>JAVYIG010000561.1:0-530837 GCA_035222895.1 Strongylocentrotus droebachiensis
CAAATTATGAATTGAATTGTATACTGATTGTGGTGCAACAGATGATGTATACTTGCAAAATAAAGAAAACAATTTGCCCGACTTTGATAATATTAGATTTTCGATTATAAATTATTTCAAAAATGAAAAGTATATTGCAGATTCGAATTTTAGAAATAATAAATTCAAAAGAAAATGTTATAAAAGAACATTTTCCGTACCCCCCCCCCCCATCATTAGCAGGGGTCACTACAAAGTAATTGTATAGCCCAATAATCAAACTATAATATGTGCCATTTGTATTGTTTTTCCTTTTTTTCTCCATGAATATCAGAATACTTTATTGAAAATATTCAGTATGTCTTTAGTTTACTCGACAGTTCAACAAATATCTTGAGTAAACAATTTGTATTTATATTATAAATTTAAATTACCTTGTATATATGTTTGTTAATCAATAAAAATCCCTGTGGAGGGAAAAGTATGAGAGGGGAAATTGTTTTTAGCCCTTTTCCAAACTTTGTTGTGCTGAACACGTGAGGGCCCGAAACAAATTGGGAAAAGCGGCACGTTCCCCGGGGAACTATTGTTTACGCCACTAACTGTCCATTGGTAGTAACATTTTACAGATACGCATTAATCATGTTATTCCAAACACATTTCTACGATGCACCTTTAATAGTGAAAACGGATCTCGTTGGTACATGTACTAAAGGAACATGTATACATGTACACAGGTTTTTCAGTACGTGTTTATATGAATTTGATTGCTGTCTCGTTCCGTGTTTTTTGTGGCCTATGCTTTAATCCTGAATAGTTTTTTCAATCCCTTTTGAAACTTCCGATATTTGAACGTATATATCAATGGATTTACACACATATTAACGAAAGCTATGTAGACAGACGAATAAAATACTGGCCCATTAAGATTAATGGGCCCACCAATGTTATAGTAAAAAAATATGATTTGGTTTGGGGTCCAGCAAATCACGTAGGTTACGCAGACGATCAGAAGAGTTTTGATCACATTTTTTCGCGCCTTTTCTCGAAAGTTGGGTACACCTGGCTCGGCGGTCGTAACTTCTGAACGGTGTTCCGTGGATGTGTTTCCGATGTCATCGACCCGCTGTCGCATCATTTTTCCGATTCTGATGTAGACGTAGGCCATGACGAGGAGAGGGATGAAGAACTCGACGATGACGGTTAAACAGCCGATGAAACCCTGGATGAAGGTGCTTTCGTATTTGACGATGCATCGACCACCGGCGTGCTGGTTCACTACCATCCAGTGGATGTTGTACCCAAAGCCGATGATCCATGGGGCCACAGCCACGCCAGCTGCCCGTCGATAGCTGAATTTGTTGCGGTAGGCGACCGGGTACATGACGGCGAAGTAGCGCTCGAGGGCGAGCATGGCCAGGTTGTACGTCGACGTGATGATGGTCCCCCAGAAAATGTAGCCCGAGTTCCAGAACGAACAGATGATTTCGGCAGCCAGCTTCTGCTTCGGTACAGCAGGATGCGGGGCGACGAACGTCACGAAGAGAAATATGGACGTCGTCATGTCGATGACGGATTGGTTGGCGATGAAGAGGTTAGTGATGTTCCTTAGATCCTTGACAGCGACCATTACGACGAGGACAAGGCCGTTGCCGAGGATGCCGATGGACCCCAGAAAGGAATAGATGGTCTTCGCGATGAGACGAGACGATCCCGGATCAGTGAGCGGGGGAGTTTCCGAAGTGGCATTCATGATGATTCTTCTCTAATTATTACAGTCTGGATCAATAATCCTCTTCAATTTAGACTGACTGTTTTATTGTTAATGTCACCTGTTTCAGACACCTGCAGTCGTATGGTTTACGTGCTATCCAAATGATGAGCCAGTTCAAGAATGCCGTTATGCGAGGCCGCTAAACTGGCGCTGTAGAGTCTCAAACTCGGGTTATCCGCTTTATAAAGCAGGGCACTATCCACCGAGATGAAATTCAACCAGGAAAAAAACACATCGCAGAGCTTGTTTGAAAGTGAGTAAAGACGTTCTCAATTCAAAACGATCAGGATACGAATGATGATACAGGTTTCATGACGTAGTTCGGGTTGAAACATTTTATCTCGTGACTCCCTAGCAAGAAACTGTTCGCAAACTGAAGAACGGCCGATGTTGCAGAGCTCAATAATCGCGATCATTATATATCAGATTATAAGCTTGGCATAGCAGATAAACGTCTCCCCTCGCGATTCAATGCAGTTTTCATTTTTAGCTTATGATGTAAAATTTAATTGATCGTGAACACGTACTAGGCCTCGATAATGGCTTAATTTTTCGAGAATATCACACAGCGCAGCAGACGACAACTGACAGTATGGTATTATTTGTAATAATAAAGAGTGACACTTTCGCCTACGCTTTTGCGCAATGATGCAGACTGACAAGCTACTCCAAATTATTTGGCCTTCAGGCTGTGTTATGATACAGGAAGAAATAAAGAAGAAAAAGTGAATTTATGAGAGAGAGAGAGAGAGAGAGAGAGAGAGAGAGAGAGAGAAAGAAAGTGAGAGAGAGGGGGGGGGGGGGAGTAAGAGAGCGACCAACTGGCAGATGGGGTGCAGGACACATATTGAGATAGTGGAGACAGGGGAGACAGTAGAAAATGGGGAGGGGGTGAGAAAAGGTGAGATGGTGAGAGGGGTAGCGAGAGAAGGAGTAAAGCGCATAGAGAAAGGGTGACACCGTGTATGTGTTGGGGTTCATAGTATGTGTATGTATGAGAGCGTGGTAGAGAGAAAGAGAGAGAGAGAGAGAGAGAGAGAGAGAGAGAGAGAGAAGACAGTTGAATGGAATTGAAATTATTTCATGAAAATTATTCAAATCCAGAAACAAAAACGCATGAGATCAATATAATAACGTGACGAGGATGAAAAGAATGAAGGTTAGAGAAAATGATCATGAAGCAAAAAAAAAGGCATTAACACAATTTGAAGAGATAGAAATGTTACGGTGTAAAGAGCGAAAATATGTCAAGAGCTTCTTCCAAAATGGATTACATCCAATCTGGCTAGCGTTTTTGAATAAATCAAGAATTCTGTCATTAACCGCTTTCCTTTGTCAGTTTTCACTTTTTCCATTTGTACACTGTCGCTCATAAAGGTGGAATATTTTAGTTTAACCCCAATTTATGGAATTATTTTTTAAATTATTTAAAAATAGTAGATATAGATAATAGTATACTTTCTCAGATTTTATTGAATATTAACTTACCAATATGTGTTTTGCGGAACTGCTAAAGCATGTGTATGCTACTATACTTATTAACTAGGGGACCTACGCTCTCAAGTCATAAATGACAGTAATGACGATTAATGCCCCACAAAAGGGCACTAATATAGCACAACGACAAGGTTTTGATCCTGGGGCCTCACAGTTACGAGGCCATTGTTTTGTCACTGAACCGTGACTGTACGCAGCGGGGGGGGGCTAGGGTAGGGGGGCAGTTTCCATAAATTAAAAAAAAAACAGAAAATGCAATAAATTTTCAATAATTAATTGCATTTTACCCCGGTCCTTAACATAAAAAAATCCTCTGGACGGCCATGCATTATGGCTCAAGGCATGGGCACACAGATTTTTTTTTTAATGTTAGGCACTGGGGTTAAATGCAATAAATTATTGAAAATTTATCGCATTTTCTGTTTTTTTTTTAATTTATGGAAACAGGCCCCTACCCTAGCCCCCGCTGCGTACAGTCATGGTTCAGTGACAAAGCAATGGCCTCGTAACTGTGAGGCCCCAGGATCAAAACCGTGTCGATGTGCTATATTAGTGCCCTTTTGTGGGGCATTAATCCTCATTATTGTCATTTATGACTTAATGGCATAGGTCCCCTAGTTGATAAGCATAGTAGTATACACATGCTTTAGCAGTCACGCAAAACACACATTGGCAAATTATTATTCAATAAAATCTGAGAATGTATACTATTATCTAAATCTATTATTTTAAAATTATTCTAAAAATAATTCCATAAATTGGAATAAAAAAAAATATTCCACCTTTATGAGCGACAGTGTATGGTAGGGATAATGCCTTTCATCATTTTGATAATCATTTTTGTTTAATGTAGCATTGAATTTTGTTTCAAATATTTGTTTTAATTTATTTATGTGGATTTAGTCCCTTTTCAAGTTGAAAGTACGGTCTAACGTCTCTCATTTTGAACGTTTAAATCACATAAACGATTAAATAAGAAATACATTAATTCTGCTAGAAGAGCATGTTTTATCATCTTTTACAATGCTTATCATTTATTCGTTTATCAAAAAAAAAAAATTCTTGTATAAAACAACGCTTTTAGATTTTTGATTCCAAAAGGAAATATCTAAGATGTATGTATTGAAATGTTGCACCTATCATCTAGACTGGTAATTGCACCAAATGTACGAAGATCGTGAAACTTATCTTAAATTACGCATTGTTGGCAAGTTGACCATTAGATGGCGCTGGGCCAAACAACAGTACGCTAGAACAGGACGATATCAGTTCAGTATTACTTTAGAGGGACATGTTAACATTGTTCAGATGACAGAAAGTGGTGATAAGGTAGTGACTTCAATGCTAGATGTATTATTAAAGAAATTATAAAAGTTTGAGTGAAATCGGACCATTATCAATGAGACGAATTAGGAAAAGCTGGTCTGATCGATTCCTTAATTCTCCCAACTATTTTTTTACAATTTGATTACATTTTAAATGAATGTAAATTGTCACAAAGCAATGAATTGGCTTTATATACCATTCCAGACATTTTAGTGTCGAAAGGTTTTTAAAACCTGTGTTATGTCTTTTTTTTCATGGAAAAACGATCGGGAAAATTCAAAAATGGTTAGGGAAAATTTACTGTTAGAGGGAACTTGCACAGTGACGCCTTCATAGAAAATGATATATATATATCTGTGGTTTGAGAATTTTAAGTAACAGTTCATACAGAAATTACACAATTTTTTCATCAATTTCCGGCAATGTTACCGAGTCACTTTAAGGAAAATGCTTCATACGATGGATCTATTAATGGGGTTTTGTTAACTGAAATAAATATTGAAATAATTTTATTCAAATGTCGATCTTGTGTCCACTCTTTCTGAATTGATATGGCTCTCAATTTTTCATTTCCCGAGTAACAGTAGATGTGTTTTATTCATCACGTTTATTATTCGATTTCGCAAACATTAATTTATTTTAAATTCAATATTGCACCTAGAAGATCAAATTCCCCGCTGCCTTCTATAAACCTGACCTTTTCACCTATTCTCATATGTTTGTCTTTATTTCTTTCCTTTTATAACTTTCTTGTTTACCTCTCCTCTCTATCTGTCCTTATGTTTTCAAGTCAAACAAGAAGACATTAATCACCATGACAGCGATGGTCTAAAAATGCAGCGTTCCAATACTTTCAATTAATTTTTCATAATGATAGGAAAGGCATGTTATGGAACATGTTGATACTTATGGGTGTCATAACCGATACCGATACATTTTAAGTAGCTCTCTCTTGCACTCCTCTCTCTATCTCTCTCTCATTCTCTCTCTCTCTTTCTGTCTCTCACCTCTTTCTCTCCCTTTCTCTCTCTCCCTCTTTCTCTCTCTCTCTCCCCCTCTCTCTCTCTCTCTCAATCACACACAAACTATTGTTTTCCCATGTGCCCTTTTTCCTTTCTAATAAATGCTCTTTTTCCTTCTTATAAGTGCCCATTCCCTTTCTCATAATTACCCCCTTTTTTCTCTGATAAGTGCCCCGTTTATTTTAACATGTGCCCCCTTTTCCTGTTCACTGTTCCCTTTCACCTCCAATAAATGCCCCTATTAATATATGATCGGTGCCCCTTTTCTTTTCGTTCACCAAATGCACATTTTCTTTTATTCTAAGTACCCCACTTCACCTTCAGGTGCGATAAGTGCCCCTTTTCACCGCTGATAATTTCCCTTTTTACAATGTACGTGCCCCTTTTTCTTTCTAATAAGGAGCTTATCCTACTTTCCATCTCTTATAAATGCCTCTATCAAATTATGATGGGGTGCTTTTTTCCCGTCGACAGATGCCCATTTCTCATTCTCAATTTCTCATAAGTGTTTTTTCATCCCTGGTGAGTGCCTCTTTTCAGGTTTCAGAAGTACCCATTTCCTTCCTGTTCTGATTTTAACCCTTTATACTTTGACACGTGTTTCCTTTTCCTCTCATCATGAAACGTGTCCCTAATTTAAAGCGACTACAAGCAATTTCCCCCCGGCAAAATAGATGATATAATTATGTTTCTCATGAAAGGTCTTCTTTTTCGCACTGTACTGCAACCTCAAAAATCTTACATTTTTTCCTCGCTCGCTCGCAAATGAATACTCAGACCATCACAGTATGATGATTAAGCAATATATTGTATGATGTGTTTACAAAGAGAAGAAAGTATTGAAATCATTTCTGATAATGTAATCACAATGTAGGGGTATATACCTATATGTCTAAAAATATATGGATATTTTCGCTTTGAGATTGTGTTGGTGCCCCCCCCCCACTTTGGAAGTCGCCCCGCCGCCCCTGACCTCATGGCTCCCGTAGAAGCGACTGTTTACTGAGATAAGATTCCTGAGAGTCGAAGGTATAAGACAAATTTATCTCTCACAACAACAAATAATTGTTATCAAAATAAAGAGGAGGAGAAATTCAAAGAGGATTGTTCATAATAATTCATGATAATTCACGGATCATTCAGATTCTTTTGTTTTGTATTTTCGGTCTCTCTTGTCAAACTTCAATTCAAACCGATGCATTTTAAAGAATCGAAAAGCTTTACGAGACCACACTAAATGTCCATAGTATTGAAATACACGCTACCGTAATCCGACTTGAACTTGAGAATTCGTTCCGACCTTTTTCACCCTATGTGAACTTTTAAAGAGGAAACAATTAGTTCCAGTTGCGTAGGGTGGTTCGAGCCTTCGATGGGTCACTCCGGGCATTCGTGATGGGGAGGGAGGGGGGGGGGGGGGGATGAATCTTACGACGTAATACAGATGAAAGTGAGGACTCCGAATTTATAGGGATGTAGTGAGATCGAAGATTAACTACGATCTTCTTTTCACGCTACCTTCACCCCTCCCCCTCTCCCGATCCCCTTTTTTTCTCTGCTTTTATTATATTTAAAATATTATTTGGGAGCTAGATCCCCTCTCCGGTCCCCTGTAGGCTGTAGCTAGTCCATTTGTAACGGTTGCAGTACACATCCATAAGCAATGCGATTAAGCATATGTGATGTTTCAGTGATTTTAATCCTCTCCACCAGGGAAAGCATTCAGGCGATGTAGGATTATGTTTGACAGTACGTGTAAAGATGTTGAGCAAAGCAGTAGCGTGCACTTGACCCAGTATTAATTCTTCTCTCTCTCTCTCTCTCTCTCTTTCTCTCTCTCATACTTGACCTCCCTCCTCATCCCTCCATCAGTCTATATGGCACGCAAAGATTTTTATCTTTTGAAGAAAGAAAAAACTAGTAATCGCCAAACTGGATCTAATCCCCTTTAGAATGAAACGACTTTAGATTTAATCCATTTTGTTCAAAAGTGGATTTAGCGCCAATTATTAGAGCCAAGCTCTTCGTAAAAAGAACGTTTAATTCCAACACTTAATCTAATACAAATGTTTCCGGTTAAGATTTAGAAGAAAAAAACAAATAACATACCACTTCAAGTATTTTTAAAATATAACTTTTTTAAAGCCATAAGCCTACTGTACTAAAAACACTACCGTAAATCCCTTCTAGCGCCATAACAGGTCCGCTTGCTACAGTCACAAAGGTTCATACGAACGAAGCGTTCGTACGAATTCCAGAGTTCGTACAGATTCAGAGATGAGACATAGTTTCCTACGTCCCTCTTTCGGAGTTTTTACGAGCGTCGTTTAATTTTTCGTTATTTTTTTCTCTTAAGAATGTCCTGAGTTCTCCTTACGTCAGACTTACGACCACCTTACGAGTATTTGTTCTCGCAAGATAGTCGTACGTGCATGGGTGTCGATCCCGGGGGGATGGCCTGTACAATCATCCCCCCCCCCCCAATAATTCACCATAAAAAAAATACAAAAATGAAGAGAAAAATTAATGATGAGAGTCCAATGAGAGTAGTTAATGGTTATTTCTCGCAAGATGACCATCAATATACACATTTTGCTGTCTCATTTTCATAATACATACATATATACGAAGTAAATAAGACAACCGTATATGAGACAAGAATATATTGAATTCTCGCTCGTACGGCTTCATCAGGAATTGATGAATTTATTCAATTTGTTCAATCAACAGCATCATAGAAATGCAGTGCGCCAAATGCAAAGACGCAGCATCAAAAGCAACGAGCTAAATGTTAAGCGCGAAGCACAAAAGTAGCAATCTGCAATGCACATCAGACAATCCTGGACAGTGTAAACATAAATGAACTCTGTGACGATTTCGTGATGAGATCGGAGACAAGGAGAAAGATTTTCGGACATTAGTATGACTTATAAAATAGTTCACTAGTTGTTATGTTGTTTCCGTTCACCCTTTTTAAAATTCACGTCATTGTATCTTAATTTTTTTCACTCATTTTATTTCCTGATATTTCCTAAAACATTTTTCATTTTTGGAGAAAGATTATTATGTCACAACTCATTTTTGGAGAAAGATTATTATGTCACAACTTATTTTCAGTGGGGAAACTCAATTCAGACAAGGATTAATATAGAGAACAGTACAACGAATCGTCTTCTTTCTCTAATAATTTAGCGAACAGGGCAAAGCTGTTAGGGGGGCAACTGAATTCAGACTTGGATTAAAAGTAATAATCAAATGAAACGTCGAAGTACACGATACAACTAATCGTCTTCTTTTACTAATAATTTAATGAAACGTGAAAGCTTCCGCGCTACGCGCGAAATGGGCGAAAATGAATACAGACAGACAGCTTCGCGCGGTAGGGGGGAAACTGAATTCATGAAGGAAACGAAACAACAAATCGTCTTCTTTCTCTAATAATGTAATAAAATGTGAAAGCTTCCGCGCTTCGCGCAGGAATGGGCGAAAATGAATTCAGACGAGGATTAAGAGTCGAGAATGGTACATAGAATCGTCTTCTTTCTTTAATAATCTAATGAAACGTCAGAGCTTCCGCGCTACGCGCGGGGGAAGGGGAACTTGATTCAAACATTAATGATTAAGAGTCGAGAATGGTACATCGAATCGTCTTCTTTCTTTAATAATCTAATGAAACGTCAGAGCTTCCGCGCTACGCGCGGGGGAAGGGGAACTTGATTCAAACAAGGAATAAGAGTCGAGAATACAGCCCCAGCATAGCACCTGAAGATCTCTCCGAACGCTGCTGAGATGTGTGAGATCACAGTATGGACATGACTTGCACAAGCAGACGATGTCCCATGACATCTCACACATTTTCAGTGCCTGTGTTTTCATTTTCTTTTGAGTTCTTTCTCTTACTTCACTACCGTCAGGCTAAATGTATAATCTATTGCCTCACTCTAAACCCTGCGCATGGTTTTATTTTGATGACAAATGCAGCGATACAAAAATAAAGGAATCTGTCGCTTGTAAACAAAATAAGACGCTATTGTATATTCAGCTACACACACCGGGGTATGTTCGGCGTTTCAAGAGGGAACATATGCCGTCCTTAATATCATTCCGGGGCTTTTCAATTTGAAAGTCTGGTTTCTTTGATTGTTAATTAACCCCTATCCTGTGTATTTACAAGCAAAAGATTTTAGTTATCGGAATCGGGTCATATCCCCTTTTGAATGGTTTGACATGCCATTACATTTATATACACTAAACTCATTATAATTTGATAAATAATAACTTTGCAATTACGTTTATTCTCTATGGGATGTCGTCTGCTTGAGCAGTGTTGGTCCATATAGTGACGTCATTAAAACATCGTTATTTTTCCGGCGAATCTCTAGTATATCCCAGCTGCTATGGAGGTAGTTGTATTTGTCTTTTTATAAATCACCCGATATGTAGTTGACCTAAAACTTGTCCGATGGCCATCTGTTAGCTTACCAGTTTCTAGTGATACATTAGTTGACATATTTGTGATCCTCTTTGAATTTCACCTTTAAGAACACTTTACGAACGCCTTACGAACGCCAAGAGTCGTTCGTACGAAGGCCATACGAATCTTCGTTCGTAAGGTGTTCTTACGAACGCCGTAAGAGCCCTCTATGGACAACTTAAGGCGCTCTGACGATCATCGTAAGAAGTTGAGGTTTCTAGAATTGTCTCTCTACCCTACGAAGGTCTTGCGTGGTTATTACGATGTTATTTCGATGTTCGTAAGGTCGCCTTACGAAGGGAAGGTTTCGTACGAGGTTGAATACAATATTGGACAAGACCATCGACCAGCCTGCGAACTTACGAACGGTCTACGAACGTTGGTTTCGTACGGCCTTCTTAAGAAGATCTTACGAAATGATCTGAAAATCGTTAGTATCGTTCATAAGGCGTTCTTACGAACGCCGTAAGAGCCCTCTATGGACAACTTAAGGCGCTCTGACGATCATCGTAAGAAGTTGAGGTTTCTAGAATTGTCTCTCTACCCTACGAAATTTACGAAGGTCTTGCGTGTTTCTTACGATGTTATTTCGATGTTCGTAAGGTCGCCTTACGAAGGGAAGGTTTCGTACGAGGTTGAACACAATATTGGACAAGACCATCGACCAGCCTGCGAACTTACGAACGGTCTACGAACGTTGGTTTCGTACGGCCTTCTTAAGAAGATCTTACGAAATGATCTGAAAATCGTTAGTACAGCATTCGTAGCAGTTCATAATATTATTTGTGACCGATGGTACCATAACTCGCTGATTCCCTACCTGCAAAGTAGACATTTTGGGCAGAAAGACAAATCAGTTCTGTATCGTTTTTTAAGAAAACGAAAATCAACACGATGGATTTGCGTAAGTTCTAATAAGATAATGTTTGTTATGATTATGTCACTTACTTGTTGATATTGCATCCATTATTTTGAAAATGATATGGTTGTCAATCTTGCTTTTCACCGGTATTGCAAAGTACATGTTTTTTTTTTAATTCAATATTGCACTGTGAACAAAATATTCCTCGCTGCCTTCTCTGAAATTTACTTTTTTTTCACTCATACTCTTATATTCTTTTCGTTTTCTTGATAACTCTCTTATTCCCATCTCCTCTCGATAATCACTTCTTCACGTTTTATTATTTATTTATAAATTAAAACTTTTATTACTCCTTCATTTCAACAAGGAAAAAATAGAAATACATTCATAGGCGTTTTACCCATTTATAAATCTCATAGAATCATTAATGTGAACAGAATTCGATGAAGTTAAATGAAAATAAGTACGGCCTTTTCTTGTCATTCATGAAGGCGTCGATCACCATGACAACGAGGGTCTAAAATTGGAGCGCTTCAATGCTTTCAAATAATTCTTTATAGTGATGGGATACGCATGATGAGATAGGCATGATGTGGAACATGTTGAGAATTAAATTTTAAAAAGGTTTCTAACCCATTCATTTTACATATCTCTCTCTACCCCCCTCTCTCTCGTTCTCTCTCTGTCTCTCTCGCTCTCTCTCTCTCTCACTCTCCCTCAGCCTTCTTTCACTCTCAACCTCTCTCTCTCTCTTTTTTTTTTCTTCTTAATTTTTTGAAGAATTTGATTGACACACAAATAAATGTTCTGATGAAATTATGTTTTTTGTTTTTTTGTGTGCAAAATCTGAGGGCTTTTCCCTGTCAGAAAAGTCACAGAACTTAGATGCTTGCATGCGAATAGGTCCATTTCTATACTTACATGATTTTTACATCCCTTTCAAATATACCCATATTTGACAGATCGGTCAAATATATAATATAATTAATCGCTGAAATTTGAGGAGGCATGAGGCTGTAACTACCACATTCAAAATTATTCTGAGAGACTTTGATATTTTTAAAACTTCATCTTCAGCTAATTGTAAAAGTTTATTACCATTTTTTTTAATAATTCACATTAATTTTGTGAATCAAGATTCAAGAACAAGCGGTGGCCTTTCGGAAAAGTTTCTTCTTCTTCAACGTACATAAAGCAAAACTGAACATTCTAAGAATCTGGTTAAATATCTCTACGAACACATATTCGAGACAAAGCCTTGCCTGGCGAAGGCTATGCTTACAAAGACCAGGAAAAGGCATTACCATGGCAAAATCGAATGATTCAATAGTTTTCAAAAATTGATATTCATTGTGTGCCACGAAGAAGTAGTCGTTTGATGGCGGATATGGTAGATAATGCGACATTTGTGAATCGAGGATCTGCGGTGACCTTTGAAAACGGTTATTTAGCCTACAAAAATGTTAAATGTTTTTTTCTAGAGGCTTCCAACCGTCAAACAAATCAATAAATCGCATAAAAGCATATTATATAGATGTTACTGTAATTCTTTAGACATATTAAAAGGAATCCTTCCCTTCTTGAAGCAAATTATGGCTTCCACCGTACTTTCTAATAAATCGATACCAGTGGTGAATTGCGGGGGCGGAAGGGGGGGGGGGGGGGCACGCACATTGGGCATTGCACCTCCCAAAACCCAATCCGACACAATTTGTTAAAATGATAATTATAATGAAAATGCTCCCTCATTTTCCCCATCTCGGCAGCGTTTACTCATAAAGCCGAATGGCCTTGGTTTCGAGTTCCCGGAGAGGTGGCCATTGCTTTACCATTGAACCATCCTGCCTCCTCAATCACCCCTCATCTCCAAACCTCTGTTAATACTTTACACGACGAATATTAGCTGCAAAGCCCGAGGAAGGACTCCACAATATTATTATCTTCAAGATTATCATTAAGCGCATTTGAATAGGTTCCAATAAATAATACAGTCGTTTGATGCGCAACATTTGAAAAACATAATCATGTATGCCTAACTATTTCCTCTTAAAAAATTTAACTCCCTGATTCTATTCCTTCTCTCTCTCACTCTCTCTCCCTTTTTCTCTGGCTGCAAAGTCCGAAGAAAGACTGCACAGAATTACCTTCAAGATTATCATTTAGCACATTTGAATATAGGTTCCAATAAATAATACAGTCGTTTGATGCGCAACATATAAAAAACATACTTACGGATGCCTAAACTATATTTCCTCTTGAAAAATTAAACTCCCCGCTTTCACTCCTTCTCTCTCTCTCCAAAGCCTCACAATTTTCTAGGATTTTTGCTCTTTATACTCATGTATAATGTTTAATTCCTAGCATCCTGGATCAAAAGATAATGCTAAAAAAAGGTCTTTAAAAGTTGACACTGTACTGATATAGGTTAATGCTTCTCTGGACCGATTTTTGCTGCAAGATCTGGGAAAGGACTCGGTATTCAGGAGATCTCCCAGTGGATCATTAAATACATTTGAATGTTTCAACGGGCTTCCATTAAATCGATGCACCTTGAAGAAGTTGTCATGTGGAACGCTTTTCACACTAGAATTACGCTTGTTGAAGTGGCCCCTCGACTATGCTCTCTCCTTCTATCTCTCCATTTCCCATCTCATCTCATTCTCTCATCCTTTTCTTAACCATCTCTTTCTCTCTCTCTCTCTATCTCTATCTCGCTGTCTCTCATACACATATACATTGTTCCTACTCTGCTCTGTCTACGTTTCTCTGCCATCCCGGCCATCACTCTCCTCCCCCTCTCCATCGCCCACACTTCCCCACTTTCTCTCTCTCTCTCTTGGCATTTATCATCTATATGTATTTTTAGTTTTTTTTTCACCTCCATCTTTTACCACTTGGTTTATCTACAAGCTCCATTGCTCTCTCTCTCTCTGACCCCCCCCCCCCCCTTTCCTACCTCGGTAATTTCTAGTAACTTAAAAGAATCCTTCGAGACATTGATATTAGCTATTAATCCGTAATGCTCCCTGATGAAACACTCTGCTCAGGACAAAAAAGCAGTAAACTGCCTCATAGAAAGAGCTACCATAAATAGAATGGCACAAGCGCCTTGCTAATGCGTGTCAAAAATCGTATGACATTCAAGAACATAGTATGCTCAGGACGCTTTTTCATTTACCCCACTTGCTATCAATTTACACATTAAATATTTCTTAAAGGTATAGACCAGTTTTGGAACGCCCCCTCTCTAAACATGAAATGGAAGCTCATTACCAATTATGTGAAAAAATATGTTTTGACTAATACGTGATGATACAAATCTTGCCGGGAAACCGTCTACTAATCGATATATTTGGTAAATTATCATATCGATCCGGCCTGGATAGATATCGCGAATGCACTTCAACATTGAACATTTGGGCATATATTTCTTTTTTTTGGTGCAAATTTAGGTTGTAGTATTGCCATCTAAACCTCTGAAGGCAATATTTAAACAATATTGAATGGATATGTTTGCACCCAAAACCCTTGAACCGCAATGTAACCACTACCGGTATACATGTATATCCTTATTTGCTATGGCATCCTTTTCCCTCCTTGTGGCGTGGTTTAATTTACTCCAAATTTAATCTCATCTAAATGCAACTACACGTTTCCTAAAACATCTTCAACTAGAATAAATACAAGATATTGTTTGATCTGGCCCCAAGCAGATAAAATAAATACACCAATACTCCTTCGATTTTCATACTTCCCAGTATCTTTTAATACCATCATCTGATGTTCCATCCATCCATCTCCTCCTCAACATGGACGCAGAGACCAGACTGATAAATCTTTACATGCCTCTCATAATAAACAAAACCTCTACCTATACATAGTTATATGCAATGTTCCCATAAACCCAGTGAAAAAATGTAACATGGTGGTACATAAATGAAATAAACAAACTCTTTTCTTACAGGCAATATTCTCATAAATATTCAATGGCCCATCGTTGTACATTTCCACAAAAGTAGGTATACAAATTCAACAAACCTAATAAAAAAGTTGAGATGCAATTTCGGAAAGACCCTTCTTGATTTAAGCACGATATCCTGGATGAATTGTGTAAAGGAGAGCCAGGAATATCTTGCTTGATTTGTTAAGTAACCTAATATTTGAGATATAAAATGCTCAGGTAATTAACAGATCATCAGCTCTCCACAAGAAGGCGGTAGTGGCTATTTTGTTGAAAGGCAGTTACGGCCTTCTTGCAGCAATCACTGTAAATTGTTAAGCCCACCGCACACTATACGATCTGACTACAATCTGATTTTGGAAGAATTTGCCAAAGCATTTGATATGAACATTCAAAGTTCAAATTCTTAAAATCTCAATGATCAATGATTTGAATAGTCATATGATAACATAAATTTCAATGGATTTTCAAGCTTCCTTGGAAGAGTAATAGCTAAATCGGCTCAGAATCGTAGTTCTTGACATCATAACAGTAGTGAAATTATCTATGATTTTTAAGCCGATTTAGCATTTATTCCGACTAGAATACTTAAATGCTCTAAAATTATGGTTGTTGGTATTCTTATCATTATTCAGAACCTACATCAAAAGCATGATGTTTGTTTAGATTTCTATATCTAATATCATTCCCATTTTCTTCGAAAGTCGGATCGCAGGAAGATCGCATCTTGTGCGGTGGGCTTTATTGTGTACATTTAAAAAAAACCTACAATGGGGAATATCCATAACATTTACATATCCGTATACATTCATTATTCTCTATAAGTACAGTCTTCCTACAAATTTAGTGCAAAAATATCATCAGAATACAATCTGTGTTGGTTTTCTTTCAAACCAGATTCCTTTTTCTTATAAATTCATCTCTAATCACTACAGTACAAGATTACCTACTTAAAAAATATCCGTAGTGCAAGATTACTGTGATATTTCCAGGACTCTAAGCCTTACTTGTTATATCTATAACTTCTGTTTAAACATATTTTTTCAAAGCAATATCTTGAGAAATAATTTGATCTCACTTTTTTACAGATCAGTTAATACTCAGCAGATCAACATTTGAATTGTACCACACCCATACAAAAATCATATATTTATCAATGAGGGAAATATTGAAAGCTGCATGGCTTATATGTCAGCCCATTTGTGCTTGAAATGCAGGATGGAACTTTCAGAATATGTACTTCATCATCCGCTAGAAAAAAAAGAGACTTGAGCGAAAGAATACCTCAAAAGGGAGAAAAATATTACCCACAATTACCCACGATTTCAGGAAATACATTGTAGATGCAAGTTAGGTTTTGACAATAAGGTAACAATGATTTCTGTTTCTTGTACAGCGCCTTTCCTGCAACAACTTAGTCAAAGCGGTTACAGTATCATTACCAAATCCACTGCGTTCAATTAGGATTATTTCTTTATTAATATTTGTGACAGGCCTCACGAATTAAGTACAGGTGTACATGGAAAAGAGAGGAATCAAGAGACAGCTCAGTCCTATTTTTTACTTCATATAACTACTCTGGGGTATTGACTAATAAACATATTTATCTAGTGGAACACCTTTGGAATGTAAGTCTCAAACTAAATGTGAGATACAAATAATTAAAAAACTTAATGACAGGATCAAGACTAACATAAACATCAATATTTATAATCAGTTTGTTAGGTAACAATTAAATAAGAGGGGGGGGGGGTGTTCAATTGTTAGGTCAATATTAAAGGGAGGGTGGTGTTTGTTATCTTAATTTGTATAGTTATATCTCTTCTAAAGATTGTTGACGTTAGGTTTGGTCATACTCCTATCTTAACTGCTCCAGAAAGTGTTTTAGTGTTTACCTCATGATTTCTTGCAAAACCTTTTTCAAAAAGATCAACAACAAAAAAGTGAGTTAAATAAAGCAAACGTATGCACTGATTTGGCACGGAACTAAATTATCTTGTCCTAGGTGAATTCAAATTGATAACAGTATCTTCAAAATCTATTTCTTGGCTTTTTGCCTGGGTAAAACTCTTGAAATCAAAACAAAAGCGTTCAGCTCCTGGACATATTTGGCTCATGTATTATTTCATAATTTATCATCTACATTGCTTCAAATATTGTAGAAATTAATATCTGGCTCAGTATAGTGCTGTACATTAGATTCAGTGCACTTTACATTTTTGCAGCTAAAAATTAACATGTAATATGGTTTCATATCAAGTAGCTCACTCATTCGTTGCTTTGAAACAAAATTCAAGTAAAACAGGAGCATACGGTATTTGCTACAATAGTGAATGAATCACTGCTCAGAGTACATCCAACCATAAAAATTAAAATTGTTCCTAATTTTCTGCTTTCTACCTGCAGCATATTATCAAATATAGTGATTTCAAGTGTACAGCCAGTGAAAGATACTGTGGGCTTTAAAAACCTAAAATCTTTCCTTATTGCATTTCTTCTTATTAAGTACACAAATTCATTGAATACAATATTCATGGCCTTTCCATTAAAAATCAAAGACAGGTAAAAATTCATATTTTAGAGTTGATCAGACGATGCTGATTTCTCTAAAAGGCCCTTTAAAGGCCTTTCATAATACTCTGTACATTACTTTTCTTCAATGTGTGCCCCTTATACACTGTAAGTAAATAAATATACATGTAATTCAATACACGGGAATATACATGGACATATAAAAAATGAATTTAGCTTCAAGTTTATAAATAAATGTATAACATTTTATAACTATCAAACCATACACTATTAAAGTAAATTGAGATGTTAAATGAATTTCAAAATAAAGGGATTTTGGGAATGATGTTTCAGTAACATGCATTTATGCATTTAAATCGTCACTGATATTAATTACAATTAATTTTGCTTGGACCAAACTACCAAGCAGTATACAAATGACAATGAAATGTCATTCTATTTCTGATTTATATGTGTAAAGGAGAAGAACTTAAATTGTTGGAATTTAATTGGAAAGACTTTTTTTTTCATACAAAAGTATCAGCATGCATATTTTTGGAGAAGGGGATACCATGACTCTTTTTGCAGCAAGAGAAATTTGTTTTCTTTCCAACTTTGATTTTAATGATGAATATCTGACCATTCTACAAACTAATTGTGTCTCTGGCTTCCATCAACCCAAATTACTTCACTGACTGTTCATGAGTTTTAAGTCTTGCTCCTGAATATAGAATGCATGCAAATCTCCATGTTGGCCATCAAGTCTCTCTCAATGACAGATCCATGACCAGGGATCCGTTTCACAAAACTTGTCATCAGTGACAAATGACAGTCTTTGTTATAAGCTAGTGAAATCCTTGCTTCTGATTGGTTATCAGCAGATTTGACACTGATTTTTGCCATTTGTCATTGAGAAAAGGCTTTGTGAAACGGTCCTAGATTGGGAGTAAGCAGGGAAATACTGTAGTAATTACTAATGTCTTCAATCAGAGGTATCTAAACTATAGCTAAGTAAATATTACACAGGATGGATATGGGAGGGATCAGTGGGAAATAATATATACTAAATTGAAGGCAAACAAATAATCTTCAGAGCCTGTGCAAAATTATTCATAAATGCATTTAAAACATAAAAAGGAATAAATCTGTGAATATAATACCCTTTTGTATGCAAGTAACTCAAGAATTACAAAAATAGAATTGAGAATATAATATGCTTAGAACTTATAACGAAAGAAACAATATGTCACATGATTCAACTCATAATATATATTTTCCACTATAGGGAATTTCTTTAAAACATTGCAAAAAAAAGTGAAATGTTTTGAGCTGAACGACTGCAGAATGCAGCTCCACTCATGCTGCTGAAAACATACAATACATTGAAATAAATCTCTCTTGAAAGACATTTTAAAAAGACATGATAAGTTGGAGCATTTTGCGGAAGCATTAGGAACTTTTCTGTCATCGAAAGGAATCATATTCTTTAAAAAAAACATGAAATTATTACTGTCAACTGAACATCAAATTATTACTCTTTGAAAACGTATCTGTTTCAAGTTGTATACATTGCCCCATCGTCACACTAGTGTGGGCCCTATTTCGCAAAACTTGTCATCAGTGACAAATGAGAGTTTTTGTTATAAGCTACTGAAATCCTTGCTTCTGATTGGTTATCAGCAGATTTGTCAGTGATTTTTGTCATTTGACATTGAAAAAAGGCTTTGTGAAACGGGTCCCATGACTCTCCATTGGTGGAGGGGAGATGAAAGTTGACCTAGAGGTCAGCTATCTATCTTCACCTTTAGACCGACTTTGTTAAACCCAGTTAAAAAAAACAAGTCAAATTTTGGTCGATGGGGCAAAACATTCTAGACGTACATAAATAAACAGGGGCCGTTGCATAAAACTTACCATTGATAGTAACTTTGCCATCAATGGCAACTACCATGGTAACAGGGCTCAACAGCCAATCAAAATCAAGGTTTCCATGGTAGTTACCATTGATGGCAGAGTTACCATCAATGGTAAGTTTTGTGCAATGTGGCCCTGATCCCATTGATACACATGTATTAGAACTGGATTCTTTTCCTCACATCACTTTGTAGGTGATTCCTTCGAGATCCACAGGAGAACCAGTTGTGCCATCGATGAGTCCCGACTAATATTACCCACTGTTTGTTGCATGTCCGGTTTCAACCGCAATGATGCAGGCTGATCGAGGGAACGTTCTACTACTGCCTCACGTTCTGCTTCTCTCCCACGATACCTTGTCCCCTCTAGCTGTTCTTTTGAAAAAGAATCCACTGTTGAAAGTAAACCGTGACTTGCGTGAGAAGTCGTCAGAAGATGTCATCAAAGGGATGTATGCAAGGCGAATTCCCTTTTTGTCGGTGACATATAAGACGGGCACCTGCTCTCTTGAGTGACCCACAGCCAGAATCTGTTTGTTTGTTCCTTATCAAGATCAGTTGTACAGAAACAAAAAGTGAAGGCCAGAGTGACAGCATTAGCCTTCAGAAAAAGGTGAAGATGAGGGATGGAGGTCGCATCAACTTAACATATTCAACATGAATTGCAAAGCCTCCATCAGTTGTATACGCACGTCACTGATGCATTACTGTACAGTTACTTTTGTGCACACTTAAAATTATGACTTTCTTGTAGATACAAACCCCTTTTATTTCTTCCTATTCTCAGTATTCCCTGGGTGTCGTCCTGTTCGCGGAAGCTCCGGAGCTATCCACTGAAGACATTTCCATGCAACAGAGGATCGTTAAACAATGATGCATGAAAATTACTTGACTAGTTGGGTTCATTTGGCAATGTCTACACACTATTGAAGTCTGGATTCAGTCCCTGGTACATGTCCTTGAATTGGTGTCAGTCCAAAAACATGATACATGTGGCGATAATGGCTCTTTTTACGTTCATCAGCTATTACAATTACATACGTGTGAGCAACTTGATTTATGAAGAATTATCATTCCAATACTTGTCCTTCGGCAAAGGAGACATGTGCTGAGCAAAACATTGCTATAGCCACATGCCAAGTTTTGGCCAGACTCTTAGCTTCAGTCCCACATGCTGTTTTCCGCGTCGCTCTACAAAAGAAAGTCCACACGATGCCAGCTAGGAGATGCAGTCGGAGCTCACTACCGGAAGATGTTGTCAAATTCTAATAAGACAAACTCCATGACTTGGTTCTGGTACACGGTCGCCATGGCCATGTTCATGTTCTCCCGCTCAGGCCACATGAGGGTAGGGCCGAAGACCGTTGCCACGTTCTTGGCTGGCATTCGGTTGTGATGGACGTTATCCATGATCCTGTCGTGCAAAGACGAAGGAGAGAGAGGAGGAAAGTTGGTGAATACATGAGTAAGACTGTTTATCAAAGACAATAAAATACAAATAATACACAGCAGTGAGGGCATTAGTAAGAATTCCCACACATGGTACCTTTGGAACAGTGTAACACCCGAGGCGATAGCTGAGGGTGTTTCGATGGTACCGAGTGTGGTAATTTTACTAATTCCCGAACAAAATGATGTGTATTATTTGTTTCATCAGATGTTTTATAACATGATTTACTAAGTATTTACTAATGATCGGTCATTAGTAAAATGTAGAGTTAGGCAAAATAAATGCCTGGTCATGTGTACGCTCTCAATCAATCATTTGATTAGGATCCGCTTCATCATCTTATAATTGCTGTTCATGACTACACATTGGGATATTTGTAAACAATGAAGATTGTTTCAATTATATTCACCCCTCCCACTCCTATTTTTTTTTCTTTGCTTGTCAGATAATCATGGCAGGTGCTGTAAGAATTCTGAATGAAAACACACCCTAAAAATGTAAGAGCGTCGTTTGTCTTTTTGTTTCTGTTTTTGTTCCTTATTTGTCTCTTTCTCATAATGCTGACATTGTTGTTGTTTTTGTCTAATTTGTTGCTTTCAGAAAAGTTTGAAGTCACAAGGCACCCCTGAGCATCCCCAGTGAAAAAGTTCCTCCCAATCGCTAGCAAGTAACCAGGATTCCATTTCATGTGGCCTTCTTGGATTCATCTTTGCCCCATTTCACCAAACTTGTCATCAGTGAAAAATGACGGTTTTTGTTTTAAGATAGTGAAATCCTTGCTTCTGATTGGCTAATAGCAGATTTGTCACTGATTCGTCATTGAAAAAAAGCTTTGTGAAACGGGTCCCTGGTCTTACCTTTTGAGATGTGAGAAGAGGGCAAAGATGGTGTCTTGGTTCACGCGAGGCATCTCGCCAAACAGCTCTCGGAATGCTAAGATCTTCTGATCCGTACCAGGTAGTTGATCTGTGGAAGAATGGAATATAGATGTTAAACCAACTGAAACAGGAATTTAAACACGTACATGTAGTTCATTATACATGTATATCATTGACTTGGAATCTAAAAATATGAAGATCTTCCGATCTAAACTTGATATTTGATCTGTGGAACAATGGAATATTAATATTTACTAACACAAGATGGGAAAAGTTTCACTTACTATTAAAACAGATGCTATTTAACCTATTTACTTGTGAAAGGTCTTTAACAGTAGAGGTTACACTTATTGATGAATGCTATAAACTTGTCGGTGGTCTCGAAGTGAAGGCTGGGTTGAGTTTGGGGTTGACTTTGAGTACAGGTTATCTCAAACTAGGGTTACTGATGGATGCTATAAACTTGTCAAAAGTCTCAAAGTGTAGGCAGAGTTGAGTTTAGGCTTGACTTTGAGCACCAGTTATCTCAAACTAGGTTAAAAGACGTTTTCTAATGAAGACTTTCACATTACCAACACCAATTTTCACTTCAAGATCCCCCAAATGGCAAATTGAGATTGATAGACTTACTGACGGATGCTATAAACTTGTCAAAGGTCAAAAAATGAAGACAGGTTTTCTAAAGAAGACTTTCACATTGCTAAGACCAGGTTTCCCTTCAAGATCCCCCAAATGACTAATTGAGAATAATAGACTTACTGACGGATGCTGTAAACTTGTCAAAGGTCTCAAAGTGAAGGCAGGGTTGAGTCAGGGATGAGTTAACTCAAACTTGGGTTAGTAAATGTTTTCTCATGCAGACTTTCAAATTACTAAGACCAAGTTTAAAGACACATAGTAGGAGTCTCTCATGGGGAATTAGACACAAAGTTTGGGTGTTTACCCAACAGCAGGTGTTGTCAATCACTAGGATAAGCCTTCAGTTTTATGACCAACAGGCCTTATGCAATTCTTTGCATTTTCCTCCCATTCCCCCATTTGGAAAAGTCATTATCTTACGTTCCCCTCACCCGAAAACTCTCCGAGAGACAAGGGGGTATTTCTTGATAGGACTACGGGTTTGCTGTGCGCAGACTTGTTCACCCATTAATGGTATTCCCATCGAGTCTGGTGTCAGCGCATTATGGCCTTCTGCAGATGGAAACTGACGACCCTCTCCCTTTAACTTCAAGATCCCTGAATATGGCAAATTGAGATTAATAGACTTACTGATGGATGCTATAAACTTGTCAAAGGTGTTGAAGGTGAATAGAGGCTCCGGAAGTTCCCTAAAGTAGAGTTTGAGGGCGCCGGCTATAACATGGATGTCTTCCTTCCATGGCGATGACTCCAGATCTATGGGTTTCTCTACACACAATTAAGATGAGAAAATACAATGTCTCATTATAAAACAAGCTAAAGCAGATTCCATTCTATACACACAATGATCAACTTGGAATTGTAATTTCTATATGAGAGAGAGAGAGAGAGAGAGAGAGAGATAAAGAGACAAGTGACCTCTGACCCCTGTATAAACCACCACTCTCCAACCCTCTTATCAATGTACTCCCTCAAATGTTGTACAAATCTTTTCTCCCAACATACTCCACAAAGCTAAGAACCACAACCTCACAGAAAAAAAGTAAGCTGTAAAATTCTTCTACTCTCTCTCTCCCTCTCTCCCTATCTCTCTCTCTCCCTCTCTCTCTCTTTCTCCCTTTGTCTCTCTCTCTCACTATCTTTCTCTTCCTCTCTTGCTCTCTCTCTCTCTCTCTCTGCACATTTAATTATATAATATATGTTGTAAGATCAAGAAATAACAAGCACACTATCCCAATGTAATTTCAATTTTACTGCAGTGGTTTTGTCCAAGCGGTTTACCAGAACACATGCGAACGAGGCTGATGGCAAAAGGCTTTCTAGGGGTGTTGGAAAGTACCCTCTAAAGGGAAGAAGTTCTGCGATGCTTACCTTGATCGACTAGGAAACGTAACTTCTGTATGAGCGAGAGGTTTCCGCTGACCCTGTATATACCGTCGCACTCTAGCCCTCGCTTGTCGATGCACCTGATGCACTGGTTGACGAAGCCTGGTACCGTCGTCCTCTCCTTCTCACATAGCTTCCTGATGTCCTTTCCAAATACGTTCTCCTCTGCAATGGATCAAGACATAAAGAGAAATGATTTGAATGGTGGTGGATATTTTACCTGAATGCTAAGAAAGCATAAATGCTTGTAAGTAAGTAACCAGACGGCCGACGGCTTAAGGTCCTCTCCGAGGGACCTGGTAATGAGGATTAATGCCTTACCAAAGGGCACTAGCGCATAGCCTTGGTTTCGAACCCGGGTCACCGGATTAAGAGACCACTGCTCTACCGACTGAGCTATCACGCCTCTTCTTTTGAACGCTAGGCTTCTTGGGAATAAGTTTCAATTGTTGTAAAGAAATCTTTGGCTTGCACCCAGAAGACTAAAAGATCTTGTAAAAATCTTAGAACCGGCAGAATTTGAACCTGCCATCTACTGCTTGCCGGGCAGCCACTTTACCACCAGGCCATCACTGGTCAGTGGCACAGTCTTGATGAACTTGAAACAAATACCTCAGCTCTCGTGACTATTTTTTTTAATGGGTGCAAGCCCCAAAAATTCTTTACAACAAAAGAAAAATGGTGTTATAAGAGATCTCCAACTCTTGGTGGAAAAATTAAAAAATATTGGACTTGTGCATAAATCATTCTAACAAGATTGTTTGCAGATGTAAGCACTGTGGTAAATTGATGTAGGCTCTTGACTCTCATACAAGAGGGCCTAGGTTCAATCCTCCCTAAGTGCTTCGTGCTTACATCATTGGAAACCCCCTTCCCCCCCCCCCCCCCCTTTCGTCCTCTCCATAGAGGTGTAAATTGTGTATATGGCAATGCTGGGGTAAAAATAATCGCAGGGCTACAGGAAGAGCAGAATTTATACCGATGTGGATCCCCTAGTTAAATTAGACCAAATTACTTTTTTTTAAATTATGATTATGGCCGAGAAGAACACGGGAATCCAAACCATCAAAATATGCTGTATGCCTTCACAGACTGGAGCAGAGTATTTTATACTAAAAGTAATTTTTTTTCTTTCTCGTGGTCAGCTTGCCAACCGGGCATAACCCAATACTCAATTCCCATTTTGCAGACAGAGGACTCGATACAAGAACCAACAGCACAGCTAGAGAAGCAGCAAGTAACAGGACTATATGGCTACAGCTGAACGTGAGATGGCACTTGAGGGGATTTTACGGTAGTACTGGGCCCCGTCCCTAAACAAAGAGTTGATATCAATCGCAACTATGTACATAAGAGGTAGGAAACTGCAAATTTGCAATTGATCAGAGGACTTGCGATTGATTTGAATCAATCGCAAGTCTTTGTAAGACGGGGCCCAGGGGAGTGTTTCACAAAGATCCTAAGTTGAACTTAACAATTATGCAAAGCCATTAGCATCATCGAAAATGTTTTGTAAAATTATTTTAAAAGGCATAAAAATGTTGATTCAAATTATCAAGGAGATTTCCTGTTCTTGGTGTGGACTTTATGAAAGTCTAAAATACTTGAATTTTTGGTTTCGTATATATTTTATTTTAAGGCTACGAATGGCTCTCCATGATGTTTAAATCCAACTTAGAGTTAAGTTCAACCTCAAATCTTTGTGAAACACCTCCCAGGTATGTCTTTAAATTGAAAGGTTAACAAACCTTGTAAGATGCCCTTGCGTCTCAGGTCTTCTTTGTCGGGTCTCGTGAAGATGAAGTTCTTGAGTTTCTCTCGGATCCTGCTGTTGCTCTTCTTCATTGGAGGGGCATCAGGAACTGGTGGGGACACTGATTTGAGGGAAAATATAAAAGAAAGAATTCATCATAAAGTGACTCGGTAACATTGCCTCATATTCTGAAACAAAATCCTGGATTTAGCTCATGCTGTAATCATAATTATAAACCTTTAGGTCAGGCAGGAATCCCATGGCTTTTACAAGCCGATCGCCTGTCTGCTTATCAAGATCTTTATGAGTGGATATCAAAATTTCTTTTTTCGTTTTCCTAACGGTTCTTATAACACTACAGTCTATTGGGGAAAATGAGTACGGTAAAACTGGTCACTCAAAGATTTTTACTTTTTTGAGGCACTTCATGATCATTTTGAAGGGCAATTTTGTTAGGGCTTCAATATTACACCATATCAAAGACACTGATAACACGGAGGGCCATGCATCTCAGATTTCACATTGAAAACGATGCCTTTAAGATGTTGTGCCACAGAACAACAGGACAGGGTGGAGTACAGATGTTGTGGTCTAGTGGTTAAGTCACCCGACTGCAGATCAAAAGGTTCTGGGTTTGAGTCCCGCCGCGGCACTAATGTCCTTCGACAAGACGTTTTATCTACATTTGCCACCCTCCACCCAGTGTTTTAAATGAGAACCTGGTAGGATGCGACAGTAAATGTGGTTGGACAGGCAAGTGTGCGCTTGTAAAATGGCGACTGGCCGGAATGCTCCCCAGGGAGTGGAGAATGTACATACATTGTGTGTGGGTAAGCCTGAATCCGATGACCGGGGTACTACTATATCTGTATTAAAGCGCTTTAATAGACACATCGTTGATGTATTTGGCGCTATATAAAAGCAGAATATTATTATGTGGTCTGCTGGGCCATAGGAGGGCGTAATGTTATGCAATCATGTTTCTCAATGTTGAACTGTAAATATACCCCTCAAATTTTTTTGGAAACACAAGTTTGATTTATTACATTTATATCTCTCTCGTTATGACATAACCATCGCCAATGGATTTTTTTTCTCAAGTGAGGACATATAAACCCCTCCAAATAAGTTTGGGAACTCAAGTTTGAATTATTATATCTCTCTCGTTATGACATAAACATCACTACAGTATGTTAGGTATCATTCAAAAGCGTGTTTATTCCTCTATAAAAACGATACCCCATTTGTAATGATCTTTTAGTCATGGAATGTGCATTACATCAAAATAAGGGCCAAGATTAAAACAAAAATTAAATTTGCAGTGAAATCAGGTGATTAAGAAAATATTGACTTTCAACTTACAACCAATTGGTGTCAGAGGCGACAGAAGTTCATCAGGAAGTTCGGAAGATGACAATGTTCGACCCTGAACATGGGAGGAAGAACAAAATAGAACAATAAATGGTCACATCAGTCATTTAGCCGCATTTTATGAATACAGGTTCCTCTAACCATTCCTAGCATTGGTTTCTCACAGGCTTACAAATCATGGTCACAAATCTACAGAATTTACCTTTATTGATAGTTCATTATTGTAGGAAAATATGTATTTTATAAAGATCATAATTGAGAGACCCATGGTGAGAGCAACTTGTGGCATGAATAGCCTGCCATAGTTAAGTCCAACTTTAAGTCGATCTTAGTCTTTGTGAATTACTCCCCGGATGCGCTAAAGTCTACTTATAACGTCTCCTTCCAGATTTTTTTTCCTCACTTTCAGTAAAGCCAACCAAAATATTAGACTACTTTTTTCAAATGAAGTTTTTTATTCAATTTTTCTTGAAGCACTTATAAGCACCTGTACAGCATGATGGATGCATACGTTTGACTAAGAAAGGTACAATGAAAAACAAGATTTTTTTTATTTTAGATAAGTTATTAGACTTACTCCAACTGCCCCTCTGATGGCTTCAAACCATGCCTGGCTAGTCATCTCATCTTCTCCCTGAACCAGAAAAATACCTTGATCGGTAGACAGCTACATGAAGAGAGAGGGAGAGAGGGAGAAACAAACATATAACGTCAACTGTTAAAGTGATTCGGTAACATTGTCTCAGATTCTGAAACAGAATCCTTGATTTAGCTCATGCGGCGTTTCACAAAGATTACAATCGACTTAAAGGTATTACAAAGTTTTGGGAAATTTTGAAAAATGGGTGGATATTGATTCTTTACAATTTTGATATATTTGGATGCCCCTGTGGATGTATTAAAAGCACTAGAAATCTTAGCCCCTAAAACACTTCTGCTTTCGAGTAAAATTGATTATAAAGATTTACCGGTGCTCCCGGTAAATTTTGATAAATTTGAAATAGCTCCTACGGCCGTGCAATGGTAGCTGCGATCAGGAAAATCTCAGAATATGTAGTTGTGGTATATAATTTCCGAACGGGAATAGCTAATCGGTCGATTTTAGTCAAGAACAATTTGTTTTATAGCTTAATTAATATCCTGACCTTGAGAGGGAGCTATACTACATAAGGTGCTTATTATTTAAAATTTCATAACTTTAGAGTCGATTTCGACCGCGACAACGATCAGTGAATATTGTAGGATCGCATATGCTTCCAATATGTTCATTTGAACCAAATTCACGACCCCATACCAAAACTTTGTATTACCTTTAAGTTGCATTAAATTTGATAACATTACAGAAATGGTCTACTGAAAAGGGTTGATTATGTAGAACATAAAAATTGGTGTGACTGTGAGGGTTTTGTAATACTCGAAATAATAAGATAATGCCACATAAATGTGTGTATTTGTAGGACTTCACACAAATGTGTGTGAAAGTATGGTCCAAGCCTTACAGCTATTTCTGGTCGTGTTCCGAATATGATGGCATGCAAAGAGCAATACTTTCCAGGGGATATTGATCATATGATATTTCCAAAGTGATGTCAAATGAATGAACTGAACCTTTTCTTTAAAATGCTTTCATGAGGTCTTTTAGGATATACTGTGAAGCAGAGTAAGGGTTAAAGATAAAGACCAGTTATGGTCATGCGATTGCATTGTGTAAAAAACGTTGTGGAATCGATCAGAAAAGGTTGATCATCTAGCATATAAGTATTGGTGTGCACTGCAAGGTTATGGAATCATGAAAATGATAAGAAATTTGGCCCAGTCTTGGTAAAGTTACAAGCACTGTACACAGAAATATGAATATGGGAATACTGCGACACGTGCGTTATATCTATCAGGTCCAAATAGATATAATAATTTACCAAATATATCAATCAGTAGGCGGTTTCTCAGCAAAATTTGTATGATCACGTATTAGTCAAAACATATTCTTTCACATGGTTGGTAATAAGAGCTTCCATTTCATTTTTTGAGAGGGGGGCGTTTCCAAAACTGATCTTTACCTTTAAAATGCTTTCATGAGGTCTTTTAGGATATACTGTGCAGCAGAGTAAGGGTTAAGGGCAGTGCTCAACATCTGCAAACACTCTGACTTGCAAGGGATCAATGGAAATTCTGGCCAAAATCCATAGAGTCTCCAAGCAGATGGATCATCCATTAGAAAATAAGAATACTGTAGGAGTAGAACATCCTAACAACCAAGGTTAATATTAGGTATCTTACCTCAAAGATTAACCTCTTTCCTGGAGTTCTACTTCTGCACCAGCAAACCTCATTCCTGAATAAGGTTAGACTCACTTCTGGGTTGCTTGCATCCCGCTGTTGTAACAAATGGAAAGATTATCAATACTCATAACACACGTACAAGTATTTCTTGATTTAAAAAAGCATAAGAAACTAACTATCATGATTTTTTAGTTTGAACATATATGTATGGTAATCCCCCTCCTCCTCCCTCTCCTTCCCTTCGTCCTTCCCATCCACCATCTACTCCTCCTCTTTCCCTTTCCTCTCCTCCCCCCCCCCCCCCCTCCTCCCCCTCCCTCTCCTTCCTTCTCCTCCCATCCCCCTCCCCCTCCCTTTCCCTCCCTCACATTTACCTACTCCCTCTGCTTTTCTGTAGTTCCACATATCTGGAGCAACCCTAAGGAGGGTAAGCAACACATTTCAATGGTATGACTACAATAATTTAAATTATTATCTATATAATGCTTCCAAGTGGTACAATAAATCAGTGATTCAATATCTTTAGCGCAGTTCCCGGATGACCAACTAATATTGTTTTCGTATTGCTCAGTCATCCGGGAACTTCAACTATTGATATATCAATATCATATGAAAACAAAGCCATATTTACTGAGGTAAGTCAAATTTTGTTATTTCCCTAGTCAGAATAATATAGATAATAATAATATTGTCTGGCTTTGTTTTTGTGTGATACAAGAATATATTGCTCTCACTAAGACAACATTCGTCTTTGACAATATTGTCATAGCTCGAGCTATATATTCTTGTATCACACTCAAAGCCATGCAATATTATACAAAGATTGTACAGTGACAAGTAGTTTGCTCTAGCTTGGAGGAGGAGGATAACACACTGATGAAATTCAGTATGGACATGTGAAAGTCATGCTCCTGCACTGTTGTGTGTGTGTTTCAATACCACACTTGAATCCCACTATGAACGAGAACAAAAATGACCCCTTAAAGCCCCACTGTACTACTTATACATGTAGCTACTTGCGCCCTCTACAATGCCTAATCGGGTCTGTTGGTCCCCATGATCCCCTTTTTCTTAAATATGTTAATTGAGAGCTGACTTGATGAAAAAGCCACCTGTCAGTGACCTTCCTGGGTGGTCTAATCCCTCCTTGCCAAACTACATGTAGTACAGATGGGCTTTAATTACCTCATAGTGCTTGTGATCTTTGTAGTATTTGAGTTGTGAACCTGCCAAGACGGCGTACCCCGGCCGACTCTTCTTCTTGGGTCCTCTATCTTTCATCAGCACCATGCTCAGCATGCCTTCTTTCTCTCTAACTTCCATCTCGGTCGGCGCGTATAAGCTTATCCTCTGCAAGAAAAAAGAGAGAAATATATGGATAGTGTATTAGCCTGTTCAGACTAGAGGGGAATTTATTATACTTGTATAAGGAAACATTATACAAAGAGTCATCATACAGTGTGAAAGGGGCAAACAAAAGATTATCCTCTGCAAGAAGAGAGAGAGATATATATATATATATATAGGATAGTGAATCAGCTTGTTCAGACTAGAGGGGAATTTATTATACTTGTATAAGGAAACATCATACAATGACTCATTATATAGTATTAGTGTGAAAGGGGCATACAAACTGGAAAACAACACCGGATATAGAAACGTATAAAACAAAAAGTAAGAAGAGGTCAGTTGATATGTATGTTCAGTGTCGGCTAAGATGACAGTTCATCGGCTGACCAGGGGGGTGTTTCACAAAACTTGTCATCAGTGACAAATGACAGTTGTTGTTATAAGCCACTGAAATCCTTGCTTCTGATTGGTTATCATCAGACTTGACACTGATTTTTGTCATTTGTCATTGAAAAAAAGGCTTTGTGAAAAGGGTCCCAGAAGAAGGCTGTACGAGCTATGCACTGACAATGGCAGTCATGACATTCCTGCGGATGCCCAAAGAGCTGGCCAATCATCATTGAGTACTCGGGATGAGCCCCGCCTAGTTACATGCTTTTTTGTTTGTATGATACGACATTCACACCGCAAATGGTAATGGACCCCGATTATGATTTGAGTTTTCTTTTGAAACCATGCTCTAACAAACGTTTCGCTGAACGATATTTATTCATGCGACATTCATACTAGAAAAATGATAATCACTGATTGCATAGCTCTGAGATTCTTGTACGAATTTATGATAAGTTTTGGTTCATCTGAATGAGGGATATGAGGTCTTGGGTGATCAAGAGGATTAAGTGGTGATTATAGTTTCACAACCAAGTTAGTATCAATTACACTTCATAAATATGTCAAATAAGTTTATGAGAAGGTAAGGAAAACTTTGAAATTATAATCTGTAATCAAATTAATCATGATTACTTTATGGTGCTTGAAAGAGAGACTGACAGAGACTGAGACTGAATTAAGAGAAAAGGGGGAGAGGGAGAGGGGGGAGAGGGGGAGAGGGGGAGAGGGAGAGGGGGAGAGGGAGAGGGGGAGAGGGGGAGAGGGAGAGGGGGAGAGGTGAATAGATAGAAAAGGCAGAAAAGAGAAGAGAAGAAAGGAAGGGGGAAAGTGGGGAGAGAGGAAGGGGGAAAGTGGGGAGAGGGGGAGGCAGGAATTGAGGAAGAAGACGAAGGAAGAAGCAGAAGGAAGAGCAAGAGAGAATGGGGACAGAGAGATTGTCTAGAAAAATAGAAAAGGAGGTACAAACAAGCCTAAATATACTTAAAACATGAACATTTGAGAGACCGGAACATTTCCGAACTACATGTATGAACAATAACACTGCAATATCAAAAGAGACACATAAATACAACAATAAACATACAGGATAACAGGCTGATGGAAAAAGGGAAAGAAAAGGGAAAATGGGGGAGAAAACTGGGACTGGTAGCTAAAAAATTATGTTAGACCTAGCTTGGTACGTTGTTGTTCTTTTATTGGTGGGCAGAGCTTTGTAAAGACATCAAAGTTGATATTTGCACTAAGAGTTGCAATGGAATAAAAAAAAAAAAAAAAAATAAGAACATACAAAGAACTATATTCTGAAACAAACCATCAAAGAATTTAATGTAATAAGATGTATACAAAACACGGAGTAGTAATATACATGTATCAATAGTTAACATTCAAAGAGTAAGATTTGGTTAATACATGTGTAAGAACATTATAGCATATTATGAGCCTTTAAAAGTATTTGAGAAAAAGCAACAAGTAAGAGATTTATAATATGCAAGTCAACCACATAATAAAGTTGGATTAGTAAAAATGTCATCAGACTGTAATTTTATATCCATTTTGTGAAAAAAATGATATGTGTTAACATTAAATGTTAATAAAATGATACAAAGGAGTACAACGGTGAGTGTTTCACAAAGACTAAGATCTAATTTAAGTTGAACTTAAATATGGCGGGCCATTCATGCCACTGTTTGCTTTCACCATTTACTGGTATTGGTCTCTCAAGGGATGTACAAATCATGGTAACAAATCTACAGAATTTACATTTTTTGATAATTCATTATTGAAGGAAAAAATAGTATCTAAAGATCATAATGGTAAGGGCAAACAGCGGCATGAACGGCCTGCCATAGTTAAGTCCAACTTAAAGTCAATCTCAAGCTTCGTGAAACACTCCCCAGTTTACTAACAAATCTATAATATCAGATTCTTTGCAGACAAGGGTTGCTCTTCATGACCCAGCAACAATTAGGTCTACCTGACATAGCAACATGTTAGGTGAATTCCATCCATGATAATTTTATAATACACAATAGGTGAAATGAAGAGTGTGTCCCGAAGGGTTCTTGAAGAAACAAGTACATGTACAATTCATTACATCAATAAACAGGACTATTTAAAGATTACCGGTATACAGACTAATATACATGTATAAGGCATATATATTTGTGAAATGCATGTACGTGAATGTGAATAGTAAAACGTATGAACTGTGTCTGTGGGTACATGCATGTCGTAGTTCACATTGGAGATCTAAACTAAAATTGGCCTATATTGCAACTGGATATGGTATATTTATAGCGTTAATCTCACTTTGTGACAAAAAGTGTAACCAACTCACAAAGCTAGTCTATATATTTCAAAGGAACAAGTAACATTGGTGCCATATAAATAATCTTGCTTTACATAATCCTTTGGACTGATTCCTTTACATTAAAATGCAAGTACTGGTGCATTTCAATTTTAAAATTTGCGCAAGTTTGAATCAAGGTTGAGATGTGAGGAATGTCATGTGTACATGTATATATATTTGAGAAAAGTGAAGATGAATGTGGTGCCATGATCGGATCAGGGGCCGATCTTGAGCCGATCAGCTACATTATAGTCCAAGATAGCGGCCCGCATGTTTTGCCTCTTCTCTCAGACCAATATTATTAATTTCAAAGTCATGAAAAGGCACTAAATATCAACAAACATGGCCTACAACAACTCCAAATGACAAAATAATCCCAGCCATTAATTTTTTTTGAGCATTTGATAGCCAAAAACTTGAAAATTTTCGTCATTTAAAAATAAAACAAATCAGCCGATTTGTTGGGTCGATCTTCCGATCCGATACCGATCAAAGGTGCGAGGGTGTCGATCCGATCAACTTAGACATGTCTGCTGAGAGCGAGAAGGGTGTTGACTAACATTTAGTGAACATTGGAGTGAAAGCCTTCTGGTTCTCAACAGATAATTTGGGTAGCTTGTGTAGCTTATGTATAAAGTCCATGACGACTTGAATAAGTTCAATGCAAAGATAAATCATCTGTTTAGAGCCAGAAGGGCATTAAATCTGTATAAATGTGTATTGTATGAGTAAACAGCCTTCTAACTTGAAATAGAATATATATAAGCATTCTATGGGTGGTTATGAGCTGGGAACTTGGTTAGACGTGTGGTATGAACATACGTGTACATGTATGACTGGTTATTAACAATTCAACGGTTATGAGTTATCCACTGCAAAAAGCTACAAACAACTCAAACTCTGTATATCATCTGTTTGGAGTCAAAAGGACATTAACTCGTGCACTTTGAAGCGGTGTCAACGGCCCTCTGGCTCTCAAAAGACAATATCATCTGTTGAGTGCCAAAATGGCATTAACTAACACTTCACACAGAGTTACTGCCCTTCTGGCTCTAAACGGACAATATAAACACAAACTGAAGTTATCCACCGTTGTTTGCTTTAATTCATCACACAACACAATGGTATCCTCAAACACACAAAAGTCACTCCAAATGGAAGGATTCTAGAAAATATTTCCTGAACCTCTTTGACTTACATTATTAAATCTTCGCTTAATTTCATCTTTCTGTGAGAGAGGAAAGTTAGAAAGACAAGTTAGAAATAACTCCATTTAAAAGTTTATATAATCAGAAGAATGACTAGAGGAAATATAAAAAATGAAGGACTTTTAAAGGAAATATGTTGAATCCTAAAACAGGGAACCACACTTAACGTATTTGGAAGGGTGTCTAGATTGAACTTTTTACAGTCTGCATGTACGAAACCCTATGTACAAACTCCAAAATGTAGGGGTCCAGATTTAGATTTTTGGCCCGTGTCTCGAGCCTTGCATAAAATCATATTCCATTCAGAGCTTATGTTTAGAAGATGGCTAGAGAGTTTGTTTGATTGTGATTACAAATTTGTGATGTTCATACACTGTATAATATTTCAATCTTACAGGAGAATACTTTCAAATACGTTTTTGTTTTTGGAAGGGGCAATATCATTTTAAAAACATAAAAGATCATTTGATATATATATATATTTGTTTTAATATGAAGCTCTTTTGACAAAGCATTTTTAATGTTGTAGGTTCACAACTTAATTAATATGTTAGATATGCATGAGAAAACATGAGGAACATGTACTTACTGGGAGGGGGGGGGGGGAGGGGGGGGGCAGGGAATGAAAGAAAATATTACAAACAATATTTCATAATGTAAAAGGAAGTATGTATCAAATGTGCTGAAGTTAATTTGAACATTATTAATTCTTACTCGATGAAAAGCACTGAATCACTCTGACAATACAATTTAGAAAAAAATAAGACACACTTTTTATATCTCATGTCCAATTTTCATTTCAGTTTTAAGCAACTTGTATTTCAACAATGAAATTATTCATTCCAAGTGTGTGCATGGAAAGAACTATGAATAATTATTTGTAATTTAGCGTTTGGTACCACCCAAAAGTTGCATTCGATCCTTTTGAAAGATTTGTTTTGTCCAAATTGATAAGTGATATGTACATGTACATGTATGTTACATTTTATTTATTGACTTCATTAGTGGATTGTCTTGACATGAAAATCTAGGACTTATGTGATTCATTGTAGAGATGTTATGATTTTGGAAAGCCAAGATTCATTTGAATTCATTAGTGGTATGAAACTTGAAATGACAAATTATGACTACTCAATTCATTAGAGGTATTCCATTCATTCAATAAACTGATTTATTTAAATCCATAAGTGGTATTTTATGACAAACTATTATTTATCTCAATTCTTTAGAAGGTATGTCATTCATGCAATAAGCTGATTTATTTAAATTTATTAGTTGTCTGATCTTCACGTTGTAAAATATGATTTATCTGAGTCAATAGTGGAATGATTTTGATATGACAAAAGTGTGATTTATCTCAATTTTAATAGAGGTATGTCATTAATGCAATTAACTGTTGTTTTTTTTTAATTCATAAGAACATGATCTTCATAATATCATAAAACATGATTTAAATAAATCAATAGTGGAATGATCTTGATATGTTAAATTATGTTTTATCTGAATTCATTGAATCTGTCCATGTATGGCATTAATGCATTAAATGATTTATTTGAATTCATTCGTCGGATGATCTCAATGTAAAAGGCAATGATTTATCTGAATTAATAGTGGTTTGATCCTTATTTTACAAATTATTGCTCTGAATTCATTGGAACTATGATTTTGGTTAGGACAAACTATGAATTATGTAAATTCATTAGGGGAATGATCTCAATGTGATTAGATGTTAAATGTCAGATATCATTAGCTTAAGACTTTAATATGATAAAATGTGATTCATGAATCTGACCGTTTCTTAGCCTACATGTAACTCCCATGCAAAATGGAGTTTTAATGAATGTTTTGCTGAACTAGGTATGGAATAAATAGGAATTTCAACTAATTTGACTTTCATCCTATTCCAATATTATTATTTGAAATGTATAGAGTAGAGACAGAGAGATAGGATAGTAATAAGTCTACGTAATCCACACTCATATAGATTCCTTTTCATGAAGAGATTAGGATGCATAGAAACTTATTTTTGTTTAAAGCGATACTGAACAGATGAACTTGCACAGCGCCATCTCACGGTCAACTTGTGAACAGTGCGTAACCCACTGAATTCTAAACTACACAGTGAAGAGTTCAGTGGAACCAACAGCATAGCAAGTTACAGGACCACGCTGCTACGGTTGACATGAGATGGCGCTAGAGGCAGTCCTTCTAGTGTAGTATGGCATTAAAGTGGATGCACGGTAATGAAGGTATATATTGTGTTCATGTATGTTGGACGTATGATAGTGGGCACGACAAATACCTTTCTTTCATACTCCAAGTCCTGTAAAATAGAGATAAATAAATATTTGAGACATGTAATACCAGCATTTGAATACTAGCATCAGTATACCATCACTCGAGAGTCAAAAGAGTAAAACAATTTGACTTAAACGGCCATTCCAATGGCATGCTTTTTTGTTTGCATATGGAATCAAGCGAAAAAGCTAACACAAGCATCGCTTGATTCCGTATGCATAAAAAAGGAATATGCCATTTTCATAATGTAACCAAATTTATGCATACGCCTCCTACGAATGATTTAATTTGCCTGTTACAAATAAATGTATCTCAGTGGTCAGAATTCAAATCGCATACATTAGTTGTTGCTAGGTGGGGAAAATGTTATGGCTTGCCCTAACTAACAACACAAAATAGATGCAATTGCATTCTGATTATCGAAATACAATTATTTGTAATAGGTAAATGAAATAATTTGTATCAAGGCACTCCAATAAAAAATTTGGTTACATTTATTGCTTGTTACCCCAGTCATCAAATTCATGCTTTCCCGCACACACAATGTATGTAAATTCTCCACTCCCTAGGGAGCATTCCAGCCAGGTGCGATTGTACAGATGCTCACAATACCGAGCAAACTAAAGTGACCGTTGCATCTTAATACCAGGTATTCTCAATCATTCTTGGTTCTTAGCTTACTTTCTTTGGTGTTCTTAATCTTTAAGTATTTCAAGTAGATAGCTGAGTTTCGGTTCACATAGAAGAAGAAACCAATCATGATGAAACTAACAAGTAACTGAACACCTCATGAATCAATATCCCATTATATTTTGTCACTTCTGAGTTCTTTTAGAAGTGGGTGCTTCTACCAAAAGTAAAAAGTGAAAAACAAAACCAAGTTGTCTTCTTGCATCATGCAAGAAGATAATGCTTGATCACTTAATTGTAAATACAAATTAAAACAAAAAAACTGAAGGGCTGTGTGCGAAATGCCATAAATTTATTATAGGGATGATCCACTTCTGGCACTCAGCTAACAAAATCATTTACATATTTTCTCATTTAAATAAATTTACATGTTTGCTCATTTAAGGGCAGGCATATTTTTTGAAGGATTTTTTAAAGGATTTGAGGAAGTAATTAATATGCAAAATAGACTTATAGAAAACATGATTTAATTTATTGCATGAGTATATGGACTTTATGTTTGTTCCTTTGTTATGCTGTTTTCATTTAAAAAATGTAATAATGCAATTTTTATTTTTGCTCTTATAACGACATTCGTATTTTTAAGCATTCAGAAAGTACAGTATGCAGAATATATTAGAGAAATGCATAATTTGAGAAATTATGCAAATTAAATTATTTTATGCATGGATATGTTGATCATTTTGAGACAATAGAAGATTCCATTTGAGATGCACATTGATTTTTTCCCTTAAAAATACTGCAATTTTATTTTTCATTCTTTCAAAGGTATGTTATATGTTTATCGGATCATTATTAATATGCTTTTGTATGATATTGTATTACTTCTTTGTCAACAGTTCTTTGCGTACCACTGTATTCTGGACATACAATTTGGTATCCATTTGATACTAAAACAGTTTGAGATTGGCATTTAAAGTATTACAGTGTTACTTAGAGAGGGGAAACCAAAGATTTGTTAGCAATCTCATTTCCTGAGAGCGTCTTTCCTGCTATATCGCTTGCTTAGATATAACTGGCTTTCTAGAAAGGCCCTATGAGTTCCAATGGTATTCGCATCCATGTTATCTCTTAACTTCTTTTACTTTAAATTGCAATATTCATAGCCACAGGAAAAGAAATGCTATGGATTTTCGCTTGCCACATATGCATACTCATTTTTTTCAAAATATATTATGTACTAAGGACCTTTCATTTGGAATACGCTTTCCTCATCAATTAAAGAATCTCAACCGCTGAATGTTTATTAAATTAGGTTTACAACATTTATTCTTGCAAATTATTAATCTTTTTTAAACCTTTTGTTTTTATTTATCTGTAATATGCCAGGCACTGTGTTGTATATCCTTCCTGTATTGTTGTAATTTTGTCATGTTCTTATAATCTGGTACTCAAACATATACATTTATACATTATGCTTACGGATAGATCTACAACATGCTAATTTATGAATACTATATATATATACATGCATATATAAATTTATTTTCCCTTTCAATCTGTATATCATTTCTTTAATAAACATGTATGAAATGTATTACATATATTCAATCTACATGTATATAAGTGCAAAGTCGTGAACCTGTGTCTTTGAAGTGCATATTTTCTAAAGTGCAAAGTAGTGAATATGCTCTCATTTCCTTTCCTATTTCTTGTCTTTAGGGGAATTTTACATTCTTTTCCCAAATTAACTACAAAACTACTATTGTGCTATACATTTTATAGTTGACCTTTCGTTGTATTATTTCCTGCATTCGTTTTTCATCTTCCGATATACCAGGATGCACTTTATTCATGAAATCACTTTCTATTTGTTTTATTACAAAGTTAATCAATAGAATGATATCAAAATTATGTAATGTACACCTACCAGACTAAATGTCAATTGAGCTTAAATAGAATTTTGCTATGATATACATTGTAGGCTACAAGATATTTCAATAAAATGATATGACTTGGACTTTGATTGGAGGAAAAAACTCTTGAAGTGCCTGTGAATTCCCTATCTGAATACCGGTACCGGTATGCTACAAGAAAAGACATAATGTTCAAATAGATAGTGTTTAACTTCAAGTAATTGTGAAACGTGCTGTGTTATAAGAATATAAAGGCTTTTAAAAAGTGAATAGAAAATAATTGTTATCATATCAGCAAGTTTAGCTGTATCAGAATTTAAAAGAAAGAAATGTATGGCATTTAGTTTGATAACATTTTGAAATGTCTCTGCAAACTTGCAAGAGATATGACAAAATATGAACATTATGATTAAGGTAAAAACTCAAAACTCTCTATGAAAGAAAAGAATACCAGAAAATAATTCAATTTAATCAGCAATAACTTGTAACTAAGTGATTGGAAGACATAACTGGGTTATTTTAAAGACTATGGTTTGCATATAGGTTCATTCGAGTGTGCATTTAGTGTATTACATCATTATTTGTCTATACCGTATGTTTAGGGTGAGAAGCCTCTTAAAGTCACATACTTTAACAATGTGTTAAAACCTTTCTGGCTGTCAACAGGATAAGTACATGTAAGATCAAGTGTGAGACAGCTACATGTAGCTGTGCAATAGAATAGAAAAGTGCTTTCTGTGTAAGAAATGAGGAGAGTTTACCTGATTAGCTACAGGTGGGGACGGATTCTGGATTATTGTTCAAAAGAAGAACACAGAAAAAAAGAAACACAGACAAAGATGAGCACATAAACCTAGACATATAAAGGGATCAAAGAAATAACTAAATCGGATGTCCATATGAGAAAAAAACAGATGTAAACAGGTAAACATTGAAAATTATACGTACACATTGAAACCTATATATAAAGACCACTCAAGGGAAACATGAAATGTGGTCTTTATAGACAGGTGGCATGTTTGTAGAGGTAGTAGCTAAAGCAGGTTTGACTGTACAGCATACATTTTAAATTGTTATGTTTTTTGTGATTATGCAAGCTTCTTTTACCCCAAAATATAGATGCAAGAAAGGAGATATGGAAAATAATTACATGTAGTTTTGGGCACACATGATTTTGTTTCTTCAATTATGCTGTTTTTTATGATTTCCAGAAAGTATTTTAAAGGCAATGTGTATACTCCTGGTAAATGTGTTTAATACTTCTTTTGCAGAAGGTAGAAGATTCATTCATTGACTTTTTTTATTATTAAATCTGTTGAATTATTTATCCTGACATTACTTGAAATATTTGTGGAATTTTTAATGGTTTTTAGAGCCATTACATACAATTCTACTTCAAAACTGCATGGGTGCATTAGTGACATTAATTTAGGTTAACTGATATCCGGTATTTGACTTGAAAGGAAATACTTAATTTTGGTGTGTATCAAAAAATGTCAATGCGTACAGCATACAAGTGAAAATTTCATGAGGAAGCATGGAGCATAAATGGTTGTAACATGTAAATGTTGTTTTTGGGGGTGCAATATTTTAGCCCTGTTTTGTAAAGGCTGCAATGCATACAAAATGTATGACAAATTGGCTTACAGCCAATCACATTTCATGGTTAAGTAGCTTTCATCAATTCATGTAACTGCTTTTTATAACAAGCTTTAGGCCATGTAAAATTGATTACATGTTGATCGTCCAGATTTTTTGAAAAAGAGGAGGAGGGTGTACCATGTTATTTGATATTTGATATTTCAAAATGGCCGCTCAAAATGGCCGCTCGGTACATTTTCCCTGACAGTCGAGGCTATTTTTTTTCAAGATGGCCGCCGACAATTTTTTTTTTTTTAAATCAGAAATAGAGCCATTTTAGCAGTGTTTTTCATGTTTTTTTTCTTTCAAAAAATCAAAAAAAAAAAATCAAAAAAAAATTCAAAAAAAATTCAAAAAAAAAAAAAAATAACAAAAATAACAAATAACAAAAAATAGGAGGCGGCCCCCAAAAAGGAAGCGGGCGGGGACGATCAACATGAAATCAATTTTACATGGCCTTATGAAACAGGGTATTGCTTGCCAGTGTCGTGAACATGGGATAAGTCGGTGGTATTAATAATAAAGTTCAACACAATCAAAGCTTTGAGTGCAAGCTTGATAATAAATAATAACAATAATGGGTTCTTGTCTAGCGCTCATGTCTGCCAGACTTGGCGCTCTGCAATTATTATTAGGCTTCAGCATGGCTGCCATTACGGCGCTCTAGCATTTCAATGAATTATTTCTTGCCAGGTACCTCACCTGGGTCTTGTGTGGCAAATGTAGATTAATGTCTTGCCAAAGGAGTTTAATATACTTTTTATATTAAAAAAGAGTGGATTCAAACTATACTCAGATTGCCTCAAAGGTCTTTTCAAACGTTTTAAATCACTTTATTTCCTCAATGTACATACATGTAGAAATGTGACCTTTATTATGGCACACTATTAAATGTCCTGCAGTGAAGCTCGGGCTTTGTATGATATTCATATCAAAGGTTAAACTGTATAAATATAGCCAGGAAATATAATTTCTATATTAATTGCTGTTTGTTTCTCCTTCATATTTTTCATTGCTTATGATATGTGCATATAATCTTTTATTCATCTGATGTATGAGTTTTGAAAATATTTAAATATTTCAGTTGAGGTTAGGAATAAAAAAGAATTTAAAAGGGCTAGCTATGCAGGAAGTACACAGAAAAACATCATCCTGTTTTATATCGATGTGTCATGGTACTTTTTTTTGCCAAGAGTTAGCACTGCCTATCAAGACAGAATTGCACCGATACTTTTCAGCTTTTAAACACCAGAGGAGAAAGCAACACCACAAACAAACAGACAAAGCCACAGAACTTCCAGGGACGATACATTTAGAGGAGAGAGAGAGCGGAAGCGAGCACGAGACAAGGACAAAACAGACACACACACAACGACGACGTCGTCAAAGCTTACGTCTACAAAGCGGCCGTCGTAAGGTATACTGGGGCTGGAAGACCGTAAGTGAGGGTGGAAGGAATGAGGGCGCACCGAAGTCGCTTTCCCCTGTCGGAGCTTTTGGGTGGGTAGCTTGGGCTCGTCGGCTGGACCTCCTCCTTCCGATACCATGCGGTGGCGAGGAGAAGAGGGCACCTAGGGAGACGTGTGTTAATGAAAATAGGGCGGGGTGAGGGGCGGGGTGGGGGTAGAGGTGAATAGAGAATGCACGTTAGAAGAGTAAATCTATAGGAAAGAAAGAAGTTATTTTGTTCCAGACGGATGATTCTGGTATTTCAATAAACAAACAGGCTAGAATAAACTAATATTCTACACAAAACAAAAAATAAAGGTTAGTACATGAGCATATCAGTCAAAAGAGCGTTTGACCCAACACTAATTGCAAAATAATTTATTCCACCGCAATGCATTTCAGTGAGCTCCCTTTGAACACCATAAATAAAGTCTCAAGCAATCCAAGTAAGCAAAATTTATGAAAATCCCTGAAATTTCCCAGGTGCAACTTAAGCCGGGGTAAAACGGAGGCTAATTAGCACGATATGCAAATTACATATTCAAATAATCAATCTGAAAATTTGTTCATCATGTCTATAGTGACCCTGAACATATTGTTTAAACAACTACTGTAGATTGTTTTCATCAAATACTAAAAACATACCATTTTATGGGGAAAATGTAATTATATCAGATGCTAATTTGCATAATAAGCAATTCATGCCAACTCTATTTTATTATATCATTCTGAAAATGTGTTCATCATGTTAGGTGACCACGACAACATTGGTTTTAATACCTGAATCAATTTAATTGTGTAATTTGATGCAATTTTATAGCATCTTTTTTTTCTCCATATTAACAGAGTTTTAATTTGCACATTATGCAAATTTCATGAAATTCCCATATTTGGATTTCTATAGACTTTTAATGTAGTGTTTAGGTGAGCTAATTGAAATGCATTGTAGTGGAAAAAATTAATTTGCCATTAGTGGTGGGTCACCCCCTAAATATTGCTAGATTGACTGCATGGACTGATAACTTCTCTAGGGAAACCCCATAGATCTATATTATACTGATCATCTGTTGACAAACTGTTTACAAAAAACAAGGAAATGTTTCCATTGCCAGATGAAATATGAGATACCGGTAATTAGATTTCTAAACATGGGATATCTGAATCATAAATATCAGAGTAAATGGAAGATGTCACTATTGTGCGTCTGTTGAACAAAATTAAAAAATAATTACACTTTCCACATATAATATTTTAAATTACACGGAAAAGAAAAACTACATTATATCTGCAACACACTACAAACATGACTTGTGTAGATACACTTGGTTCAAAGACTTTTGAGAGGGATTCATATTTTCATTGTTTATCAAGGAAATAACATTAGTATAAGGTTGGTGCAGTGCTTTATATGTACCTCTTAACCAAGCAACAAAGCTTTGAAATATGATTTTGTAAGTATTTTATACCAACAATACATTCTACTTTTAGTCACAAGTCTATACCATGAAGATTATTATGTACTATATACTCTGCTACTTGAGAATCAAAGTACATATTTTGTGTGTATGCATACAATCTTTGGGTACAATAATAGATCAATTTATGGTTTAGAGTATATCAAATGTATACATGTAAATTACAGGAAAGAGATTGAAATTAATATACATGTCCTTTCATGCAAATCATATAAAAGTGTTATTGCATACTTATAATTGCATCTAGAATGCCAATGAGGAAATAGATTGCTATGACACATACAATACATATTTTTTTAAAGCACAGCTAAAAATATGATTTTGATGTATTCTTTTCAATATTTCTAAAATATATTCATAACATAATCTCATAAACAAATCTGCCGTTCTCTTTCACATTCCTGCCTCCTCTTTCTCTCTATCCTCCTCTAAATCTTTATTTTTTTAGTTATTTTCCCACTTCTCTTTCCCTCTCTGCCCATGCTCCTAAATTTCCATTCTTTGTTTCTACCTGGATTTATATCTCTATCTCCTCATTCTATTAAATTCTCTCTTTCCTTTCCACTCTTCTGTCCATCTGACCCCATTGCAATGATTTTCTTTTTTGTCCTTGTCTCCTCTTGTCTCCTCTTGTCTCCTCTTGTCTCTCTCTCTCTCTCTCCCTCTCTCTCTCTCACCCTCTCTGTCTCTCCCTTTCTGTATCCCTCGCTGTCTGTCTGTCTGTCTCTCTCTCTCTCTCTGTCTCTCTGCCTCTGTCTCTCTCTCCCCCCATTCACTACATGTACATTTATGAAGTGCGTCACTCCTATGCCACAATGAAAGCAAGAATATAATACAGTACTTCCTTAAACTTATGCAAATGACGCAGACTGTTGATAAACGCAGCAAAGTCTATTACCTCCAGACTCAGTATAGACACAAATTTCTGTAGAGGGATTATCAAGCGTTTGAATCAATTGTGCCGGGGTACAGGCTACACCTCTTTCATACAGGTAGTTTCTAATGCCAGGGAACTCCCACTAAAAGGAACCCATCTAATGTTCTACAATACAACTCCAGCCATACACAAGGAGGCAAGTTGGCTCAGTTGGTAAAAGCGTCTGCCTGTTGAACCAAGATTGTGGGTTCAAATCCACTCCAGGGAGATGCCTGCATTGTGAGTTAGCGTGCCCCTACCCTGTTTCATAGACGCATGTAATGTTACTGTGGAAAACACTCTGCCCCCTCTAATAGGACGTTAAATGGTGGCCCGTGTAGAGGAGAGTCACCACCTCTGCACTGGACTATTTGTATAAGAGTAGGGGAACCCCCGGTGTAGTGGTCCACCTGCACACCCCCAATCACTTACATTGGGAGGAGAGACCCTGAGGGGGTCACAGTGATTCAGTGTGCTTTTCCCCTCCCTGGTACAAATACTAAATAGTAATACGCCTAAAGTAAGTTTGAACTTGAAAGCAGTGCTTGCAAATACTGTCAAATACAGACAATGTCACACAACTCATTTTCTTGATTGGAAACATAAAAATCTGCCATCATTCTTTGAAGAAAAGAAAAGTGAAATATCCAAAATAAGAACAAGACTATATTTGCTCAGTTGACAGTGTATTCCCATGGAGAAAGCGAGCGTCGAACACTGATAAAGAACTCCACCAAGACAACGATAACAATACATCGGTAGACAGGCAATTCCTAGATATCTTGTCCCAAAAGTTAAATACTGACCACATCTAAGACTTCAGTATATGTGCTGACTGTATCGAGCTGAGTCGAAAGCCCTACGAAAGCTTGACTCACGACAAAACATCAAACAAAATGATGTTTTTAATTTTATTTATGTTCAAAATTCAATAATACTTGGAATGTATGGGGCATACATGTACCTTGGAATAAACCAAATGCAACCATGAAAAGAGACCACAAATAGTTTAAAACACCTCAACTGATCTACTGCTGTAGGAACTGAATATATACATGCAATGTGTTATATCAACGAGTGATATGTTTTGAGATTGTGAATCATAATTGAATTCTATAGACAGATTTCATTTAACACCTACAGTACAGTGTATACAGTGTATATAGCCCCTTTTATAAATGTAAACAAAGTGCTTTTATGAAAAACATAATTGCACAGCAAACGCATGACTATAAAGCAGACTTTGATCCGACATCGCTCCTGGAAGTCTGCAACAACTGTTCTGGGTTTTATTTCATCAAAGATAGGCAGATAGGGTAGGGGTTAGGATCAGGTATCAAGTTAGGTTTAAAGTTGAGGTTAGAGTTAGGGTTAGCATTACGTACATGTACGTATATTGTTTGGTCGAGATTTAAGATGTGGTATATGCTCAAGTGTATGAAATCCACCTGGAGGAATTTGTCACTGGGGCATGTGTCCTACAAATATTTAAGTACACAGATCTATGCAACGCCCCTTTCTACATATGTTTTGAATGAATCTTCTAAATATACAGCCATCTACTTTTTTGTGGTAGGCCCAGTAAAAACACCCCCTTTCTTACCTCAATGGTCTCATAAACATGACCTGGAAGACTTGGCTCATCCATCCCAAGTTGGGCAAGGGGTTTAAATGTTAACATTGTAGTGGCCATAGTCTCCTCTCACAGAATCAAAATAGTAGTAAAATCCAATTGATCACTGATGGGATGTTCGTGCGAGCGGTGGACTCGATTGGAATCAAGTCTTATGAAGTTTTCTATCAAATTGATGCTCAAATGTCCATTCGGCTACTCGTTTTGTTCAGCTTTACAGAAATTAACCACTCATCCCGCCGACACAGATCCTCCTAATGCTCACAACTTCACAAGGATCCAACAGCCAGCAACTGTCCTTTATGTATTAAAAGGCTGATTGTATATTCCAGTACAAAAGGTAATGTACATATCAGTATGTCATAATCCACATCTAAACCAATCAAGTGTAAAGTACTTTAACGATGTATTGTGCAGGCTCGAAGGGGGTGAATATTATCAGTTTCGGAATGACAATCCAAAATATTGAATGCAAAGAAATCCTGCAAATTATAATCCTTGTATTAAAGTCAAACTATAGAATGAATTGTAAATTCAAGTGGAAGAAAAGCTCTTGGGATAGATTTATTGATCAATCAAAGGGGTGGGATCACACCAAAATTGATTTTGAGCTTGAAAATGGTGATCAGATTAAAGTTGTCAGAGTGCAATTGTTTCCAAACTGGACAATTTGCATTACGTCAGAAGCAGAAAACCATCCAAATGTTAGCATGCATGAGCTCTAGAGGAAAGAAATCTCTTGCGGTATAGTCCGTCCGAAGAAACAGATCAGAGCAAAATCTCTTTCCCGCTTGAAAATAATGACCAGACTAAATTTGTCACAGAGAACCGGTGGTCGCTTCCAAACTCCACAATTTGACTAACATCAAAATATAAAAACAGTAGCAAATCAGGGGGTTCCCACCTCCCACTGGTATATTCCCAGGTGCAAAACAGGACATCCACTCGTCTTGAAGTTTTGAAGGAAGAATGGTTCCTACAACCCGAAAAGTCCCCTTTGAATGGTTTTCTCAGTAAATAGGAAAAGACAAATAAGGAAGCTCATGATCGAAGCCTGGTCAAACACTCCTGATGGTTTACTTTTCTCCCCAAGAAATGAGTACCGGTACCTAAATTGAAATGAATGCTTTCGTGACTTGTAGTTTACAAGTTTACTCATTGATTCGGTTCTGTGTGATCCCTCATCGTTGTTTATAACTTTGAGTTTTCACACAAACTTAAAGCTAGTATCATATAGTCAATGTCTCCAAAAGCAAAAGTAAAAACAATTGGATATGTAGAGTATATACCACCATGCTTCAACGAGCACACTCTTGCATGCTCTATTTCCTCTTTCTGTTTCGAGTCATGACAGGCGTGATGGTTTAGGTGAAAAAATTAAGACTGATCTAGAACATGAGTGTAAAAATTGTACCAATCGTCTGAAGTGTGTAGCTAGAATGTATAAAATCAATCTACATTTTTATTCCAGGTTTCTATGGGTTAACACTTGATTAAGGAGTGAAAAAACAAAGGATAACATTAAAACCCAGCGCACACCAGATTAGCAATGCGAGCATGTTTGTGTGCGTCGACCAGCCTACTCAGCGTGTTGTTCTTATGTTTCATCAGAGTGTATTCAAACTGCAGTATCTCTTCGTAAAAGTAATATTTGAAGCTTGTATCCTGCATATAGTACAGTGACCTAGAACTCTTTGAATCAAGGAAAAGAAATCCTATTTTGGTGATTGGAACTCTTTCATGTACCACGTACAGTTTGCTCAAAGATTCCAGTCAAATATTTATCCCCAAAAAGACCCAAAGATCATAACCATTTAAGTTTGCGTATCCTTCGTTGATTAAATCTTCTTCAAAATGGCCTGTAGAATACATCAGCAAAAGACAGCAATATTCACTGAAGTCAGAAACAAGAAGCGAATCCAAAGAGAAAAGAGTGTTAAAAGACGTCACTAGGAGAATACATTTTGCTTGTCTCATCCCCTCCACACCATAAATGGCTATGGATATGACCCCAAAATCGAATTATCACAACACATACAAATTTAGAGCTTGCACTATGCAATGTCCTTCCTTTTTATTGATATAACACTTTTTATTTTGCAAAAGAAACGTAAACACTCCATGCATGTATTACCACCAGCAAAATGTACAACCTTGGCCAGAGGGGAAATTCCCTATAATAGAAAAGAGCCTTCTGGCATTAGAATGTCAACATTTTCATACTAATTCATGATTTTTTTTGCAGAAAAAGGTCTATCCTCATCAGCCCAAGTTGGCCAAATAGCCTGCTATGCTATTTTGTGGTCAGGGAAATTAGCCCGAAGTAACAAACGGCGTCTTCATTAGCTCAAAATTTGAGCTTGAAAAATTTGCTCAGTGTTCGCGCACGGGTAGTGCAAGATGGACCCTTCAAGATAAACGTGGATGCCCACCGGATCAAGAAATCTTCCAGAGTCTTCGGGAAAGTGGAGACGGACCACAAATGGCGGGCTATTTTGTAAACTAGCCCAAGATATCTTGGGAAGATTTCCCGAGCAAATAGCCTGCTTTCTCGTGATCTGGCTAATTTCCCGGTTCAGAAATAGCGGGCTAATTGGGCCAACTGGGGCTAATGAGGACAGGCCTAATGAGTCCAGGTACACATGTGGTACAGCAATTTTACATCAAAGGGACGCTATGCAGGGTCAAAAAGTCATCATTTATAAAATAACAAGGACAGATCATGTAGTTGGAAAATAAAAAGAAGGAAGTAAAATGTATCAATATTTGCATAGTTCCACGACCATATTTGGTCAAAACTAGGTACATGCACAAAGTACTAAACATAATACATACACTTGACAGTCAAAGTGAAACTTACAAGTGTCTACATGATTGAAACCTCTCTTCAGACATCAAGATAATTTTTTTCTTTGAAGCATTATGTGATTAGTATTTTGTAGGACCTTGGAAATGTTTTGTTGTTAATTTGTTTTTCTTTTTTTTTGGTTGGATTCATAGGCAGAATTCACAACAAATCTTCAGCCAGAGTGTAATACAAGAAAAATTCTTTCTTCAAAATGAGAGGCAGAACAGTTTATAGCTAAAGTAAAAGGAGGGAAGCATAATTTACCATATATTCATAATGTATTTCCATGACCATATTTGGTCAAGACAATATACATGCACAAAGTACTTAACATAATACTTGACAGTCAAAGTGAAACTCAAAGGTGTCTACATAGAAATGTGTCTACATGTACTTTAGACATCAAGGTTTTTTTTCTTTGTAGCATTATGTGATCAGTAGAGACCTTGGAAATGGTTTTGTTTTGTTTTGTTTTGTTTTGTTTTTTAATTCATAGGCAGAATTCACAACAAATCTTCAGTGTGATTGTTATGTAGCAAAAAATCTTTCTTCCTGTAAATGTTTGTATCCATACAGGTACATGCATTTTTCAAATAAAGGTGCAGAACAGTTAATAGCTCAAATAAGAAGAGGGAAGTAAAATTTTTCATTTTTTTCAAGACCATATTTGGTCAAGGCAATCTACATGCACAACGTACTACCGGTAAGCATAACATACATTATGTACTTGAAAGTTAAAATGAAACTTACAAGTGTTTACATGATAGAAACCTATCTCCTTAGAATTCAAGAATGATTTCTTCTTTGTAGCATTACATTGTATGTGATCAGTAAGACCTTCGGAATATTTTTGGTGTTATTTTCTTGGATTGTCTTTTTAAATTCTTATGCAGAGATCACAACCAATGTTCAGATACGGTGTTTCAGCAAAAATTCTTTCTTCATTTAAATGTTTGTATCCATACATGTATTTTTCAAATAAAGGTGAAGAACAGTAAGTAGCAAAAACAACATCCCCCCCCAAAAAAAAACAACAACAACAAAAACAAAAACGGGGATAAAATTTGATTTTGATTTTGATTTTTGTTCTTGTTTCCCATTTTGTTTCTTTTCCTTTCTGTTTTGCATTCTAAATAAAGACTCAAAAAGCATTGGACTGAAATAAATTACATGCATTAGTGGTATAAAATACCCTATTCTCAGATGTAAATATTTGTGAATTTGGAGTGAAGTGAGTCATCGGGAGGAACACGCCCTAATCTCAGATGTATCCTGGTCATGACAATACAATGATCCCATTTTGATGACTTCACACAGCCATGATATAAAACATCCATCCAAACAATTATAATACATCCAATGATTCAGTCCCATACATTCAAAACAAAGGGGGGTAGCTTAAACAAGAAAGATTTTAGGGTCACAACTTGGTGTATAAAAAAAGAACACTCAAATGTATAAATGGATGTTGTCCCAGCCAAGAAAATTTGACTACGTTTTCTATGAGTAAAACCATCAAATATTCTCCTATTGTCCTACATGTATAATACAAGAAAATTTGAGCAAATTGCAGTTAGAAAATAGGTGGATATAACTGACGTCAATTGTACGAATACCCCCCCACCCCTCCATACCCCCTTATAATATTTTGTTTAAATAAAAATTAAATAAGAAGATACTGTTTTTTAGTTCTTTATTTGTTTACCCTTTTGTGGTATATTACTATATTTACTTGTTTGTTTGTTGGTTAGTTAGTTAGTTTGTTATCTAATAGTTAGCAACCAGGGTTCATACTACATCAAATGCTAAATGAGGGACTTCATTGCTGTACATACACTGTATGTACATGTAGGTAAATGAGGACAAATTCAATGCCTTACCCCCGGGAAATTACAAATGATCTGGTATTTCTTGAATTGTCTTGTTTAAAAAATGCTCAGAAGATGTACATGACAGAATCACATACTGCCTGAACAATTTAATAAATGCATGTGTGATGTGTAGTTTTTTATACTGTATTAAAATTGACAGTATTGTACAGGCAGCATAAAAGATGACACATTTTGTCTAGGGAAAAATCCAGGAGCAGACAATTTCACACCTCGATGGTGGTTGTAATGATAGGATGATCGTGATCCAATTTGCAAAAAAATCTGGTAAAGCGATTTAGCAGGTCTATCTCAGCTCAAGTGTACCCTTGAAGGTTTTACTTTGTCTGTAGAGAGGCAGAAAGGTGCTAATATGTTTTAAACGATATGAGTTAAGATATGGGTTAACGCCGTTCAGGCTCTTCGAAACAAATTAGAGGTACATGTACCTGAATGTGTTTATGACTTCCCCTACTAAGTACTACATGTATATCCCTCAATTTTCTTTCTCAATTTCCCTAATTCTCTGTACTTCCCTCTCTCATTTTCTCTCCTCCTTCACCCTCTCTCTCCTCCTCCCCCCCCCCCCCTCCCCCCTCCCCCCTCCTCTCTCTCTCTTTCTTCTCCTCCTTCTCTCCCCCTCTCTCTTTCTCTCCCTTTCTCTCCCTTTCTCTTTCTCTCTCCTACCAACTTTGAGAGTTTTACATGTATTTTGTTTCTATTTATTCTCCTTTACATATTTAAATACAGTAAAGTTTACACCCCCCTGACTCCCAGCAGATACTATGATAGCTCATCTGGAATCTTTCCCAATATAATAATTTGCATAATTTCCCATTAATTATTAATGAAAATATATTCAAATCAGCCTTCAGGAAGCAATACATATATGGATATATTGTTAACCGTATATGGAAGCCGTCATAAAAATCAACAGTCTCAGATTATCATTGCATGTCTTCCGTCTTCTTTCTGTATTTTTCTGTCCTCTCTTGCTCTTTCATTTCCACTTCTCTCATCTCTTCTCCTATTCAACCTAACTTTCTCTAAATTATTCTCTCAATTCCCTGCCCCCTTCCTTCCCCTCTCTCTGTACTCTTATCTGTCTCTTGGTCTACACTATGAACACTCTCTCTCTCTCTCTCTTTCTTTTTTGGATTCTGTATCCCCTCTCTCTCTCTCTCTCTCTCTCTCTCTCTCTGTAGTTTATCTGTCACTCAAATGATCACTCTCACATCCCCTTTGTATGCTCAATATCCCCATCTTCCCTCCTCTGTCCTTTCTCTATCTGCCCCCCCCCCAAAAAAAAACAACAACACTCATTCTCTCTCTTTACCTTTGTATTCTGTATCTCCCTCTCTCCCTCCTCTACCCCCCCCCCTTTCTCCCTTCTCTCTCTCTCTCTGTCAGTCTGTCTGTCTGTGTATCTCTCTGTCTTTCTGTCTGTAGGTCTGTCTGTATGTCTGTCTGTATCTCTCTCTCTCTCTCTCCCTTTCTCTATATAACTCACATGAACCCATGAAGCATCCACATCACTTTGAATCATACAGTTAGTCACCGTCACCCTACAGCCTATCGGCTTTACATCACTCATCAACAATGAGAACTAGATTTGCTCATTCGCAAACGGGTTCTCTTCAAATTCGTTGTCAGCGACGATGACAAATTCACCAAGATGAATATTTCAGACAAAGGAAAAATTAAGAATACATTACTTCTAAATCCTAACCTGAGAAAGTCTAATCATGCGGTCTGCATGCACAGCAAAGTGAAGATAGTTTTGTTCCTACTTCCTTTTCATTCTACATTCATAACCTACGTACCAATGGTGCATATTCAACAAATTTCTTGGGAAACACAGGAAATGTATATAGGAAATAAAAATTCATCATTACAAGGGTCTATTAATTACTTTCAAAATGATCACATTACTATCATGATGTATGGGATTTAAAAAGGGCAATACGAAAGTAAAGAATTACCCTGTCTTGCTTTCCAATCTCAATTCATACACGATGCATACTTGGTGTTCAATATTTCCTGTTCCAAATGGGAAAGTAATTACTGAAAAATGACAGGTGCCAAAAAACAAAGTTAGTTTGTACACTGTATCAGGAAGACCAGAGAATGATGTACAAGACCTAAATTCAAGCAAAATATTATTAAAAATGAATACTTACGGGTAGATCCCAGCGTGTCTGCGACCTGTCTTCACTGTAGTAGTAAGGCTCTCCCTGCGTTGGAGTTGCTTTATACCACTATGGAGAAAGGCAAGAAAAGATTGGGGTATATTACACTGCAACATTATACCATGCTATCTACCGGTATATAATATACACAGAGTTTTCAGACAAGGAAGTAGATGGGAATTAAAGAGTCTTTTTAAGAGCTTCAAGTTGTAGTCCTTATCAAATGTTTACGGCAGGGATAGACGCTTTTATTTTGATTTATATGGATGAGAGCTTTGTATTGTTTGCAATGCCTAACTGGTATCTATTGGCGGTAAGGGCAAGTTTACTATCCATAATTTTATTGATGAGGGTTTTCTGGATGAGCAGGGTTAGATTTTCTGATTGCATATTCATTGATTAAAAATGACTTTGAGATATTTTCTCATGGAACGTAATTTCATTACATTATCATCTGTTTGGGACAAGAAGGGCATTATCTCATTTATTTTAAAGGGAGGCTTTACTACTGCACCTAGAAGGGATTAGACCACCCAGAGAGCCATCGAGGTTACTGTGACAGGTGGCTATCTCATTAACTCAGCTCTCATTTAACATAAGAAAAAGAGGATCACTGGGGACCAACAGGCACCGATTTGGGAAGTTTTCTATATAGAGGGAGCAAGTAGCTACAAGTAGGACAGTGTGCCTTTAACACAGAGCTTAGTAACACTCTTCTGGCTCTGGAAAGGCGATATGTATTTGAAATTGATATCATTACACTTGAACTGAACTTAAAGTCTTTGTATTTTCATGGCACTGTTCAAAAACATAATCTCGGCTGAAGAGTCATATTTTCATAGTGTAAACAAAGATAATTTGGAGGGTGTGGTTTCATTCACCATAAAAAAAACTATAAGTAGTATGAGGAAATACATGATAGGCCTACATGTAAATGCACACCCATACACATTCTAATGAAACTTTCAACAAACGAAATGTGAAATGTGATTATAATTAAAGGGCAAATTCTTTTATTTTGTTAAATTGCTTTTTTTTCAACCATTTTCAAAAGGCTTTCCCAAAATTAATTAAGACAACATCTATTTCAAATTGTTTCAATTACCTTTCCAAAGTGACTTAAATAAGTGAATGATCTGATTTTAAATCATTCATTTAGATGCAACTTGCCCCTTCACCTCCATGTCACTTCATCCAATACATTAAGACAGAATCTTTTTCAAAATGCTTCAATTATGTTTTCAAAGTGACTTAAAAGTGAATGAACTAATTTTAATTCTTTTATTTATGTAAATTTCCCCCTCCCCTCAACGTCACTTCTTTAAACTCCTCAGCTACTTCTTTTACATGTACTATAGATTTGATTTCTTTTATCATTTTGAAGTACTTAACATGCACAAGAAAAAATGATGATTTTACAGGAAGTGAAAGCCCCTACAAACAAATGGAGTGTACCTTTTCTGATGTGATCTCATTGATGAAAACAGGGTCTCTTGTGACTGTCTGTTCCACTCTCCAACCACGGGGTACATTCAGATCATCTTGCGGAGGGACAACTGTTGTTGGACTGTGAGGCTACAAGAAACAAAATAAAACAAACAATAACAAATGAATCGGGAGACTTATCGGGCGTAGGAAGGAAGTTGCAATCAATTGCAAATCCCCAAAATTAAGCGAAGTCTTGCGATTAATTGCAAATTTGCAATTGATCGCAATCATACATTCACCCTCAGTATAATCATTGCAAATAACCCCTATACATGTGTATTTGAAACAAGTCTATTCAGTCATCAATAACTTTATAAAAAAGGTTTTGATTTTTTTCTGTAAAGAGCAAATTGGGGAAGAGCTTGCAAGATACGTCACAGTGTTTGGAAACTTGTGTTTCGCTGATGACACCTACAACTTTCCTATTTTTAATCGGATACTGCTGATTTTTCACTAATTTGTTTCTCTCATTTTTCTCTGCTTTCATTAAAACAAGATAATATAGGAGTGGACTTCTCCTTTAAGCTCCTCTTGCTTGTAGCTGATAACTACAGCAATACATGTACCCAATCCTCATTATGACCACTCTAAAAAAAAATCACTTAGCACCTCATTTAAAATACATTTGGCATCCAATGATGTATTGCAAATTGCAAACGCACAGTGATGTACATTGTACATGTACACATTAACACTATACATCTGGCTAAATCATTCATCTACTTCAGAAGTTCAGCTGCCCAATGCAAAAACAGCTGAATTTCCTGCAATTACAAATAATGACAACAAAGATGTGCAATCTATTGAAAAAAAAACCAGCACAAGTTGTCACAAATGAGTCATGATAAAACCCCCCAATAGTCCAGAAGTTAATCATATGACAGTAATAGCTGAGGCATAGGCTTGAGTGACATCATATCGCAGTTTGCGTAATGGAATCATTGAAGGGAAATTGGCAAGAAGAATGATTGAATAAGTACTTATCTGTGCTTTATCAAATGATGTATCTTGTTGATGAATATTAAGCCAATAATTGAATGATTTATTGATTTATTGTGTACTATTTATCATTTACTTACTCACAATTTTATATATTTATCTATTCCTTTATTCATTTATTTGGTAACTTACTTATTCATTTATTCTTTTCATTCATTCATTCATTCATTCATTCATTCATTCATGTACATTTATGGGTTAATTGATTAATCAGTTGACTGATTGATCAATTGGAATGATTGGTTGGTTGATGGTGGATTGATGAACTAATTATCAAAAAATATGACAGGTTGCTCTAAATGTATCCAACAGTTTGTTTGATTGAATGGTTAAAAGATCAATTTATTTATTATTGATTGATTGATTGAACTATTAATATGTTGTCGATGATTTGTTAATTAATTGGATTTATATTTATATTCATGATAAAAGGATAATTACTTGATTAAAAACAGTTGATTAGATTACAAGTAATGTAAAATCAGAAACTGTTGCATTTTTTTCTTCTACAATTTTGAAACAATACTTTTAGATATTGCATCATAACCTACAGGACCAGGTGTAATAAGAAAACCCCCCCTCAACTAAGAAAATCAAGAGAAAAACAACATTATTGTGTAACTCAGGGATGCCAACCTTTCAGAGCACAAATCCGTAATCATAAGGCTAAAAATCCGTAATTTGGAGACAAAATCCGTAATTTTCTGCGCGACGCAAATTTTTCTGCACGCTGGCAAGCGCAGCTCCCGCAGGCAAGCGCGATAGCACAACAAGTTAAATAAAAGTAACATACCTGTTCATTAGTTGGTGTTACACGATGCATTTCCATTTCTTACTGTATCTTCTTTAAAAGTCTGTAACTTCTTGCCACGCTTCTTAGTTGTGGAAGACATGATGATTGATATCTAAATCCAACCAACATGAGTTCAGATTGTCGACGAAAATCGACGAACGCTGTGACAGCCTGTGAGAAATCCGACAGTGTACACGGCGCTAGCGTAGCGAGGCCTGGCGCTGGGCGGGCGGTAGCGGCGCGGCCAAGAGAGGTATTTCACCCGGCCCCCGCTCGCGAAGCACATGTTGTATGCACATGTATGCACTGAAAGGGGTGTGCTAGATAACAAATTGTCCAATCGGAAGCCCTGTGGGATTTCTATGCATGGATTCAAGGATGGCTGCGCTGCAATAGTCAAAAGTACGTGCTAAACCTTAAACGTGCTAAACCTTAAAGTGCTAATTTTGAAAATCGGCAAAATCGGCAAAATCCGGAATTTATGGTATGAAAATCGTACCGCCCGTAATCGGCCGATTTCCCGTAGAAATTACGGGAAATCCGTACTAGTTGGCATCTCTGGTAACTGACAAAGCAAGTAAATTACATTATGAAAGACAAAAACATCCTGAGAGGGTAATTCCGCTATTATGAATAAAACTATTTTAGGTCAATACTTGTTTAATAAATACCGGTTTCTCCTTGGCATTTCAAGTCATGTGGTTATAATGACACAAAGTCCTTTGTTTTTGGATGTTTCTGATTACTTCCGTATAATTCATATGCAATATCCTGATCAGTTATTCCCCAGTAATCAGAAAAGCATACATACATGTACATGTAGTGTAATCAGTGAAATAAACTGGTCAGGGACTGAGTCCCCCCCCCCCCCCCCCCTTCCCTCTTAAAAAAAATAATAGACAGAGCACTGGTAACTGAATTCTTCTTGCTTTGAGCAGACAATGAGTATATTAATACATTTCTACCAACACCCGACCCAATTTTACCCAATGATGTCAGAGCAAATGTTGCAACAACCCCCCCCCCCCCCCCCCCCCCCCCCCCCCCTCCTCCAAACCCCCCAGTCAAAACAGACGTCATAAGGCCGGCAAAGCCCAGCCTGTATCGGGGTAAGGTGAAGAGTTCGCTTGTTTCACCCTTCCCACTTACGTCTGTCTAATTCCTGTGTCGGAAATTGAAGCTAATTCTCTCCATTTTCCTGCAGTTACGGTAATCACTTTTGAGACTGGGTGTTTGAAAACAAAGACATGACATGTACATTGTACATCCACGTCTGTGGGTTTTAATTGGTCTGTGGTTTTAATTGGTCAGCAGCAGCGATCATTTGCTATTTATAACGATTGCCACATAAAAATAGAATGATGATTTCCCTAAAAACAGTGATTATGAAATCCTAATCAAAATGGTGTCAGGTCCTCATTAAATTACATTAAGCTACAATGTAGAACAGTTTGATGGCCTATAGTAAACAAGATAAGTTTGCTACTTTACTATACAAAGGTCCTGCGTTTAACAACAAATAATAGTATGACAAATATCTATTAAGAATTTAATGGACAGCAGATTTCTTGATAATGTAATCACTGTTGAAACATTATAGACGATCGACTTCCTACTTGCGTGTCCTTTTTAGGGTTTGTGCTAACTTTTGTTACTGCTTTGTTTTGTTTTTTGTTTTGTCAATTGCAATTATCGGAACATTCATGTACAATGATGAATCAGGAGAGCTAAATGGATCGGGCGTTTGTTTGCCATGAACCAGATATTCTACTGAACAAAACAAACAAACATCATACCTTGAACCTAATAAAAGTCATAAAATCCCCTACATGTATATAAAGATTGATGTTCACAAAATAATAACTTAATTTAATAATGTACATGTACATGTAACATTCTTATTATTACACAGGCTTAAAACAAAACACTGAAGAAAAAAAAGAAGATGTTGTGTTGCCCTTTGCGACCGACCCAAAAATCTTGAAGTATACGGTCGTTTTTTTTTGCTATACCAGTTTGGCTATCCTCCTCCTTTAAGGCACCTACTGAATTATCGTAATCACAACAATCATCGCTTACCACAAATGGCATCATGATGGTTTCCGAACCAGTTGCCTATTAAACACGGTTTCGATTAAACAAGATTTGCAATCATAAGTAACAATCAAAAGTATTTAAAGATGGTGGATCCAGGGGTTGTATTCTGAAAACTATCTTTAGGTCATCTTTTATTTCATCAACAGATCCTTCTAATGCTTTTAAAGTGTACCAATCACCTTTAATAAGAGAAATGATTCGGGTACAGCTAGAATGTATGAAATTTACCAAATTTGTTTTCTCCCTGCATTCTATAGGCTTGTGGATAAGGAGTATGAGGAAAATTAAGAATAACATAACCTCGGACATCATCGGACTTGGGTTCCATGCAAGCTTGTATCCCATGACATTTACAAGCCGATCGCCTGTCGGATTATCAAGATATCTATGATTGGAAATCAAAATCAAATTTTGCGTTTTCCTAACGGTTTTGTTAACACTACAGTCTATTGGGGAAAATGAGTATGGTAAAACCGGTCACTCAAAGATTTTTACTTTTTTGACGAACTTCATGATCACTTTGAAGCGCAATTTTTTTTTTCAGGGCTTCAACACCATATCATAGACACTGGGCCGTGCATCTCAGATTTACGATGCCTTTAATCCACTCCCAACAGGAAACGAAAGACCACTCTTAATCTCCAACTCACCGTGCTTCCCCCTCCTCTTCCCGACGACCCTAGGTGGGACTTCTGAGATACTTTGGAACCTGTCTGAGGTACGTCATAGCTCTGCGGGCTGCCGCTGCTGGTGTCTGATGGCAGCCGATGCGCCCAGTTGCGGGCTCCAGGGTTCTTGACCACGCCATCCCCACCAGAGTTCTGGGGGATCTCTCTGCTCGGTGTCGGTGTGTACTAGAAGACAAAGTGAGAGAAGGATATTACTTGTAGTGGTCGTTATTTTTACCTGACTGCTAAGAAAGCGTAAATGCTTGTTAGTAAGCTACCAGAGGACCGACGGATTTAGGTCCTCTCCGAGAGACCTGGTGATGAGGATTAATGCCTTACCAAAGGGCACTAGGGCATCGCCTTGATTTCGGTTTGCTGGATTACGAGACCACTGCTCTACCGACTGAGCTATTGCGCATCCACTTGTAAATTTGCATTTGAAATCTCATGGGGTTTTTACCTCCACATCCCCAGTATTGTTCCATTTCTGCTCATTGTGTACTGGAAGGCAAAGAGAAGGAGAGGATTCGTACGCTGTATTTGAAAGTTTTGTAATGTAGCAACTAGCAACAAAAAAGAAGATAATATAAGACATCACTGGAACAGATCTGAAATTGAAAAATTAACGAGTTGATGGTTTGTTTAGTACCCGATTTCTAAGGAAGCATATTATGCTAGTAATGTAAAGTAAAACGATCAGGGGACTGACGGCTTTAAGTCCTCTCTGACGAACTTCGTAAGGAGGATCAGTGCCTTAACAAAGGGCACTAGCGCATCAACTTGTTTTTTATTCCGGGACCTTCACGTTATGATACCACTGGTCTACCACTGAGCAAATGCGCCTCCATGATGTTAAATAACAAAAGTAGAAAGAAGGAAGTACACGTTCCATGCCAACAAAGATTACGTCAGTTTGCAGTGGATTTATTTCATTACGTTTACAGTCACCACAAGATACAAGTAGGCCTATTGTCTGTTGAGAGTCAGGAGTGTATTGAATCTATATATATACAAATGTAAACACACAAGTTCATTTCGATCACAATGTTCCATCATCATGAACATTCTATTCTCCCTACTCTTATTCCTACTGTAGAGCTACAAGTACAGGTAGATTTCCCCTTTCCTGTATATTTTCTTTGTTGCTACGTACATGTACATGTAGCATCTGCAATTACTTTGAAAGCTATATCTGTTACCATTGCCAAATTTTAGGTATTTATTAAGGCTGTGCACAACAGTGTAATGAGGTACCCGAGTACACTCCCAGGCTTACAGGCGAATACTCGAGTATTCGGACGCCATGTTTTTTTATAATTTTTTTGAATTTTTTTGAATTTTTTTGATTTTTTTTTGAATTTTTTGATTTTTTGACTTTTTTGAATTTTTTTTCTTTTTTGACTTTTTTTGCCACTACCATACCACTCGGCAGTTTCTCAGATCCCTCGCCCAAAACGCATGCAATTTTACTTTGAGTTGCAGTTGAAGGCGCCGATTTAATAAGAATAATAACAGTAAACAATGCTGTTTTAAAAACCAAAGATGGCAGAATAATCCATTTTCCTCCAAGTCCAAACAGAAATCTGGACATTTGGTCCCAGTTTCTGAAAGGTGAGTTTGACAGTGCTTGAGTTGGGAAACATTTTTACCGACGGTACCATGCCAGCGGCTGCCGCTCTCCCTCGCACGGGTAAGAGTGGGCCTGGACATTTTTTTTTTTTTTTTTTTTTTTTTTTTTTTTTTTTTTTTTTTTTTTTTTTTTGCGGCCGAATATTCGGGTACGAGAAATCGTACCCGAGTAGTTGTCAACCGTGCGGGTACTCGAGCATTCGACTACCCATCGCAGCCTTAGTATTTATCATCTGCCTGTGCCAGAGTGCAAGTAATCAGAATTGCTACATGTAGAATCAAACGTGAGTGCGATATTAGTCTCCTCTGAAACATCACTGGTCAGTACCTTCTTATCATCTTTATCTTCCTCTTTGCTAGTTACTTTCACACTCCTTGACACCCTGCCAATCTTGCCCAACTTTGCTGAGACATGGGCCATCTTTAGGGACATCCTCTCATGGAAACCCTCGTTCCCTTCAACGCTCCCATCGCTTGACCGCCTCTCCTTTTTCTTCCGTCGAAAAGCAAAGAACTGGTGAGATTTTTCTTTTCCAATGTCCGATGCTGATTCAATGTCTGACCCTGCGATGCTGACCGTCTCGCCCTCCTCGTCGATGGCTTCAAAGATGCTGTTTAAAGAGGACAGACTGATGGACGACCCCCTGCGGAGTCCTTGAGGATTGTTGCCATGACCTGCAGCATCGGCTTCGGCTTTGTCCCTGCGGCTTTGGTATTCCTGCTCCAGGCGATCCACTCTGGTCTCAAGGGTCTGTAGTCTGGTCTCCACATCTTGGTGCTCCGTTGCAAGAATCTTGATCAAGCTTCCCAGGTCATCCTCTCCGCCTGGACAACCCTCCATGATCTCCTGGTGCTTTTGAGAGTTCCTGCGATCCACAACCTCATAGATGTGCAATGAAAGATCTCTGACAAGCTTGCTACGGTCACTACTTGGCTCTTTATCGCCAATCTCTGTACCTTCCGTTAGTCCATCCAACCGACTCTCTGTTTTGCTTAAATGCCCTTTTACTCCCTCCTGCCTTTTCAAAATACTCTTCACCTGCTCCAAGTCCTCATCATTATTTTCAAATCCAAGAATTCTTCCATCATTACACCTTTCCATCTTGTATTTAATTTCCAGGGTATCTCCAAACATCCAACATGTAACAAGAACGTCCCTAAAATGACCAATTATTAATCAAAATTTGAATATTTTGGGAAATCCCAAGAAGAGGCAGACTGGACAGCACAACAAGATGAAGACAGGGCTGCACTGAATTCTTGCGAGGTCCTATTGTACTCCCAGTTTTTAAAATCCTCTCCAATTTCCTTATTTATTCATTTGCATCTTGGTCATGTGGGCCTTAAAGGAATCTTCTCTATTGTATTTAAAGGTGTATTATTACATGTACTTTGTTTCCTGGAGCATCAATAAAACAGCCCTCTACACGTAGTACAGTTTACATGTCCTTTGTTGAAAGCTAGATGGGTTGTCATTACATCTGTGTCAAAGTATAGGAGTTAAAAGGGGTAGTCCACCCTGATATTACAATGTAAGTCGATTTTAATCAAAGCAGAAAGTGAGAGGAAGAGATCAGTTAAAGTTTGAGCAAATTCCGATTGAAAATAAGAAAATCATGAATTGTTGATGTGGCGATCACACAAACACAAATTGGCAACTCTGTGATGTAAATGTATCTTACAAGCTCCCCTCTCTCCTATTGCTCAGGAATTGTTATTTTCCCTCAAGTAAATTTTCAATCATACATGCACCCAATTTGCAATATGTTTCTATACACCCCCTTTGATTGTGTAAAGGGTTAATTGTGCAATTGAACAAGGAAACCGCCGTTACGATCTGGAATATGGGGAATCTATCTCTCATACAGTTGCATACACTGTACATGTACATGTACAATGTACATGTACATTGTGTACATACTACATGTATTACCCAACCATTTGACATGGTCTTTAAATTCACAAAAATGTAACTTTCCTGAAAATGAAAACATTCATGGAAAAAAAATTATTCTTATATTCTCTGTTGGGGGTTTAATTGGTTCCTTTCTAGGTTTTGAGAATAATCAAACACTATCATGTCATAAATACACACAAAAATAGATTCTGACATATTTGTGTTTAAGCTAATGAGCCATGGCACTATACAGCTTCAAGCTGCATGTACATTGCAAGCAAATAGTTTAGATTTTTTTCTCTCACATTCCAGTGTTTTGTTTCTTGTTTTGTGTGTTGGAATTCTTGGCAATGTTGTACAAGTAAAATTACCTTGCACTTTTTGCAGCAAATTTTGTTTATGCTTTGTTTTGTGTTATTCTTTTCAAATCTTCTTTCTTTTCTGCCCTTTTGGACACTGCACTGTACTTTGTTGTTGTTGTTGATGCTGTTGCGTTGTTTTGTTTTTAATAGAGTTTGATTCGAGTTTTCCAGCTCTGTTTCTGCTTTAGACTGCATGTAGATCACTGTCTGCTGAATCTGCTCAAATGTATTTTATTTCCACTGATAAGAAATTATTTCATTGTGAGGTCCACAGAAAATAAAATTAAACTAAAAGTGATGCAGTTGTTTTATCATGGTTATGATTTACCTAATAATCGCATAAACTTTACATGTACACGTTAACCTGTACAATACATATTTACAAATTCAGAATTTTTTTAATTTTTTTAAAATACATTCAAATATCATCCAATAGTGCAGAGCGAGAAACAAAAATGTTTGCTACAAAGATGGTCCATACAATATTCATTGTTTTGTTTGGTTTTGTTTGGTTTTAGAAAGCATTATCAAGTGCATAAACTTTAATATGAACATAATTCATTTTTAATGGATAAATTTACTTACCGAAGCAGGTTGATCATAAGAGACTGGTTTTGGTGAATGGTGAGTGCCACTTTCTATATGTGCCTGGGGTTCATCATAAACTACAGGTTTAACTGGTTCTATATCAGTGTGTGTAAGATTCGAAACTTGATATGCTCCTATATCGGGAACCGGCAGCTTTTTGACATTTGCCATCACCTTGTCGATATCCTCGTAGACATGTTCAGCGAATTTTCTGTCTATGGTGCGGCCGGCGGTGAAGCGTGTGTCGTTGAACCCGATGGCCTCACGGATTGCAGGATCTGCGTCAGAGCTGCCCTCCTCTTCCTCATCAGATGGGCACAGGGTAGCATACACTGGGTTCAAGGGTTTCTCCTCCTGTTCTTTATCACTGCTCATCGTTGATGGGACACCCTGGACACCCTGGGTGCCGCCGTCATCACCAAAACTGATCAGGTCATATTCATGGATGCTGTTTGTTTGGCGTTGGCTTGGAGGCTTGGCCGGTGGCACTGGGAGTTGAATTTGAGGGTTCCGTCGACGGTTGGGTTTCAGGGCGACCAAGACCTTCTTCCCATCTTCGCCATCACCTTGCCTAGGACTTACATGTACATCCATCAAGGACGTTTCTGGAATGACCTTGTCCGACGTGCTCTTTGTAACACCACGTTCATCAACGGGTCTCGGTCCTTTGAACTTAAAACTTGACAGTTCTCTCACTATTTCCTTGTTGGGTGGGATGTCACTCGGCGATTTGCTAACAATAATACTGACTTGGCACTTGTCTTTGTCCTCCGCCTGCTTACAATCCTCAGTCTCTGTCTTTTCATTCTTTCCTTTGCTTGCATGATCAGTGTCCTGGCTTTTCTTTTCTCTCCTCGAAAACCTCATACTCATACTCTTCCTGACGCGAGAAATCCTTTTTGTCATCCCTTTTCCTTCTTCCTTTCTACCACTCTGTCCTCCACCCAAATGCTCTCCTTCTTTCTCTCCATGCAGAACCTCTTCAGTCTCTTTGATCTTTTCAGAGTCAGCACTGGGGAACACAAACACATGTGGCACATCTTCTCTGACAAACTGTTCCTTCTCTTTCGTTGGCTCATCTGCTTTTGAAAATCTACTTTCATCCGGAACAGTCGCTAATAGACTAGGTGCTGAGGATTTTCTGAGGAAATGGCTCGACAGTTTTCTCCTGAGTTCGGGACTGCCAACAACCAGAAGATTCTCATTCGAGCCATATCTTGGACTTCTTTTCAACAAGACATCACTGGGACTCCTGGGTTTCTCATTGTCCTTGTGGCTATTTTCTTCATCGATGCTTCCGAGCCTCGCCTCCATAAGCTGAATCTTCTTCCCTATGCCCTCCTGCTTGGTTTCAAGTTCAGTGGTGTAATTATCGTTCGCATCTTTCAATTTGGCTTTCCCCTCGGGACCTCTGTTTTCCGATTTTATCGAAGCCCTCTCGAACCTTTTGATCTTTCCAGAAATGTCTTGCTGCTGTTCACCTGCCATTCCTACCAAAGTCATGTCCACGTTAACAGTAGTACCTCAACAAGTTCCTCTATCCATGTAATGTCACACAGTGGCGCTTAAACAACGTCTGCCCTGTGCACTCTGCTGTGCAAAAACATATTATTGCATTTATTGCAAATTCCAGGACAATCAGTTCCAAAGTCCTGTTTGTTTTGAAACACCTATAAAATGTATAATTCTCAAGCAACTACATGTACATGTAGCTCTGTTATGTCAGTGCTATCCAATCCTTTCGACACTTAAAACAAACGATCTGTCCTCAAACAACACAAGTAACCAAGTACTGTACTAGTTACAAAATGGAGCACATGACAGTTACATAAAACCTTTCAAAACTGCTGGTAAACAAGTTCCAAAGTGATTTGCGAAATTCCAAAGCAGCTAGGTGTACTGCAACAGGGAACTTGCTGAACTTAAATCACCAACACAATGCAGTAAAATGGCTGGGAATTTAAAAAGTCGGGTCTATTCACTGCAAAGTTTAAGCTAGTTTTCCACCTGAGCACCCTCTTTGTATGACTCGAGTTCCTTTTCTCCAACGTCAACAGCCCTGCTTGCTCGACAGGTCAGCTGCGATAGGAATCCAGAGGGGAATCGTCAAACCGGTGAAACAAAGCAAGAGTCTCCTCGTTCACCTGATGTAACTGATAGAGAGGATGCCTTTGGTAACGTCACTGATTCCTGGCAGCTTTTCGCTTGCACGTCTTCCCTCTACTAACTAATTAAACTCTCTCTCTCTCTCTGTCCTGTCTGCTCTACATTTATACATGTAGCACCTTAGTCAGACTGTGGATTAGTTCAACCCCCATATTTTTGAGGGCAAACTTCCCCATTCGTTCACCAACTTTTTTTGGTACCCCAACATAGAAAAAACAAAATCTCTAGGTCGCAAAGTCCATTCAGTGAGTAGTTAAGAGTCCCTCTGGTTTGTCACCCCATGTGATTAAAGGAACTACTGTAAAGTATTTATGTACATAATGTACATGCAAGCATGCCAACTATTTATATTTTCCCCAAAACTATGTCATTATTGCGAGATAATGAGGATGAGAGTCCATTACAGTAAGGTATTTCCTGTTATGACATGTATGTAGCAGGATTACTTCTATTTTGTCAAACTTTGTCAAGCTTTGTCAGCCTTTATCATAACGACAGGATATATCTGTCATTTTTAGAATTACTAGCACCTCCCTCGCGATAAGATGAGTTGGTACACATTTACATGAACAGTATGTATCGTTTGTTGAGATGTAGGTCCATGTTAAAGTGTAGAAATTAACACCTACATGTATCTAGCCTGCAACCCAGACATACATACAGTCTGGGTTAAATTCCAAAAAGTAATGAGTTGCATTACTCAAATTCTTGTATAATTGTGAGGTTGCAAAGAAACTTGCAATTTGAATCTGCTGCCAAATACTTTTCCACTTGACAGTAATCATGATATGTTTTAAAAACTTGTAATCCCTCTTCAAACAGGGAAAAAAAAAGAAAAAAAAAAAATTGGGGGGCTACTTTTCAAGCTTGCCTGTATGAAAATAACATTCTAAAATTTGTTTTGCAAATTTACAGGGGCTCTTTTTTGATTTTTGGGGGCTATTCTGGGCATTTCGGGGGCTCCTTCGCCCCGAGCCCCTGTGTATTTTTTTCACTGCTCTTTATGTTATATAATTATATTCCTTTGTCTTCCTGAATGCAGGCCTACTGTATAAGCAGGAAATTTTGTGATATAAAATGTTTACAAATTGATGACAGGCATTTTCACAGCAAAAAACTTTGGCAAATTGCAAAGTTTAGTTTAGTGTGTCAATTGAGATTTACTTATAAAAACTTGTGCGAATCTGAATTACTCACAAAATTCACAGACATTTCAAACAAGCAAAAGTTCCTACATGCACATGTGGTTTTATATTAAGCAAATTTTCATTTTAGAACAGTGAGTATCAAAGAAGCAACAACTTCTGTTTATAAACAATTTGTCTTGAATATTCAGAATATGAAAATGTTTACATGGCAGATACAAACATTTTTTTTTTGTAATGCTTTATTTTGGTATAAAAAAACATTGGACATGGCACTTGGAAACATACACTTGAAAACAACGCTATCACCCTTTAATACTGGCCTTTAAATCTGTATGACTTTTTAAACTCTAATATATTTTTCTTTCTCCTGTGACTAATACAAGGGTTTTGCAGGATACACTATAAAAGAGTCACCAGAATTTAAAGGTAAAGACCAGTATTGGAAACGCCCCAATTTCAAAAAATGAAATGGAAGCTCTTTATTACCGATCATGTGAAAGAATATGTTTTGACTTATACATGACGATAGAGATTTTGCCGGGAAACCGCCTACTAATTGATATATTTGGTAAATTAATTTATCTATTTGACTGTGAGAGATAAACGCACGTGTCGTGCACGTGTGCGTAGTCCCATATACATCTTTCTGTGTACAGTGCTTGTAACTTTACCAAGACTGGGTCAAATTTTTTATCATTTTGATGATTCCAGAACCTTGCAGTACACACCAATACTTTAATATATGCTAGATAATTAACCTTTTCTGATCGATTCCACAACGTTTCTTTCACAATGCCAACGCATGACCATAACTGGTCTTTATCTTTAAAGGGTACAAATTACCAAATGTCTTCTTACTCTGTTAGTACAGTATATCCTGTTTACATTGGCTTCAAAGTTCATATGTGATTCCAGTAAGAAGATCATACATGTAGGGGCATTCACACCTACAGAAAAAAGTGATACCGCTGGTTAAAAATCAATTTTTACGTGGCGATCCAAAAATTTTTTTTTTTTGCGTATGTGGACAGAATAATTTCATTAAAGGGATAGTCCACCCCAGGATTTTCTTTAGCTGACGATATAGACCTAATAATACCATGAAGAATGATACAAGTCTCATTAAAATCCATGATCACATAACGAAGATATATCGACTTTTTTATCGAAAATCAGCCGCCCCCCAAATGCAAATGCGTTACATGGGCATGAAACGATTGTGACGTATGTTGCGAGCTGCCTTCTTATTTCGGAGACATTCACTTTCGCTTTCACTTTCATTCATGATTCGTCGTGTCAGTGCGATAACAGTGTACCGCGAGCGAAAGTGAATGTCTGCGAAATAAGAAGGCAGCTCGCAACATACGTCACAATTTCGATACTATCGGTTATTTTTTGGCGATCGTTTTTTGCCCATGTAACGCATTTGCATTTGGGGGGCGGCTGATTTTCGATAAAAAAGTCGATATATCTTCGTTATGTGATCATGGATTTTAATGAGACTTGTATCATTCTTCATGGTATTATTAGGTCTATATCGTCAGCTAAAAAAAATCCTGGGGTGGACTTTCCCTTTAATCTTCGCGATCAGCACCGCGATCCAATTCGCAGTTAGTCTTAAGATTTTTCAGAATAATTGTGATTAGTTTGTGTGTGAATGGTATTGAGAATAACAAATCAATTTATATGATCCCAGGATTCCAAGGGCGCATACATCATCGAGATTCATGTCTGACTTTTTTGCCGTCGAGCGAGAAATCTCTGTGTGTGAATGTTCACACCCAAATTGACATGGGTGAACAGTCGCAAAAAAATGTATCTTTGCATCACAATCCAAATCGGGCTAATGTAAACAGGCCTATTGCAGTTCACAACCAAACTGCAATGTATTTAAAGATTTGAAGAGTACCAATCACCTATTACATAAATAATTTGCATACAGTTAGAATGTACATCAACTTAAACAAAAAATTACAGACATGCTACACCTGAGTAAAAAGTTAAACAGAACAGTACATGAGGATAATATAGGAGAACATACAAAACTTGAACTTCATTTGTCATTGTCAAATTTGTTACTCTTCCCAAATTTTTCTGATTTTCTCCAAACCATTTAGCAGTTTTTATTTTTTTTTCTACATTTATAGCTATTTGGTAGCTAGAATTCTCCTTTTGGGCACAGATTTGTTAGTCCTCAAGTCATAACATGTAACTCTGCTTAAAAAGCCCATGTTGACAAATCAGACAAAAAGAAAGAGGAACAGCTTGTGGAAATTTTCAGAAATTTTACAATAGAAAAGTACATGTGTATTCTTTAAAGTCTTGAAGTTGAAGACTATTTAATACACAACTCTGCATTCTGAATCTTCTGGCAGTAACAGTTCATATTTTGAAGGATACCTACTGGACACTTTTCTTTTGAACTCTTCTTCTGTGTTTCACTTTCACTGTTGTTATTTTCAAATATTTCTGTGACGATTAAAAGCAGCAAATACATGTATCAAATGGTATGTTTTAAGCCTTAACCTTATATTAAGAGACCTTTCCATAAATTTCATGAAGTGTTTACATCTAAAGTTGTAAAGAATAGTTAAGGGTCTTAGGACTCTCAGCTTTCAAAATTGGACAATAAAAAAGACAGCTCTAGGAAACCAAAACCATTCAGGAAGTCGAATTCATGATAGAACGTTGCCAATTTGTAGCGTAATCTAATAATTAGTGTTGAGAAACACTTTGATTTTACTTTCCTAATAGCTGATGATCTCCTCCTCCTAATTTTAGATTGATGCTTTTTTCCTATCTTCTTCCTCCTATCATGATCTGTCTTTTTTATGTTTGTTTACACGGACTTGCTGAAAAGCAGTCTTTTTAATAGGCTGAAGTGAGTTTTACCCTGAATGAATAAATTCAATTAAATCTTTGATATCTCTCTCAGATTTTCTTTATTTTTCTTTCCCTTATTCCTTTTTTTTTTTCCTTCCCAATTGTGGTTGTAATCTTCATCTTCATCTATTTTCTTCTTCCTTGTAATCTACTTTTCTCCTTTCATCTTTTGCTCCTTCATTTGTTGTTGTTGTTCTTCTCCTCCTCCTCCTGATATTCCTCTTCTTCTTCATCCTTCTCATTTTTTACCTTCTTCTTCTTGTTCTTCATTTACTTCTAATTCTTGTCCTCCCTTTCTTTTTCTTTCTCTTAAATGTTTCCTGATGTTTCCTAATTTCTTACTCTTCTCCTTTCCTCTTAATTTTCCTCCTCCTTCTTGTTCTTCTTAGTCTTCTCATAGACTCTAATTTGACACTTTACCAAAATTCCTATAAATGCCTAGTTCACACCGACGCCGAATGTCGCGCTTTAAAATTAAATCGGCGATCAATTCGGCGTCATTTTTGTTTACTTTTCAAAAAATCTCACGATCTCCTAAGATATGTTATGCTAAGTTCACACCGACGCCTAATTGATGGCGAATTAAATCTGCGAGCAAAGCGGCGGCAAAGCGTAACAAAGCTTAATTAAAGCGTAAAGACCGTAATAGAGCGTGAGAAAGCTTTGAGCAATTCGGGACATTCGGCAAGAGCGCCAAAAATTTAAACTCTGTTAAGCTTTCCTACGCTTTGAGCAAAACTTTGATAAGCTTTGTGACGCTTTGATAAGCTTTAATACGCTCTCCCCGCGTTACGCAATTCGTGACAGATCGCCTCAAATTTTTAAACAATTGGCGCTCTTGCCAAATGTCCCGAATTGCTCAAAGCTTTCTCACGCTCTATTACGGTCTTTACGCTTTAATTAAGCTTTGTTACGCTTTGCCGCCGCTTTGCTCGCCGATTTAATTCGCCATCATGCGTCGGTGTGAACTTAGCATAATACAGCCTTGAGCAGAGCCTACACATGTAACTTTGTCACTGTCAGTCTCTGGCTGTGTCCGGAGCAGCTTACATGTACATGAAGCAGGATGCCATCAGTCTACATGTAGGCTACATGTACAAACATGTAGTCTCAAAGTACAGGCTCTGTTTAACATGTATAGCGACTGACAAGGGTCTGTGCCTGCAAACTAATGTAGTCTTCTCCTATGTACACATTAAATTTCTAGAACCATGGTTCTTGATAGGAAGGAGGCTACATTGTTGTATGTACATGTATGTAATTACGACTGTAAAAAACTGTCTATTCTGGGCCCCATCTTACCATTGTAAATCCTCTAACGATCACAAGTTTGCAGTCTCTTATCTCTTTGTACACAGTTGCGATCGGTATCGACTCTTTGTAAGACAGGGCCTGCCGCCCAGATTATCTTATTAGTTGGGAATGATTCTACAGGTGAACATGTATTAAAATGTACATAATGTACATGGACATGTACTGTATAATGAGGAAGTCTGGTACAAATAAAACAAAAATATTTCACCAAGTACCTCCAATTTTAGAAAAGTATGTAAACTTGGGCCTGGCTCTCTCTGTAACTTTCGACAACAACATTTAAAAGAGCAAATTTTGAGCTACTTGTAATGTATGTACATGTACATGTAGATTGTGTAATATCCTGCCATTGAAATTTAATCTATGCATGATGTACAAAAAGTATGTTACAGGGGGGAACCCCTTTTATTGGTAATTTGTATGGAAATAGATAATGGAAGGTAATTCCTGTACACAATAGGGCAGCGACAATGAACACACAGGAAGGAGGAATTGGATTCAAAGAAAATAGCCTACCTACACATATATTTGTACAAAGCATGTACAGGTATCCATACAAACACAATGAAAAGTAGTGTTGCTTTAAATAGTAGTGAAGTGATTAGCATTAAAATGAAGTACCCCCTCATTGTTCATCTCATACAGAAGTCAACAGAGTGGTTTTTCATGGGCTTCCATGTAGATGAAACTCAAAGTGATGCTAATAAAGTTTAATACTCCACGAAGCTTTCTACTCATGTCATTTTCGTTTCATTAAAAAATGATGGCAGCATAACATTTTTTTTTGCTTAAATCATGAAAAGATAAAAGTAAAAGATGAGAAGATAAATCAGCAACACCTTTGCCGGTATAATGTAATGCACATGTACATTTTGTACTGTAATAATATTAAATCCATTGTGATGATTGCAAATGTTATACACAACGGGTGATCTGAATATTTGACCAGGCACCACAAAACAGTGGGGTGGGGGGGGGGGGGGTTCTGAAAGATTATACTTTATTCTCTGTAATTTCACAATTTAGACACACCAAATAATATCTAAAATTTGTATTTTCTGCATTGTTTTGTCAACCTACATGTACAGTACATGTATTTGTAATATTGTCTGATCTTTAGTTTGTTGTAGTATCTAATCATTTCTTTACAACCCTGGATAGTGGACTAAGGGCGCGTAAATGCTTGATTTTGAAGGTAGAATGAGCGATCTGAAACGCTCATCGTAAACGCTCATCGTGATCGCAGTTCCACGGTGTAGCTGTTCATGCTTACTTCTCTGGCTCATCCAGGCAATTCTCCTTGTGTGGCATTGTGTGACCTTCACTGTGCATGCTACGTAGACCCACTAGAGGTCAGTGCGTTAAACCCATTTAAACGCGTTTACAATTGTAAACGCATCTTTTTGTGAGTTTACGATTGGCGTTCGTGATCGCCGTTTTTCGGTGATTCTACAAAAGTGAGCATGAACGCAAGCGTGTTTTAAACTAAACACGTAACAGATGCCTGATTCTGGCCGTCAAAATCAAGCATGAACGCGGCCTAACTTTGATCTCCAAACAACTTTAAAACAGAGTAAGCTGTCTCATTGATACCTATAAAGAACAGGATGCGCTTTATAATTAGTGTGCCAATTTTTTGAAGAAGAACAAGTATAAAGAACAACAACAACAACAAGGAAGAAGAAGAAGAAGAAGAAGAAGAAGGAAAAAAATGAGGAGAAGATCGAATGAAGAGGAAGTTGAAGAAAATGAGGAGAAAGAGGAGAAGAACAAAAAGAGGAAGAAGAACAAAACTTTAAAACAAGAGTATTAAGCTGTTGCATTGATACCTGTTCAAAATAAAGAATAGGATACACTTATGAGTGTGCCAAGCTTTAGGATAATCTGATAAACCCCTTTGAAGAAATTTCCAAAGAATTCTAATCCTCCTTTTGTCACCTTATTTGTCACCTTATGTCACCTTTTGTCACCTTATACAATAACTTGGGAGTCAGAAAGCTTTGGTACAATTGGTAGACTACAGATTTTGAACACCCTTTTCTACATTAGTACAGTTGTAAATTGAAGACTGGATATTCTTCTCACTTCTTTTTATTGGGTTAGGAAAATTAAATTGTGATGAATACATGCAGTGAATAAAAAGGGGATCTCCTTTTTTAGAATCTGACCAACATGTACATTGTATAGAGTGGTCAAGTGTGACATCATCAAAAAACTATTTTGAGAATTTCTGAATTTGAACTTTATTTTCCAAAAGAGCATCAAAAATAATGTCCAAAAGCCGATATTTCATGAATATGTTTTAGTATTGGCTGAGATATGACCATTTGAATAAATAGATTTCAATAGGAAATCACTGTTATTTTGCTCTCGTTTGGTAATGTTATAAACCAGAGCAAAATAACAGTGATTTCAAATTGAAATCTATTAATTTATGGTCATATCTCTGCCAATACTTAACATATTCAGTTGATTTTTGACATTTGGACATTATTTTTGATGTTCTTTCAGATGAAGTTCAAATTGAGAAATTCTAAAAATAGATTTGTATGATGTCACAGCTTCGGTAATACATGTATCTTTATCTGTAAGAACTATACAAAATTGTATCTGGTGAATTTGTTGTGGTTTTTATGTGCATGGTCACATATTTCATTTTAGATAGAATTACCCAAAGAACTGCAACATCAAATTGGCATGATTTGCTGCATTCTATTTGTGGACTGTTGTTTGAATTGGCAGATGTGCAGATCTTGGCAATAGTGCCAGAGTTTATTATGATAAGTTGTAAGTGCAAATTAAACACATGTACATGTACATGTAAATAACATGTAGCTTGTAAAGCATACATGTACATGTACATGTGCATACATGTACATATTGTTCATGTACACTGTATATTATATTCTTTAAAAGATAACAATATACAGTATGTTTGCATTGTACCGTATTTGCCGGCGTAAAGGCCGCAGTATTTTTGGAAGAGAAAATATCAAAAACTCGGGGTGCGGCCTTTACGGCGAAACAGAAAAAAAAAGTCAAAACCAGCACGAATTTGTACATATGGGACTAGATCTACGAACGGTACAATAACTATACATTTCCACACATCTTACCGACAATTTTATATTGCATTGTTGACATGAAGACGAAAATAAACTTCCAAAAACAACATCTGCCGATAGATTTTGATCTAAGTTTGTGCCAATGCATTGCAAAAGTAAAAGAAGGGCCCGTTTAACGGAGCTACCGCGAAGCATCCAGGCGGTGATTTTAGTCACATCAACATTTGTACGCAAGAGATCGAGTCCCGATCGGGGGTGCGGCCTATACGGCGCTGCGGCCTTATCGCCGGCAATTACGGTATATTATAAACAAGGCTCTAAATTGTGAGCAAAACAAAGGAAAGGAATAAAATAACAAACAAATAGTGTCAAGTACAGTTCTCCAAGCTCTCACTAAAGAGTATTTCCAATGAGACACCATCTAATACCGGTAAGTGATTTAAGTTATCATACATGTACAATATTAAAGTTATCATGATAAATAATACTTTGTATATCTTTAGAAATTGTTATCATACAAAATTACAAATGGCATTGAAACAATGTTTGGTGCAAATAATCTTAAAGAGTGAATATATTAGGCTTCAATGCATATTTTGGGGGGTACAATAGAACAAATGAATAAAAAATTATGGTTTTGTCTACATAAACAGCTGTACTTACCAGAGGGCTACCGGGCTCTGAATACGGGCTTGGAAGCCTATCTCTTGAATTCAGAGACAGAGGTGCTGGAATGATAACATCTAGCTCAGTGGGCCTCTTCTGTCCATTGTTACCGCTGTTCTCCTCATTGTCAGTGTTTGGAGGCTTCGTCGGAAACCTCTTACTTATTAATTCCTCCATCATGCTATTGTGGTTTCCATAGCGACTCCTCTCCCCGTTCCCCGATGGGGCCGAGGTCGGGGTAGGTGCTGGTGCTGCTGAAGATGGTGTATCCTTCGCCTGGAGGTACGAAGCGGGAAGGTACACCGGTTTCTCGCCCGGCTTGCGGACATACCACCAATCCTTGTTGGACTTCTTGATAAGCTGAAAGACATCACCAGGTTTCATCTGCAAATTGTCCCCATTGCTGTTCTTGTAATTGTACGGGTACTTCGCCGACACAGCTTCCATTTTGAATGTTCTCTATTTAAACGGTCTTCTTCACACACACAAACCAGCAATACACAAATCAAAGGAATGATGAATGATGCCCCTTCATGGGGCTATATTTGTACAAATACAGGAAAGGGGTAATTAAAGTGGATATCGATGCTTAGTCGGGATGGGTTTCAATTTTCATGTAGCCAACGGGTCAAACCTTGATCGGGTGTCATTTAATATGTAATCCACTGGTCTCGGTTTTGCTGCGAGGCATGTATTCTACCAGAATGCCATGGTGTGCGCCGTGCATAGCTCCTTCGTGCGTGTACACATCCAAGCGAACTGACTGAATAGCAAGGGGCAATCAGAACTGCACGGGTTAAAACACAGGATGATGATTTCTCTAATCCCAAATTAGCACTGCTCGTCTGATATTCCAAACCTAATTCACACGTATTATGTTTCCAAGGCACAGTCCAGGAAGGGGTATTCCTCGCTCGCTCGCTCAAGCCGATCCAACATTCATGCCAATGCGACCAAGGGGGGCTATTAATAAAACCTCGTCTGGCTGGATGGGAAACACTCCATTACATCTCATTAAAAGATGGGCTGGGGAAAACAAAACAAAGTACAGGCGCTCGTTGTTGGGAATGTGGCATGTATTGCTGTACTTCCTTTCCGGCGGCGACTCGTATCATGAACAGGCACAGGGCATTTCTCCAGGATGACTAATATAGAACGCCACACATACACACACCAATACAATCCAGTGGTCCCTGTTCGTTGAACGGCACTAATAATCAACAGTCCGTCCTATAGAGAGGGGCTTGTTTCTCGGCACTCTGTGTGCAGCTGAGCTGGGAAGTCTCTAATCAAAGGATTCTCAGTCCCTTTACAGGTGGGTGCCTCCTCTCAATGCACTGACATGAACTCTCGACTATTGATATGCTTTTTCACCTTATTTGTTCACTGAAAACACAACCACCTTGTGTTTTGTAAAGGAATGTCATGGGTGGGCTGGAACTGGGCAGTTATAAACAGGGGCGGTGGTGGCGAGTTCTATTCCTGGTTCTGGAGGCGTGATGAGGGAGAATCAAAGTTGCTCTTGGGAAGTCGTCCTGTTGCTACATGATCGTCCAGGGCTTCCTTTCGCTTGGCCAGCATCTTTTCCTGCAATTAAAAATAGAAAAAGAGACGTGCAGGAAGTTTTTAAGAGATGAGCATGGGAAGGGGTAGACAATGTATAGTACACTCTGTACATGCATGTACTACAAGTTAATGTAGCTTACAGGCTTCAAATAACTAAACGGTTGAAAGCTCTCCCCTCCCCAATAATAAAAATGTGATATAAATTCCAGTCTAGCAGTATCAAACTCAAGCAGACTAGACCGTGGTGGGGGTGTACTGTTAATACATGTGTTTGGCTAGTGTAAATTTACCTACTCTCCAAACTACCTTCAACACATTTCTATTGAAGGGGGGAGGTGGGGGCTCACTGTAGCTTAGGGGCTACGCCAGAGAGAATGACTTTAAGAAAGACATTCACGTACCATGCAACCTTTAGGGCAGGCAATAACAGACCCTTCGCAACACATTTGGCATTTCATGAAACATCCGCCCTTCCCCAAACCAAAGAGCAAGCAGCCAACGTCCGTATATATGAGAAAAACAAATCGACACACCTGTACTCTTCAAAACTAGTAAAAATTTGATTAGATTGCCGGACCACGCAGTCAATGTCACCAAGCACCCATAGGCACCATTCATAACAGCTCCATGTGCTACATTTGGGCCAACTTACACTCCAGAAGATAAAGCGCGCCAAGCTTTTACTGCGTTTTATGGCAAGAAATGTCAACATGCCAAACGATATGCCAAGCCAAACCAAACACAGTCATCCCAATAAGTGCTAAATGTATCTGACTTTCGGTCAACTTTATACAATGTACATTGTATGATTTCTACTCCTTGAACAATAGATCCTTGTTTTCTTTTACATTGGCCATAACAACCACTTGAAAATATGAATTCCAGAAATTAATTATTCTCTTGACAAGACAAGGAAATAAATTAATTACAGATAGATATGTACAGTGTATACATGTTCTGTACAGAAATGCACAATATGCAAGATTAATGCATCAGTGTACCGGGTAATGGATCCTCAAAATCTGTAATGGCCTCTCAAAACTTCCAATAAAGGGAAATTTGCTAACCTTCAGTTTTATTAACAAATACACGTAATAAATTGTACATGCAATAAACTGTAATCAGCTCTAGACAAAAGTACTGATGAAAAAGCCACATGCCCATATGTACATGTACAGAGGAGCTGAAGATGATGAATGTAAAATCTGGATTTATATAGTAGTGTGTAATATGAAATACATTCTCTATTTTAAGCGCTTTAAAGATATCATAACCCTGGGGAGTGTTTCACAAAGATCCTAAGTAGAACTTAACACTAAGTTGGACTTAAAAAGTATGGACAGCCATTGAAGCCTTAAATTGAAATATATTCAAAAGCAAAAATTGGAATATTTTAGACTTTTCATCGATTCCTCATCAAGAACATGAAATCTCCCATGATAATAGAAAATATGAATGATTTGAATCAACATTTTATGCCTTCTGAAAAAAAATTACAAAATATTTTCAAGGATGCTAATGGCTTCCCATGAATTTTAAGTCCAACTTAGAGATAAGTTCAACTTAGGATCTTTGTGAAACACCCCCCAGGTCATCGGATGTGCACCAACTTCACTCCCTGGGAAGCATTCCTACCACATAGGCACCGCGAGAGCACATGGAAATTAATAACACAAAGGCTTTCGTCATTTACCAGGTCCGCCTTTCTCTCCCGGGTATGGAGTGGCAAATGTAGATGAATGCCTCATCGAAGGACATTAGTAACGTGTCAGGGATTGAACCCACAACCTAAGTCGCCTTTGTAAACCCCTCTGTAAAAACCTATTGCAAGGTTTGCAACCAACACCCTTTAAAGGGACTATGTCCCATTTGCTGGCCAAAAAAATGAAAAAGTTAAATTCCAACCGCATTTGAAAGATAATACTAATTTAGAACTTCCCTAAAAAAGGTGGGGCTTGAAAATGTCTTCAAGTGGGAAAATAACGACTATTAGTTGTCAAATCGACTTTACGGCTATAGAGCCCAAAAGTAATAGTCTTGATTTTCAGACAATTGTACCGAATGGTCATACGTTTTATGCTGCGCAAAGATTCAATCAGTTTAATTTTGGCCATCACAAGAAGTGGGTTATTGATGTAGACAAATACTCATGTACCCTTTACAACTCTGTTCATGTATGTTATTACCAAAGAAGAAAAAAGCCAGTCGGTCACTCAATAGTGTCTGACAGTGAAGTCTAGCAAGTAAACGGTTTTCCTCGCATAATTTGAATATGAGGACACTGCTAACGTTTAAATTTCACAGATAGGACATACATGACATATTCATAATTCCTGCAAAGTTCTACAGCATTTGAGGTTGGCTGCAAAAGGGACATAGTACCTTTAATACCCTATATGTATATTTTTCATGAAATAAAGCCCATCTGAGTAAATATCACTATAAAAGCAAACCCCTGTGCATAGTATGATGGACCTCCATCTACCGGTATACAAGAATACAACAATACACATACACTGTACCAGCACTATAATTTTATTCCTGCATATTTTTTTTAAAAGAGCCCCCACAGGAAAAATATCTTTCTAGTACTTTATGCCACGATAGTTTCAACAATTTTACATGCCACGCCAAGATAGTTCCAACAATTTTACATGCCACGCCAAGATAGTTCCAACAATTTTACACGCCATGCCAAGATAAATGGTCATAAAATGATACAATCTCAGCAATTAATCTCCTAAAGGCCATTCATGGTGTCTCCCTGTTAAATTTACAGTAGCACAAGACAGGTCAAAGTTCGCCTTTTTTAACATACTTATTACTTACCCCATAAAAATTGTGCGAAAAACTTGGGACACTTGTGGAAGCTCAACAACGCAAAGTTCGCTGGACACTTTTCAACACCAGTGCACGTCTACAGAGTGAAATGCAGCAATTGCTGGATTTGATGGTTTGTGCCGTATGTATTTTCAGGCTTGTAGGCAGGCCTGCATGTATCCAATACCCTGGATTAATTACTGTTACGTGACTACCCTGTGTACATTTAAAACCAACAGCATATAAAAACTAAAAACACTTCATGGGGAGCTCGCATTTCAAACACTTCAAAATCTTTTCCTCCTACCCAAGATAAATTTCCTTCAATTGTTGTGTGTAAATGTATGTAATTGAGTACTTCTACGTGTACATATAGTAGAAGGAAAGTACCATATTCCCTGAATTTCATCTTTGAGATTTATAATAATAAACAAAATCTGAAAAATATTCAATTTGTTTTTATTTCCTTGTATCACAAATATTTCCAAAGAATATATACCGGTATCCCATATGCAGAGACTCCAAGAGCTATATGGTACCGTGAGTATAATATGATCAAATCATGTGAGAGTGAGAGTCTCTAATGTAACGTATCTCATTCTTAAACATCACGATGCCACCCTATCCCTTGGATAGGACATTAAAGGTAAAGACCAGTATTGGAAACGCCCCAATTTCAAAAAATGAAATGTAAGCTCTTATTACCAATCATGTGAAAGAATATATGTTTTGACTAAATACATGATGATACAAAATTTGCCGGGAAACCGCCTACTAATATATTTGGTAAATTAGTTTATCTATTGGTGTGTGAGAGATAAACGCACGTGTCGCGCACGTGTGCATAGTCCCATATACATCTTTCTGTGAACAGTGCTTGTAACTTTACCAAGACTGGGCGAAATTTCTTATCATTTTGATGATTCCAGAACCTTGCAGTACACACCAATGTGATCAACCTTTTCTGATTGATTCCACAACGTTTCTTTCACAATGCAATCGCATGACCATATTACTGGTCTTTATCTTTAAATGGAGACCCTGTGTAAAGGAGAATCACCACCTCTGCACATACCCTGGTGTAGTGGTCCACCTGCACACCCCCAATCGGTTATTTCAGCAGGAGAGACCCAAGGGTAAAAAAGATTCAGTTCATTTGTCGCCTCTCAGACACAGGTGCTGGACGCCAATACTTAATAATAATAACATGGACTAAAAAAATTAAATGCAAGCTTCATGCAAAAGAATTTTTTATTAAAAATCTTTGCCCAACTTAGTTCACGATTAGATCCATACAATGGCAAGAGCATTTTGTCTGAACAACTACGAAGGCAACACATCTCTTTGTTGGACCCCAGTTTCACTCTTGATGATTGTAAGTTGGTGAGTTTGTAGGCAAACAAAAGCTCAAATACATGTGAGTCACAACAGAGACTAGAAAAATAAACATGATGGAAATAGAAAGTTAAAATCTTCATGAAATAGCTTGTCAATGTTTGTGCTTCAATCTTGATTGTTCTTAAATCTTTATTTAAAATCAAGATTGAAGAACGAACGTTGACAAGCTATTTCATCAGCAGGAAAGGTAGAAATATAACAACTTTAATTTTCATTTTCTTTTTTAGAAGCCTCGTGTACTTTGTCAACCATAATAAAGATTGTAGCGTATAGTTGTACTAAATGTACAGTAGGTGTACCAATCACCGAAAAATATTTCATTTATTCTGTTGGTACGAGTAGTTGCATCAAAATACAATGTATGAGCTTCAAATAATGCTTTTGTAAAGAGATCTGGGGGAGGGGGTGTTACACAAAGATCCTAAGTCGAATTTAACTCTAAGTTGAACCTAAACATTTTGGAGAGCCATTTGTAGATGTAGCCTTAAAATAAAATATATTCAAAAGCAAGAAAGTATTTTAGACTTTTCTTAAATCCACGTCAAGAACATGAAATCTTCTTGATAATAGAAAATATGAATGATTTGAACCAACATTTTATGCCATTTAAAATAACTTTCAAAAAATATTTTCAAAGATGCTAACGGCTATCCTTAATTGTCCAACCTAAAGATAAGTTCAATAGGATCTTTGTGAAACACCTCCCTGGTATTTAAATACACTCTCAATCAACATAAATCATAAAAGCGACTTGTGAGTAGACTAATCGACTCACCTGTACACGGTCTCGCATAAAAGAGGGTTCACAATGATTTTATGTAAGGCCTACATGTACATCTACACAGACCTATAACTAAAGTAGAAATGTACAAGGACAAGTCAATGTGACTCCTTCAACTTTTAAAACAGAGAAAAGGGGTGTGTGTTACTCTCTCTCTTCAATTTGGGTATGCCCTTGTTTAGTGAAGAGAGGCTGGTCAAACAATAGCTATTTACCATTGCCAAACAATCATGACACGCCTATACCTACATGTATACCGCAAGATATAACCCTAATATAGTAAATGAAAGCATCATGCATAAAACATGTAGGATAATGCAATGGGTTTGCCCATATTACGCACATTTTTTCTCTCACTTTGACTTTAAGGGTTATGAGGTACATGTAGACAGGAAATAGCATGATATTTTAATACAATAAAGCTAAGCTATATCTTTATTTTCAAATCTCTATTAAGTGTGTGTTTTTCTTTTATCATAAGATTAGCTTCAGTATTAAAAAATAATATTTTCTATTGTATTTTAAATTTACTATTTCTATACCATTGAATGAATGAATTGAATTGAATTGAATTATTGAATTGAATTGAGTTGAATTGAATTGAATTGAATTGAATTGAATTAATGAATTGAATTGAATTGAATTGAATTGAATTGCGTTGAATTGAATTGAACTGAATTGAATTGAATTGAATTGAATTGAATTGAGTATATAAACTGTTTGGAGCCAGAAGAGTGTTAACTCTTATACTGTAATACAGAGTTGCGCCCTGAATGTTCAGATGATACAGTTAAAATATCTGCATGTCTAAACTTGTAATAATTTTTGCCTTATAATACTGCCTTCATTATAAAAGGAAAAGTTTTGTAAATATGTCAGGATTGGCAAAGGAAGAAGGCCAAAATAATTTTAAAAAAACAATAGTCACACAAAAGAGCATGGTTAGTTTGTCATTTTCAATTTCATTTTTCAGTATTTATTTTAATTATTTGTTGAGGTACATGCACAATGTACAGTGTAGCAAGGCCTACATGTATGTTCATAGTTGTATACAGAAATCATTAAGTATCACATGAAGGGGAAGCAGCTAACAAGGACTTACAGATGTGTAAGATTTGTTTTAAATAATGTAAACAATTACAAATTGTACAATTGTACAAATTGGTAGACCTACTGTATGTAAAAATGAGGAATTGGCAAACCATATATCACATTTTGTACCTACATGTACAATTCAAGACACTGAGGGCAGCAATGCCCAAAACAACAAGTATAGTGGTTTTCTAATATCTTCATACTAAATTTGATAGGATCCATTGAGAAATAAGGAAGTTCACAAAAACAATCCTGGTCTGCATGAGTTTGAACACTGAGGGCAGTAACCCTTAAAATATTGTTTGCATTTTTCATCTGTACTTTTCATCATGTACAGTGTAAATGAACTCATCATGGAAGGGTGGAATTCTATGATATTGTTATCTTTTAAAAAATCATTTGGGATGTGATTTGCATCAGTGGACTCTTTTCACTATAAATTTTAGATTACTGTAGATGGACAAACATTCATGGGATCCTAATTGCATGTTGTTTGCTTTTTTTTTAATACTCTTTTCACACTGGTTTTGCTTAAACCCATACTTTGCTGAGCCCCGTACTATCCTTAACCCCAGACTATTTTTTTTTGGCTTTTCAAACACGCTGTTTTTAGTCCCGTGCTACATGTAGCACCTATTCCGGAATAAGAAAATTCACGCTGTTCTCACTGCAATTCGTAAACCCCAGATATCCTGAATGTTATGATTGGACATACTTCGCATCTGGCCAGCTGCGATACGCTCCATTGCGTAGTACCGGACTATTTTTCGTTTCTGTTCTCCTTCAATTGCGGGGTTACCAGGAGTTAGCACCACAATTGCGGAGTTAGCCCTGCTATTTTGCAGGGTTAGTTAACCCCGTACTATACATGTAGGTGGGGTTAGCCAACTTTAGCCCACTTTGGTAAAAGCCAGTCTGAACAGAAAGTGGAATAGGCTTAACCCCGTACTATAGGTGGGGCTAAGACCCCCCCCCCCCCCTTAACCCCACCTGTAGTACGGGGTTAAGCAAAATATTGCCAGTGTGAAAACAGTATTAGAGTCATAAATCTCACACACCTTTTGGCTCTCAGAATAGGATATGTTGGAAAGAGCCTTTAGAAAAATTCAAGGAGTGGTTTGCACTGAACACCATTGGGAGAATATACATGATTACACGTATGGCTGCCTTTCAATAGAAAATATTTTAAAGGAGTAAACGGGTGGGAAAGAAGTGAAAAAGAGAGCTCCTTTGAGAGTTGTATCAGAAACTTCAAACAACAAAAAAGATTTCTTTCTTGTTTCTTTTGAACATTACTGAAATTAAAAATATTTCAATAAAATGACTTTGTTTGATAGTTGACAGGCACAATTGTGATACAAGTGAGCTTTATCCTTCCCTTTCTCTTCCACTCCTCTTCTTCCCTGCCCCCTCTGTCTAATTTCCTCATCCCTCCCTCCTTCCTCACTTCTTCCCGCATCCATCCCTCCTCCCTTTCTTTCTCCCTCTCCCCCTCTTTCCTCCCCCCCTTCCCTCTCTCCCTCTCAAAAACATTACAAAAATAGTAAAAATAAATAAATGCATGACATTGTAAATACACCAATACATAATATGACATCCTCCATTATTTCATAATTATTTTTCTGAATGACTGAGACAATAATGAATGCCCAATGAACAGCCTTCTAACCCACGCAATAAGCCTTCATCCTGACCAAATAAAATACAATAGGATATGAAGTTTACTCCATCATAACAAATGAACCATATCACGACCAAATATGTGGCTATTGTAGTGTAAATAATGGGATTTAAAGTGCAGTCACTGCAGTGAGGAGTGGTACACCTTATTGACAATTCTGCATAATCCTAACGCAACTGATTACTGTATACCTGACTTTCTATCCATCTTGAAAAATACATTCCAATCTTTTCATTCTGTAGTGTACATACAAAATACATAAATATGTAAAACAGGGGGGTGTTTCACAAAGATCCTAAGTTGAACCTATCTCTAAGTTGGACTTAAAATTATGGAGAGCCATTTGTAGCCTTAAAAAAATATATTATATAATAATATATTATATATAATATATTCAAAGGCGAAATTTCAAGTATTTTAGAATTGTTATTAATTCCACATCAAGAACATGAAATATCCTTGATAAAAGAAAACATGAATAATTTGCATCAACATTTTATGCCTTTTAAAATAACTTGTACAAAACATTTTAATAGATGCTAACGGCTTTCCATAATTGTTAAGTCCAACCTAGAGATAAGTTCAACTTAGGATCTTTGTGAAACACCCCCCTGCACTCATTATACACTGTAAATGTACATACTGTCAACCATGATCATGGTTCGTTTTTATCCTACCGAAAATCTCTGTGTATAAGGCGCACTTTTTTTTTAAAAGTTTCGATTTATGCCCGGCGCTATGCCTGGCAATGTCTCCCAGCTCAGTAATCTGTGTGTTGACTCACCACTCGGAAACTACAACAACACTCAAATTTGTCTGTCATCTTGGTTTGAAAGTAATCTTTCTAATAGATCTCAATATGTAGTTGATAATAATAATTCATGGCGTACCACAAGGTTCTATCCTAGGTATTCTACTGTTTTTAATTTACATTAATGATCTTACACATTCTTCTAAAAACGACATTGTTACTACTATTTGTGACAAGTTCACAAGCACATACATTTCCCCCCCCCCAAAAAAAGTAAAAAAATAAAATAGGGTGCGCCTTATACACAGGTGCGCCTTATACACAGAGATTTATGGTACTCTTTCTTCTCATCGGTTCTCCTGTCTCCTTTCCTACTACTATACTAATGAAGCTATTTCCCTTTCAAATACTTCACAGCAAGCCCCTGACAAACTACACCTTATGTTAACTGTGCCTGTTAGACAAACATCTTCCGTAAGACATCCTAAGAAATTCCATCAATTAAATTCATATTGTACTTATTGTACACATACATGTGTGGATGGATGGCCATAGCATGCTTAAAGGTACTTAGTAACATTGTGATGGTTGATTTCACAAATCTGTTGAATCAGGATGCAAAACACGTAAAATTATGTTTGTATGTATGGATTATCCAACTACGATGCCCCAAATCCAAAATTAATTTACGCAATATGAAGATTTTTAACAAAGTTCAACGGGTTTTCGAGCGGGCGTCGATGTGCGGCGCTTCTGAATCTAAATTCTCCCAACCATTTTTTGAATTTTCCCAACCGTTTTTCCATGAAAAAAAAACATAAAAACAGGCTATAACAAATCTGTCAACACTTAAATGTCTGGAATGGAATGTAGAGCCATTTTATTGCTTTGTGAGATTTCCATTCACCTAAAATGTAATTAAATTGTAATAATATAGTTGGGAGAATTAAGGAATCGATCGGATCAGTTTTTCCTAATTTGTACCATGAATAATGTTCCGTTTTCGCTCAAATTTTCAGATTATCTTTAATTGTACATCTAGCATTGGAGTCACTGCCTTAGCACCACTATCTCTCATCTGAACAATGTTACAAAGTCCCTTTAAGTTACGCCGCAGAAGTATGAGGGTGCTATTACCTTAGAATAAAGGATTATAGTTGCATTACTTTTTTTGGCAACATGACATTTATAACTTGTTTTTATTAATAAACATGAGTCTGATATATTATTTTTTCGTCCCTTTAGCTGTTGAATGTATTAAAAAATAAATAAAATAAGTAAAAAAACAAGATCTCCATAAACATTTATGACTAAAATTATAATGAAAACTTATAATTCAGTGAGTACAATGCCATCTGAAATGCTAATTTCCCATTTACATGTACAGTTACTCATGTTAAATAAATGTGGTATTCCGAAAGAGGACAGATTGTGTTCTTCCCACTCTGCAAATAAATGTTCATGTTTGTACACACACTTTACGGTTGTTACTACTCAGGGCCAGAAAGAACATGAGCTCATATCATTTTACAAAGTTGAACCATTTTGGCTTCAAACAGACAATACAATACATGTGCAAAACCACATAATGCGGATCTCTTTCATCACAAGCACAATCCAAGTGACTCACCTCTTATGAAAGGTACATGAGCAAGATGTTTGTTTTTTTCTTCGCAATAATGGGCGAATAGTTCAGACTTCGATATTTTAAAAATCAACACCCTAGAAGTAAACATTGCATTACATTATGAAAGTTTTTTTTGTTGATGGTTGTAATACTGGCTTGAAAGTTCTTATCACGTCCAAAAGTAAAAATTATTTGTGCTGTTTCGAAGGCTAGAGTTTAGACATCTTTCTCAGACATTTGGCAGACTGAACTAAGCCATAAAGTTTTTTGATGGCCAGTAATTGTTGTTTTGTTGTATCGGTGATCGAAAAATAGAGCATCAAAATGCTCCGTACAAATCATGGCTCCCTAACTCTACGGGCCTGTCTTCACTATCTCGATATTGCCAAATATCCAGCTATTTGAACTATCCTGATCGCAAACTATCCAGCTAATTTGCGTCTTCATCAGACCAAAGTAGCAATTAGCGGGATATTTGGTCGGGATATTTGGTCGGGATTGTCATCCCAAGATATCTTGGGATAGTTTGCAAAATATCCAGCTATTTGTCCTATGCGTCCTCATCAGACCAAAGACTCGCACTATGCGCCAACGCTGAGCAAAATATCTCGAGCTAATTTCTCAAGGTCGAGTTTCAAGTTTCGAGGTCGAATCTTGAGTTGATGAAGACACGATTTGTACTTAGGGATTATTTCCCAAATCAGAAATAGCGGGCTATTTGGCAATCTCAAGATGATGAAGACGTGCCTTACATGTACATGTACCGGTTTCTAGCATAGAGTCTAGACTATAAATAAATGAATGTCATAATCATAGTCATTACTGGTATGATGCATTGTCCATTAACCTATTAATGGACAATTAGCACTGTTTCTTCATACTGCAGAAAATCTTGAAAAATTGGTGACACGCAAATATAGTCCGCTATAAACTTTGAAGCTGTGAATCTGTAGTATTTACATGTAGCAAAGATTGTTATAACAATGGTACCATTCAAATTTTGTATATTTCGTCAAATTTTGACAGCAGAATTATTTTAATTGCATTTGCGCTCTCTGTAGAATAAAATACGTAGAGGTAGTTCCTGATAACACAAATTTGTTGTGAAAACATCCCCAATTCGCTTTGTGTGCGCATAAACATGCCTATGAAACGGAAATGTGCGCACTGCCAGACACTTGTTGCATTGGAAACAAGCGCATGAAGGTCAAAACGTCAAACTATGTTGACCTTTCGATGCATATCATTTCAATTCCAAAGATATACTTTTGAACTGAATGGTTTATTGAGAATACTGAAAATGGTAGCCTGAGGGCTGATTTACATTCAGTTTACAATAAAAGCACATGAAAAACAAAGCAATGTTTAAACAATTATGAAATCATGCTTGCGAAAATACATTCAATACTAAAAATGAATAATATACAATAATATAACCGAAACTAAGTATAACCAACACTATTCTAAAAGTTAAAACATACAGCTATGATATTGTATCTTTCTTATTAAAACCTGAAAGGTACCGAGAGAAATCTTGAGGGAAAAAAAGACAGTATAAATCCTTTGAAAGGTTTGAAAGTAGATATGAGAAAGAAGCATAACTGAAACTTTATAGCCATGGCAACAAAGTAACAAAGTTACAAGGGGGTGTCCGGTATCAAGACGCATCAAGTATCTAGGTTAAGTGACCATACATGTACATAAATGGCAATAATTAACGACTTGCAAAACCAGGTGAGAACATTTCCCAGGCTAATTGGTACCAAAAACAGAAAAAAAAGATTTTTATTTAGAGTGAAAATTGGCAACTATGTAGTATTTTACAACATTGGCACTAAAATATACAGATGTCTTCTGTTGCTATTTACATGTACAATGTATACATCAGGTGGTATACAGTTGTACATCATCTCGATCAGAATCATTCTCTTATGCCTCAGTCACACCTTTGCGGGTCCAATGCGCTTATTGGCATGTGGTTTTGACTTGATCTTGAGCCCGAGAGTTCCCCAATGCGACTTTACATAAAAGCCTATCGTTTAAAGCACTGTGGCTCTGCTGTGCTTGTGTTGAGTGGATGTCAACATTTAACATCACATGTAATTGTTTCCCAACCAATTATTTGTGTAATCTCTCCATGAAAAATGTATGAAAGAATATTATTCTTGAGTCTTAATCTTTACTATTTAAGATTTAATATACCGTAATCTACTTAGTGTCATTGTTGTCAATTTAAGCTGCTAAATTTGATTAGTTTATGGGAAACATTTTCATGAGTTTAACTTTGTTTGAAGTCTGAAAATAAGATTAATGACAAAGCAATTAAATTAGAATTCATCATTTGCTTACACATTTAATAGATTTTTTATATTAAGAGTCTTTCTAAATACAATTTACATTTGTCATGTTTGTTGGGATTATTTCTCTTAGAGATAAAGGCATAATTCTAAGTAGTTTACATGTAGATTCTACATCTTTAAAGGCCCGGTCACACAGAGGGGACACATGGGGGACGCACGGCCAGCGCATTGGAAATTTGCAATTTGGGCCAGTGCGTTGTCGTTCGCTAGGCGTGCGTCAACATGCGTTACTCGTTCGTCGAGCACGCTGGACCAACGCTGGACCAGTGCTATGCATTCGTCGTCATTCGCTGTGTGCGTCGGGTTTCTTTGAGCATGCTCAAAAGTGTGCGCGGAGCTCGACGCATGAATGTACACGCCAAAGGCACGCCAGACATGCGTTGAGCGCGCTAGACCAGCGCCAGACATACGCGGAGCACACGTCCTGTATACGCACAGCGCGCTAGCTACACGCTGTGCATTTTTTGTCAGCTCGCTAGCTTTTCCAAAATCATGACAAAAGTTAGGCACACGGCCTTTTCCGATTTCCAATGCGCTGGCCGTGCGTCGTAGAACGCGGTGCATGCGTGAACCATTCGTCCAGCGCGCTAGCAACACGCTGTGCATTCGTGGAAGTTGTTATCATGTGCGCTCTGTGTACGGTCTGTATGCGCACTGTATGCGCCCTGTATGCGCTCAGCGCGCTAGCAACACGCCATGCATTTGGTGTCAGCTCGCTGTAGCTTCGACAAAAGTTGGGCGCACGACAACGCACTGGCCAAAATTGCAAATTTCCCATGCGCTGGCCGTGCGTTCCCCATGCGTCCTCCCTGTGTGACCGGGCCTTTAGCATTGCATTCCATATTTTCAAGGGTAACATTTTTACTTACACTCTCCAAAATATCTTTCTATAAAATATCAGGTCAAGTACAAAGATTAATAAAATTGAAAGATGAAAAGCTGAAAATGTACGACAGTCAAACAGACAGAACATACAGTAGCTTATAATCTGATATTCAACACTTTTATTACTGTAATCATCTTCAAAGCACATCACTGCAATAAAACGAGGTATATTACACAAGGCTGCAAAAATTGATTTTCATCACCAATATATATGTCATGTACCTGTATAAATAATGAAATAAAGATTTTTGGATTCCCATTTAATATGTAAAAAAACTTTTCAAACAACATTTTTTTCACAAACAAAAGATGGTAGAACACATCAATCAAGATCATAATAATATTCTCTTACAACTTGTTATCCCTTTTGCCTGCCAATTTTGGTTCCATATAAAGGGGGCAATCATGCATGTAATATCATTAAGTTAGTATTACAATATTTTTCTGTGATTAAAAAAAAAGGAACGTAGAGAAATAATATAACTCTATTGATAGTTGGTAACTTGTGAAAAGAGCTGGACACAATTTCAAATCATTAAGATAACACCGACAGTTTTCAGGTACATGAACTACATGTATGAACTCAATGAATGCGCAAACTGCTCCATCTTTCTGTACACAAACACATTGAAAATGCTAGGCTGTGCACACAAAGTCACACGTGTGGTAAACGCATTTGGGATCAGGGTCTTCAACTCTGTAATGGAGTGGGTTTATTTCATGCCTTATGGCAAAAAAAAAATGCTAAGAGTAAGCTCTTTCCAATTCTATATATGTTATAGGCCCAGAGGGGTCTACATGTAGTCCTAGACTCCAGTAAATATTTCAAAATGAACAATTGATTCAAATCAAGGGTCCAGACAATAGTCATAGACAGATCCGAGACAACTAGGCCCGCTGCAAAAACGGTCATTTTTGGGGTCATTTTACCCAAACCCTAGTCTAGACATGCAAAAAATTACCTTTGTTTTTGCAGTGAGGCCAAGTTGTCCCCGGGTCTGAGTTGGCCCGACTCCATCATAGACATAGATCTACATTGTACTAGATCTACACTGTACATATTTCTAGGGATACATGCATGTAGAGTCAAACTCATACTTAATCATACTCCCTACAGCTACATTACAAAGTCAATCATGACCGTTATTTGAACAATTGTGGGAGATCTAGATGGGTTTTGGTGTGTTATATAAGATTAAGGACTAGTAAGGATAAGAGTTCATTTTGTACACACTCACAGGTCCAAAGTATCAATCACGGTGAGACATGCAATCTTCATGATCATGGCCTGGTCTGGTCACACACACAGACACACCACACACTGACACAGTTCTGATTATGAACAAGCACCAATAATCTTAATTTATCCTTAACATTTTTAAGGAGTGTTTTGGTCTAATACTCGATTGAGTTTGCCGGTTTTCCTCCAGTCCCGTCTATGAGTGCGAGTCTGTAAGAAATAGACTTTATCTTTTTACATATATTTCAACGCAGCGCGCCGAGCCAAAATATGCCACTCCTCCCTATTTTCGCCGCTCCTTACCCCCGCGCCTGGGGTTGAGAAGGGGTGGCTTCACATCGCACGCTGTTGCAGCGATATGCGATCCGGAAGACGATTTGCTACTGAAATTCCGCACATGAATGACATACAAAGACAACATGAATACGGAACTACATGTGGAAATATAGGCTACTATTACTTTATTTACAATACACTTCATCACAAAGATAAAACCATACATTTAGATGTTAAAAGCAAATAAATACTCACTGTACGGATTACTCAATCACCTCTTTCTCATAAAAACATAGAAGTTGCACTATTTGATCAAGGCCTGAGATGGCGCTCTTCAAATTACGCTACTCCACTACACGCTAAACACACAACAAACGGTGCATTCTTTATTTTGTTATGCTCCGGAGAAAGGGGAGGGTCAGGGGTGGTTTCTAATCTCCGGCCCCGGAAATAAGGGGTGTTTCAAAGGGAGGGAACATGCATACGCGTACCCTAAATAACACTGAGTGGGGGTGGGGGTGGGGGGGATGGGCGGAATAAAGCGGCGTTTGTCAACAAGTTTGTAGACACGTAACCCTTTGCGTGGAGTAATACGAAATGAAACAATTTATTATAGGGATGAAATGTATATCTAAATGAAAGTCTACTGTCAATTTCAATGATACAAATTATGCACTTATCAGTACATATCAGCCGCGTACGCGGGTCCCCCCCCCCCCTCAATTTTTGTTCGTGTGTTTTGGAGGAAACCCCCCCCCCCCTCAATTTTTTTTAAAATAAAAATAAATCCATAAATGAATAAAACTAAAATTGTGCTAATGGGCTCTTAACCCCCCCCCCCCCCACCTCTTTCGAAAAAAAAAATCCTGCGTACGCGCCAGGTACATATATATATACCAATGTCTCACAATTGTATTTTTCGTCTTGAGTTTCCCTTTGTTTAGAAGCCAATGTCGGTTGATTTGCCCCCCCCCCCCCCCTCCACACACACACGTCTGAAGAGTGAAGACTCTCCACCACTCCTGAAAGAAGAAGAAGCAGAAGCTCCATAAAAAAGGAAGAAGAGAAGAGAATAAACGCTGTTCAGAAAACGCGGCGGTCCTCAAAGGTATCACGGACGCGCGCTATTGGCACTCTTGCAGAAAAGTGCACACCGCCACCTATAATCCATATCGTATGCGTCACTCAGAAAGTTTGAATATTGGTATGTTCAAATAAGGGGTGTTTCAAAGGGAGGGAACATGCATACGCGTACCCTAAATAACACTGAGTGGGGGTGGGGGGGGGGGGATGGGCGGAATAAAGCGGCGTTTGTCAACAAGTTTGTAGACACGGCACCCTTTTAAGTAAAAAGTTTTTCGTCACCCCAATCGAAAATTCATCACAGCGTATTAATTTTGCATTAGTCTGGCCCACGTCCTCTACACTCGTCACGTACCATATTATGTACGAGCGGCATTGTTCTAATAGTTTACAAGCAATTAGCAAAGCTAGTGAGATAAACCATGGACCTACAAGTACAAAGAATGGCTAAACACGAATGACATTGATTTCCTATACGGTATAACTGTTGTTTTGTATTAAGACCACCATTTTGAAAATACAAAATTATGTTTGGGTGGGGGGGGGGGGGGGGTAATGGGTAGTGAGCACCTTTTTTTTTTTTTGCTCCCGAAAATTTGAAAAATCGCACCCCACCCCCCTTGAGCGCCAGGGGGGGGGGGCATCTCCAAAAAAAAGGTAAAATTAACGTGTTTTTATACTTTTTCCAGGGAGGCCGGGCCCCCCCCCCCCCTAGATCCGTAGGGACACTGCATGGGTGGGGCAGGGTGTGGCATGTGTGATGCAGATTGACCATTAGTCAGACCGTGGTGGGGATAGAACCGGATGCGATGTGTAAATTATATGAGGTCATCGACAGTCGAATGTTGCAAGGATGAACAAGATTCAAAGACTGGGGGAAAGATTGAAAACAAAGGATCATGATAATTAGGCCTCCTCGATCTTTAGGAACACTACGTATTTTCACGTTACAGTCATAGTAAATATTAAACGAAATTAAAGTCATGGTCCTCAGTAAAAAAGTATATTTGAAAAAATATTGATTTTAACATGCACTAATTGGTCCAGAACACAGTGGATGACGTTGCAGTATGGTTATCCAGAAGAAAAAAGAACAGGGATCTACTTGTTACAACCAAAAGTAACTATTATCTTTGTTATGATGATTACAATTTGACTCTATCCGCATCCCTTGTTAAACGTAACCCTTTGCGTGGAGTAATACGAAATGAAACAATTTATTATGAGGGATGAAATTTATATCTAAATAAAAGTCTACGGTCAATTTCATTGATACAATCATGCACGTATCAGTACATATCAGCCGCGTACGCGGGTCCCCCCCCCCCCCCTCATTTTTTTTTAAAAATAAAAATAAATCCATAAATGAATAAAACAAAAATCTTAACCCCCCCCCCCCCCCCCCCACCTCTTTCGAGAAAAAAAATCCTGCGTACGCGCCTGGTACATATTATATATAATTATATACAAATGTCTCACTTGTATTTTTCGTCTTGAGTTTCCCTGTGTATAGAAGCCAATGTCGGTTGATTTACCCCCCCCCCCCCCCCCCCTCCACACACACACGTCTGAAGACTCTCCACCGCTCCTGAAAGAAGAAGAAGATGAAGAAGCTCCATAGAAAAAGGAAGAAGAAAAGAGAATAAACGCTGTTCAGAAAACGCGGCAGTCCTAAAAAGGTATCACGGACGCTATTGCCACTCTTGCAGAAAAGTGCACACCGCCACCTATAATCCATATCGTGTGCATCACTCAGAAAGTGATGCTCGCAAGTTTGTAAAGTGAGTGGTATGTTCAGTGGTTTCAGCTTTTAAAAAAAGGGAAGCCTATAAGTGTTTATATTGTTTGTTATTGGGTTTCATTTTAGCAAGGAGTTTCACTGACTAAGCGAATATATTTTCCAAAATGTCCACAAACATGCATGTGAGTACAAAGTAAGTCTTGGCTTTAAATATTTTAAAATTTTGTGAAGCGAAACAAACGAAAAAAAAGAAGTGTAAAAATACTCAATGCCTATTGTATACTTGTTTATGCGCAAAATGGTTCATATTCTGTGAAAAATGTTCTTGAAAGTATCATGAATTATTATCTGCGAAACCTTTGCATTGAGAACTGAAGCTAGACACCACCCGGGCTTTTCCCCCTTTCTTTCTCTTAAATTCTGGGCATCCACCATTATTAAGTATTACAAAAAATAGATCCCAAATGAGACTGTAAGAAAGAGAAAGAGAAATCGGGGAAGAAGGCAAAGAGTAGAGGAGGGCGAGGAGGGCTATTTGCAAACAACGTGATGAATACAAATAAAGGTGTATTTGAATCAAGGAGCACAGGCGTAATGGCAGCGTATTTTTTAATTATACAGGTAGTGGAGAGGAGCGGAAGGCAAGTAAAAATGATGGAGGTACTTCCCCCCCCCCCCCCTCTATCTCAAAGTCCTATATTTCCCCATTATATCCTTCACCTATATCTTGCCATCATGTTGTTTATGCAGCCATACACTCCATTGCTATATGTTGCAGTCCTCTTCTTTTATCTTTCTCCAAACTCTCTATCCTCCACTCCTCTTTGCCTTTCTTCCTTTCTTCCTTTCTTCTATTATGTATTTGTTTATTCGGGCGTACCCATTATTTACAAGCTTTGCTTATCGGGATTCGCGCCTTCTTTTTTACAAGTTCTTTAATTATATTTATGTTCGTACGTATAAATTGAATTGTTTGAACAGATGTCAAATTGATTTGGAAGAAAAGAAATATTCACTTGAATCTCTCTCTCTCTCTCTCTCTCTCTCTGTCTCTCTCTCTCTCTCTCTCTCCTCCTCCTCCTCCTCCACCCCTCCCCTCTCTCTTTCTCTCTCTTTCTCTTTCTCAAGAAGGGGCTGTGAATCATTTTGTGTGTGAGTGTGTGGGAGAAGGTGTAGGAGCAAAAATAACTCCTGGCCCCAAACGGAAAAATTGGTGATAGCGAAAATAGATAGGGGCTTACATAATGGCTAGACGTAAACAACAGCTGATAATTAGGGGGAGCCAAGACGCCGCAGTAAATATGGTGACACACCCTATACTTCGAAATACTTGGCGGGAATTTCTAATTTATTACTATCGGCGAGTTTGAAAGTTATTTTAGATGTTATTGGATATAATTAAGCTTTTGTCTGGTTGGCCAACTTTGAAACCTGGGCATTGTTTCACGAATCCTCTATACGTACAATTTCAACGAGACCACTGCCACCTATTGACACGCATTCTCAAAATACAAAATCTTTTGAATTGTTTAAGTTTATTAGTAAAGGACATGTACAAGAAATGAATTATGTTTTGTATAATTATAACAAGAAAAGAATTATGGAGAAATGTAAATGAAGATGAACTTGAGCTTGAACTCTAAACGTAGCCATCGGCTCATTTTTCAAAAGTTCCGTCGTGTATACGCCAAATGTCAAACTGTATTTTTTTTTTAAATCATGGTTTGAGAGAGGGCCTCCCGATCCATTTGGATTTGTAGTGTTATCAAATCTCTATAATTTGTTGATCATATTGAGACACGCCTTTTCCATTTCAAATTCTACATCTCTGCGTTAATTAACGGCCCTCCCCTACCCACCAGCGATTCGATTTGAAATGACTGTATGACGCCAATGTTTGTCGGCGGATTATTTTATTCTGGACCCCCCCCCCCCCCCCTCGGACGACGCCCTGTGTAGCAAGTGGGGGCAGCAGCCGTATCCACTAATTGATCGTCATTCCTTAGCTTTTCCATGAAAACAAGAAGTAAACAACCCTGATAAGTTTACAAAAGATTTATCGCATATATAGAGGCCCATGAATTAGTACGTTTATTGTATTAACGATGCACCACCACCACCACCACCACCACGCACGGTCGGATGCCCCTCCCTGTCGGAGCGTACCCCTTCTATTACCCCCACACCGAGTCGTTTGCTCTTCGTAAAGTGATGATTGAGCGTGTGCATCCTTATCCTAATACTCCTCATTAATTATTAAACAATCAAAAATAAAGTGATGATTGAGCGTGTGCATCCTTATCCTAATACTTCCTCATTTATTAAACAATCAAAAATAATATAAATCATAGAATATATGAAAAATAACAATACAGCAAAATTTCGGAGTGCCTCTAGAATCCAATGTCATCATATCACTCCGTGTGAACTTCCGTATATAGCTTTCTTGATACCGGAAGTGACAAACTTTGGCTCTACGGTAAAACTTTAGTTGCGGTATCTATCAATGCTGTGTAGCACACTGTACTAGTATACAGCGCGAGACGAGTCCGTTGGAAAACTTTACCCCCGCGCCAGTTCCCGTGATCTTACCGAAGATTAACACTCATAATCAACACTATAATATATTGATTTTCTGGTGAGTACTCTTTGATTGTTTGATGGTTGTCTAGTTTTTTAAGAAATGTATATAATCTGAAGTTTTCTACGCAGATTTTCTTGTTTGTGGGTGTGTTGTTTTTTGCTCGATTCTGAGATCCGTGTCCGAAGCTGTACCGGCCTACGGGCACGAACTACCGCAGAGATACAGCGGGGAGTGCTGTGCAACATTGCGTAGGTCTGCTACGTGTTGCTTCTCTCAATTCATTGACAATGTCATGATTGTGAACTTCGAAGGCTGTAGTGTGTGTAAGGTCTTTGCTTCGGCCTCAAATACAGAGATTCGAGCCTTGTTTGTGGTTTTAGATAATTGAAAGACTGCATGGGGCGGGATAAAATGCAGACAGTGACATGTACTTTTGAGTTTTGTAATAAAAACTACAACTTTGATTTAATGTCATATGCAGTGTGGTGAACAGACATGGATTTAACAAAGTCGAAGATAAAATGTCAAACCTTGATAAGTAATCTGTTATTAAATCAAATTAGTCTACTTTAACTTTTACAAAAACATAACTTTTCAATATTATGATAAAGTGTTCATTTGACCAGAAATTAAAATGGTTGTCATTAATATGCCTTTATTAGTTTTATGGACTGCCAATTATAGAAAGAAAAATCTTTGTTAGAGGAGTATATATCTTTTTTGACGCTCGATCTCCTCAAAGCTCCAGTTCAGATATTCGGCGAAGCCAGGCATATATTTAATATGATTGTTAAATGGGTACCCGGTAGGATGCAAAATTTCATGTGGGTAGACGAGCAAGTGTGCGCTTGTAAAATGGCGACTGGCTGAAATGCTCCCCAGGGAGTGGCAAATGTGCACACATTGTGTGCGGGTAAGCCTGAATCAGATGACCGAGGTGATAATATATCTGTAAAGCGCTTAGGCACATCGTTGGATGATGATCGATGTATTGAGCGCTATATAAAAAACAGAATATTATATTATTGTTTTCATTAATTTCTGGGTAAATAAATTACAGAGTTTCAATTATATTCAATGTAAAATGATGAAAGGGTGAAAGGAGCAACATGGTCACCGCACTTAGCCACTGTAGATGACAGTGCTGTTCCATACACTACATGTACATTGCAAAAGTGCAAATGTGAAAGTGGCAACATTTCACCAAGCCATTCTAGGGCACAGTCAAATAATTGTCAGTGCTTACTGTACATGTACATGTACAAGCAAGAGGTATTAATATAATCAAATAACAGTAGATCAGTTCACTGTAAGCAATGCGAAGGAACACAGTATTGTATCAATTGGCCATTTTTCGTAATGTAATCAAATTTAATGCTCAAAACTTTGTTAGTGCCTCTTCATGAATAGAAAGAGAAAGAAAGGGGAAAACAAAGAAATATATTAGGAAAATATATTTATACATTCGTAATTACATTTAATGCACAAAACTTTGTTAGTGCCTCTTCATGAATAGAAACAGAAAGAAAGGGGAAAACAAAGAAATATATTAGGAAAATATATTTATACATTCGTAATTAAATTTAATGCACAAAACTTTGTTAAGTGCCTCTTCACAAATTATTTCATTTACATGTACATGTTATTAAATATATAATAGTGTTATATATTCAATAGTATTTCAATTGTCAGAATGTGAATTAAAGATTACGTTCTTGTAATTGTATTGCACTGATCACATTATGACGTCCCTATGCGCTAACAAAGAGCTTTGAAAATTATTACCCTAACTTTAGCTCCGGAAGCCAATATCAGCGCACAGTGCATTTCAAGAAATATTCCTGCCAGGTACCCTTTAACCTTACCTTGACACTCACCTGGGTCAAGTGTGGCAAATGTAGATTAATGTCTAGCCAAAGGACATTGGTGCCGTGGCGGGACTTGAACCGTGGACCTTGTGATCCACAGTCCGGTGACATATCCACTCGACCCCGACACCTCTACAATTGCGTACATTATATGTTGTTAGGTAGAACAAACCGTAATATTTGTCTTACCTAGCAACAATAATGTATCCAATTCGCTTTCTGACTATTGAAATTATTTGTAACAGGTGAATTTAATCATTTGTAATGAGGCCCTTGACGAAGGTTTTTGCATTCAATTGAGTACAATACGAAAATGGTCTATTCTAGAAAAGAATAATAGCATTGGGCCGTTTTAGGGTGCGTTTATTGCCCAATTTTTTGCCTAGAATCAGGTTTCTCAAACATCTTTCAGGCAAATTATTAAGGTGATAAACGCAAAGCCTTTTTCAATTGTCTTTAGATATGGGTATATTGTAACGCCAAAAAAAAAAAGCGTTTGAATTTGTCATACAGCCAGAACCACGTTTCTGAGACATGATAAACGCAAAGCTGTTTTGAACCCCACATACAAATCAGACCTTCCCGGGCTAATTTCCAGTTCGAAAAAATAGCGCGCTCCATGTGCTGTGTCATGTTGTTGTACAAACATGTGTGCGTACTCGCTCTATTTGACCTCCGAGAAACTGTCTGCTTCCTGGGTCAAACGCTGCAAAGCAGCTGCGCAGAGACAAGGCCTTTATTTTGAATCATGAAGAGTCAATAAACGCGACATCCGGTAAATCACGTTCGTATAGTGGGGTTCGATAATGGGGTTCGATGTGTACATATCTAGTGGCAAGACATGATAAACGCACCCTTAGAGGACAGTGCAGTGCAGTGCAGTGTTTTTATTATTATTATTATTAGTGTGAAAGGGGGGAAACGTCATCAAAGCGCAGTTAAGCTCTTTCTTTGGGCCATTCTAGAGGACAGTGCGGTACATGTAAATGCTCTAGTATGAAAGGGGGGAAAACGTCATCAAAGCGCAGTTAAGCTCTTTCAAGGGGACAGTATGCTGGCAACAATCACAAGTCTGTGAGGAGTAATTTGATAGGGAATTCTCTCAAGAGCCAACCTTGTGAGTGACCTCAAGTCTTTCATCTTGATCGTTGGCCTGTACCTAAGTGTACCTGAATGTCTAGTTGTGATATTTGGAAGTGTTGTGAGCTCTCAATAGAGGTTACACCTATAATAAATCATGAAAACGTTTTTTTTCTCACTTCCCCAAATAGATTTTGTGAAGTTAATTGTATTGTTATAGTACATCATTACATGTAATTTTATGTTATTAAATGTATTAAGGTGTTGGTACAAAAAATGTGTGTGAATGTCTAGTTGTGATATTTGGAAGTGTTGCTAGCTCTCAATAGAGGTTACACCTACAGTGTATAATAAATCATGAAAACATTTTTTTTCTCACTTCCCCAAATAGATTTTGTGAAGTTAATTGTATTTTTATAGTACATCATTACATTTAAGTGTATGTTATTAAATGTAAGGTGCTGGTACAAAAATGTTTTGTCCATGAAAATGAAAGGTCCATATTTGAAAGGTTATTTGTAAGTGATGCATTCAATTATTTGAGTATTTTTCATGGAATTTTTGATTGCTTATTTCCATTGTAATTTCTATAATGCTGGCAATTTACGTAGATTTAAACATATTCTTTAATCTCAGCAATCATGCCTACCTCAATTGAAACCCCCCCCCCCCCCAACAAAAAAAGAGATAAAAAACAATAAATTTCCACTGTGAAAGAGAAGAAATATTTTTGTAGGGAAAGAGTGAGTTGTCTCGCAAGACGCACTGCACAACCCTTACAGAATGTATGTTGCTCTCTTTTAAGCTTTTGTATTGTTTACCAAACTGCACTATAACGTGCCTCGTTACTTTTATGTAGTATGTAGCCTACAGTATACATGTAGTAATGAAGTTGACCCACAAACAAAATATATAACATTAGCTGGTACCAAATGTCCACTTCCAGAAATTCATGGTGGTATTTTTAGAGTTTAGGGGAATTCAGTCAGTTCACCCACAGTCGCCATTGTGTTTAATCGCTCCATGTTTGTACATGTACGTGTACCTTTTTCTCAGTACAATTTGCTTTTCTTTCTTTGAAGGGAAATTTGTTTTCAAAGACGTATGAATCGTAAGCTTTTTTTTTGGGGAGGACCTGCAATAGTATGTTATCCAATATCCAGTATTATACAACACCTACGTGGATCCCTGTCATTTGATTGGAGGATTGTTGGTCACATGATATTCAATAGATGGTATATTTCACGGTCGTGCATTTTTGGTTATATGCGCCGTGCATTTTTGGTTATATGCAGACTGCGTACCTCTCTGCCGTGCGCGCGCGTATCCCTGCGTGTATCTGACGCGAAGGCAATCTGAATGTAATCGAGAAGGCTTGAATCCAACTTGAATTTATCTTTAATATAAGGAGTAAAGCATAATTTGTTGATTAACGTTCTATTAGATCTTCTTCGATGTTGTATAAAACAAATAATGAATGTTTTTCATTCGTTCAATGGTGAGAATATTTTCATTCGTTGAAAGATTAAAATTAATTCTATTCAACTCGGCTGACGCCTCGTTGAATAGAATGTTAATCTTTCAACTCATGAAAATATTTGCACTATTGAACTCATAACCATTCATTATTTGTATAATATTGAATAGTGCTCCAAGGGAGAAAACACTTGGGGAGAAAAACAGAAATGAATGAAAGTTTTTAAACGACAAATGGTAGAGTTGGCTGCGACAACATCACAATCCACTGGCCCAACTGCTTTGAAATTTGTGTAGACTTAAAGATCTCATATTGCAAACATTCATAACTTTCTTAGTATTGGTCCAATCTATTTCAAACATTCTCCATTCTGTTTGTTTTATTTTTCTGCTTTCATTCAAAATCAAATGAACTTACTACAGGGGTTGGATTGCCATTTTAATGCAAGTGATCTGTCTTTCAGAATTTCACTTGTGTAATTAATATAATGCAGTTCTAGCCTTTACAGTAGACTTGACGAAACACATCACATTTACATTGACATCTGCTATAGGCTTCCTGTAGGCCTTCAGTTTGTCTCTTCTTTTTTTGTATGAAATATGGTGCATGTACAGTGTATACAGTTAAAATAACAACCCAATTATTCATACCCCTTTAAATTGGATGGTTTTTGTGCTTTTTGAAACTCAAGAAGAACGAAGGGTAAACTATACATGTAAGGGCCTTTGTAGAATACTTTCAGATGTAGTCCTAAGCTTTCATATTTTACATTTTCAAGAGACAAAAATAACAAATCAATTGTTCACATACTTCAAAAATGATCAAACTTGGTGAGGGTATGAATATTAATAGTTGTTATTTTTTGTTAACTGTACATGTATGTATGTGCACATTTGTGCAATTTGTGTGGTACATGTATGTTGTTTTTCAATGAATATGATTCATACTTTAGTTTCCCTTCTAAGTAGCTGCCTCCAAAGATATTGAAAAACAACATGTGGTTGGTTGTTGACATAACTACTTCACTTTTGGCTTCAACATACAGCTCTAGGTTCACACAAGAGTCCACTTTGCTTGTGGTTTCGAGGTATTTTTGAAGTTTTTGGTACAGGGCAAATGGGAGGGGAGCTTGCAAAATACATCACAGAGTTGCCAATTTGTGTGTGATTGATTGCACCTTCAACAATTAAAGGGGAAGTCCACCCTGAAATTAAGTTAGTTTTAATAGGAGTAGAAAAATGAGAGAAACAAGTCAGTGAAAGTTTGAGCAAATTCCGATTAAAAATAAGGAAGTTAGGATTTTTTAAGTTGTGATCAATCAAACACAAATTGGCAACTCTATGACGTAAAATGCGAGCTCAACTTCCATTTGCTTAGTACTAAACAAATCTAAAATTTTCATTTTCCCTCAAGAAAAATTTCAACCATACAATTGCAAATATGTTTCTATACTCCCCCTGCAAGGAACAAATATATATTACGTCATCAATAACGAAGAAAACATGATTTTATGGAATATTATGCACAAAGCAAATGAAGGAGAGCTCGTATAATAAGTCACAGAGTTGCCAATTTGTATTTGATTGATCACAACTTCAATAATTCATAACTTTCTTATTTTCATTCAGAATTTGCTCAAACTTTCACTCACCTGATTTTCTTATTATTCTGCCTCTATTGAAACAAACTTATTTTGGGGGGTGGACTTTCCCTTTAACAACTTGTTTTATATTTTCAAGCGATTTTTGCTCAAACTTTCACTAACCTGAATTTGTATCATTTTTCTGCTTCTATTGAACCTACCATGATATAAAGGTGGACTTTCCCTTTAAGGTCTTGTTGCCAGCTTTCAGTTACAATTGACCTCAATTTGGCTCAAAGACTACTTGGTCAGGGTGAAATTAAAGAAATTCAAGGAATCATTTCGGTGTCAAAATTGATAATGTTAATCCATGTCATTATAGAGTTGTTGCGTAGGACCTTTGACGTTTCGCAAACATTTAAACTGTGACGATGCCGTGCGGACATGGCTAGTATTAACAGAACACAAAGGGAGAGTCATGCATGCCAGGGAAGCTGTCACACAAAACTAAAAATATGACCGCAGACAGAGCTCAAGTGTCACAAACAATTGGATTAAATTATATTGTGGTAAACATGGCAAATGAAGGCATTGTCATTGCTCCTATTTTCAGTGCATATCAGTCAACCCAAATCGTTTTTTTTTCTCCATAAAATGAGGAATTCTGTTCCTGTCAGTTATGATACAACATAAAACTGCTGTTATGATGATAGTAAAAATTGACAAAATACAATATGATTGCAGTGTACAGTAGGCCTACAAGTATATCTACACTGACTGTGCCTGTCGAAGTAGAGAAGACAATGAAAATATGTTTTGTTCTAAATATGGTTCTATTGTTCTGCTTTTGTACATCACAAAACTTACAAATACAGTTGTACATGTGCATGCACAGTATGCATACTAGTACATACAGTATACCTGGACATTTTGAATTATAATCTACACAGTATGTGTATTGTGTAGTTATCTTCTGAATAAATTTGTGTTGCTTTGAGAAGAAACAAAAGCTGCACTAAGAAATAATTTGTCAAACCTGGACTGTTATATTTTTAGTTCACGGACCAGAAAAACACTTCAGCCCTGTTCAGACTACATTGTAGGTACAGGTACAGGAAATTTATACTGAACTTGTATGAAAAACGTTGTATGTTCAAGTAATACTATGTATAAAGAATAGCAAAAGGAGTGTTCAGACTAGAAAACATCTTCTACATCGAATAAAGAAACTTTTTGAAGATGTCACTTGACATCACAGCTGCCCAATCATCAGTGCTTGCTTTAATATGACAAGTCACGCCCAGATATAAAATGTTTGTATGATGCAACTTTCACACTACTATGGGACCCTGATTCTTGATGAGTTTTTGTTCAAAACGATGCTCAAACATGCATTTCGCTATGTGACCTTATTAAGGTTATATGATATCATTTGATACGCCGTTCAGACCAGAATTTAAATTGATGACTTATCGCAGGGCTCCACGTTAACTTCCTTTGGGAGGGGGTCCAAATTTAAATGTGTAGAGTCTTCATGCAGGAAGGAGCCCTTGATGTAAAAAGTTTGAAATTTTGGGGACTCCAGATTTACCCGGACTTAGATTTTAAGCGCCCAAGTTTCCTGGGTGCCTGTTAATGTTGAGCCCTGGTTATTCTCGTTTAGCTATACGATAAATTCTGGTAGGCTGAACGAACGCAGGGTTCATTTTCTTCCCCAGGAAGTCGAATAGAGCCTTTGGTTTTACGTTTTATTTCCTGCCCAACGCTGGTAAAAAGCCTATTGTTGTACTCTCAATGCCCTTGTGCAATTTGACAGGAAAGCAAACGTACTTGAGCTGCAGGCAGAAAGTGTTGTTTTTCTTCCTCCCTTTCCAATCCAAATGGCTTCAAAGTTCTTGAAATCATAAATTTTGCCAATGAATGGCTTTTAGAATTGACAATGGAGAGGTTGGAGAGGCTCTTGAGAATGTTAAATAAATGTCGTTCCCACTTCTGTAAAACTTCGAGAAGAATATCCTTGCAAGATTTACCTGTAGAAGATTAATGCACAGCTCTACCAAAATTTCAGATGAAATCCCAGACAATTTCTTTTGACAAAGTGTATGGGACAAACAACACAAAAAATAAAAACAACAAACACAGAAAGTTCACAAACTAATATGAATCAGACAAATTTCAGAAAAATATATTGCATTGAATGAGAGGTGTCATTATTTTTCCTTTGTGTGTTTATTGAGGAAATGAATTGTACAATTTAAAGTCATGTACCATGTATATTGTGTGTACATGTACAGTACATGTGCAGTATTCATGTGGATGCATACATGTGCAGAAACATTTTTTCTCCAGCCAACCATTATTTTTGAAAGAAGCTCATTACTTAGTGTGTTTGTTGCTGTATTAAATTGATATCTTCAATAATTTTGACAATTTTTTTGTCTAAAATATTTAAAAATGTGTACCTAGGCATACATGTATACAAGATTTAGTTTAGAAATGCCACTATGCCAGATTGTTGAGTGGGAATGACCCCATTGGAGGCTTATTTTCCTGGTGTCGGAGAGGAAAATATTGACTCTTGCCCAAATCAGAATGACATATCCCTTTGACCTCTCTTTTCTTTCCATGACCTGTCTTTTCTTTGCCTAACCTGTCAGTTCAAAACTACTAATATCAATGGGACACTTTTCAGTCCATATTATTGACTTGAACTTTCAATTTCAAACAGGGTTTCATGCTGATTTGATTGAGTTCAGTCTTCTGTAATTCGCAAGGCAATGAATGTTTCAAAAGAAAATGATTGGTTCGTGATGAATGGTACATAATGTATTGTTGTATGATGGAAAGTAGGCGGGTAGTTTAGACCTCTCTTTTCTTTGCCTAACCTGTCAGATCAAAACTAATTATCAATGGGACACTTTTCAGTCCATATCGTCCCTATTTTCACGAAGTGACGGTAGTGAATAATAATCCCATACAATTTGCTTGCAGATTTTCCTCACTACCGTCACTTCGTGAAAACAGGAACGATATTGGGCGTGTTCATGCTTCACTTTTTCTGGCCAGAATCAGGCATCTGTTACGCGTTTAGTTTAAAACACGGTTGCGTCTTACATGTAGCTTACTTTTGTAGAATCACCGAAAAACGGCGATCACGATCCCCGATCGTAAACTCACAAAAAAATGCGTTTACAATTTGTAAACGCGTTTAAATGGGGTCAACGCACTGACCTCTAGTGGGTCTACGTAGCATGCACAGTGAAGGTTTGCGAATCCAGCTGGAAGACCAATTAGGCCACACAAGGAGAATTGCCTGGATGAGCCAGAGAAGTAAGCATGAACAGTACACCGTGGAACTTTGATCACGATGAGCGTTTACGATGAGCGTTTCAGATCGCTCATTCTACCTTCAAAATCAAGCATGAACGCGCCCATTATTGACTTGAACTTTCAAACAGGTTTCATGCTGTTTTGCTGATTTGGGTTCAGTCTTCTGTAATTCGCAAGGCAATGAATGTTTCAAAAGAAAATGATTGGTTCGTGATGAATGGTACATAACGTATTGTTGTATGATGGAAAATAGGAGGGTAGTTTAGAAAAGGGTGCAGTGTATTTGTATGATTCACTCCTGTTTCTCAAAGTGCATTGCTATAAGGTCAAACAAATCAATCTACATGTACATGTACATGTACTTTTAGAATAAATATTTAAACGTTTAAAAGATGTGTATTTACAGCTCGGTCTAAACGCTATACTGTGACTAATTTGTTAATTGTACATACACATGTAGGCCTACAACTTGAACTTTTAAATGTTACATTGTTACACTGTACATGTACAATGTACATGTACATCTTGAAAATTGAAAATTTTCCCACCGTAACATTTTAAAATGTGATCGCTAACAAAGCACTTGATTGAAATCTTCTTGAATTTTGCTTACAACTTCTTTTGAAAGAGAATACAGGGTAATAAAAGTGTGAAGCTTGGTCTAGAGCATCTTTGTCAAGCCAGCCCTGTAGCAGGTACAGTGTAGGAGGACCAGTCACACATGGATGAATGTATCTTGGAAAAGTGCAATCAGATACCATGAATCATATTCTCCATCTATTGGGCTGTCTGATGCAGTCATGGGCCAAATATTCGGTGACATTGATACATGTACATGTGTAGTTGGTTTTTGAGTGAGCTGTGTTCACATTATTGGGAAATGAAGTTCCATATACAGTGTACTAGTCAAGATTTGAAGTCAATCGGGTTTACTGCCCATTTGGTCTACTGCTCATTTAGTCTAATTCCCAGTTTGGAAAGTGAGTACAGGGTAATAAAAGCCTGAAGCTTGGTCTAGCCAAAGAGATATCCTCCTTGGTCTAGCGCCTTTGTCGAGCCTTCCCTTGTGGCAGGTACAGTGTAGGAGGATGGGTCACAGATGGATGAATGTATCTTGGAAAAGTGCAATCAGATACCATGAATCATATTCGTCATCTATTCAGAGCTGCCAACCATTCCATTTTTGCCGGAATTACTCCGTTTTTTCCTCCAAATTACGGTATTACGTTTTTTCTTTATAAAATATGTTTTTTATAATTTTTTCAATTTTTTCGATTTTTTTTTTACAAACCGCACGTCAAACAACTGCCCTAAAATGGTGATTTGATCACAAATTCAATAGAAAACTAATTTTAAAACATACTTGAAGAGAAAAATATTCTCAAAAAAGAATGAAATGCCGATAATAGATAATACCAAAATAACCACCAACAAAATTACCTGCTTGTATGGAAGAAACAGCATGATGAATGAACATTTCTGCATTGGAAGTGTGTCGCGCATGGTTGTAAGTTTCGTTTTTGTAAATTCCTTTTTTTGGCTTGAAATTCCTTTTTTTTGCCATCATGATTCCTTTTTTTGGTCGCGCAAGGTTGGCAGCTCTGTCTATTGGGCTGTCTGATGCAGTCATGGGCCAAATATTTGGTGACATTGATACTGTACGTGTAGTTGGTTTTTGAGTGAGCAGTACTGTGTTCACATTATTGGGAAATGAAGTTAAATATAATCAAGACTATAAACTTAATATTCATACCCCTTTTAAATTTGATGGGTTTTTTTCTTGTTTTTTCCAGTAACTCAAGAATGAAAGGTGGACTGGTTGAATTAGGCCCTTTGTTTATATGAAGAGTTTCATTCCAAAAGGAGCTAAATCCATGTTTGTAACTTCAGAGAAAAAAGCCATTGTTTACCAGATTTTGTACAGGCGTCTATGGAAAAGTGATATTTGAAGTTGCATTTTTTTTCATAATTGCTCCAAAAATTTAAGTAAATAATTTTGTTCAAAGACGGGTACTAAAGTGAACAATGTTCTGATATCAATAACTCTATTTTCATCAAAAGTGGATTTAGCTCCTTTTGGAACTAAGCTCTTCATATGTAAAGCTTTAATGTGTTCCATTCTCAAGAAACATAAACGGGGACGAACCAATTTTTCACATACTTTTTTCATAAGAAATTACAGAACTTGGTAATGATATGAATTATTCATGGGTAGTTGTTCACTGTATGTAGTCAATCCAGAGTGACGTTGTTATTCAAGTTTCTCTGTATTGTCCAGAAAGACCAGTCATAATCAAGGTAGCATGAATCATTCTCATCATCATTTTGTCTGTCAGGCATGGTTATATTACAGACCAAAGATTCTCAGACAAAGGGCTCCCGGCTTCTCTTACACACACACACACACACACACAACAACAACAACAAATTGTTCATGCACTGTGGGCCTAATGAAGTGCAGAATAGCAGTTTTCACAATATTATGACGTCTGTTCAGGCTGAACATTCTCTGACAAAGGGCTTATATTACACACACAAAAAAAAATCAAATGTTAAAAAATCAAATAAAAAACAGGATTCATGTTCATTGTTTTGCAGGCCTAAGTGTAGAAAAGCAGTGTTCACACACAATATTAATTATGATGTCTGTTCAAAGCCAGAAGGGTGTTAATAACTCTGTTACATTTTAAGAGTTATGAGCCCTTCTACATGTCGTTCTACATGTAGCTTCAAACAGATAAGGACATTACATTATGTTAGCCTCTTGATAGATCTTTGTCAATCATGAATGAATTTAGCATGATCTGATTCAAGTTACTCAGTCTGTGCAGGAGGATAAGTCATCAACACAATGCAGGGGTCTTGTTAATTATTTTTGAAGGAGGTAATTTGAATTTTATAGGAGGTACCATCACTGCGAGGGAGCGAAGCGACCAAGCCCGAGGGAGCGAAGCGACCGAGGGGGGGAGGGTGTGTGAGGGGGGTGTCCCCCCCTCCCACGGTAGGGACCTTTTGGGATTTTCCACTTGAAATCGTGCAATCTGGTGCATACCTAAGAAGAAAATTTGTAGTTATCTTTCCTACCTTGTATTACACATATATTGTAATAAACACACATATTGTTCATGTTTAATATTACATGAACAATCATAACTCATAAGAAAAGTTATTAAGTTGATAATTATTTATCACTTTGTACCATTACTTTGTAATTTTTAATTAAACTGAGATGATGCACCATACTCAATCTTTCTACATCATGATTTGTTGAATACATGTACAGTATTTAAATAATGGGCAGCAGAGGCTAGATTTTGATTTTTTTTTTACTTGTGACTTTTATTTGGCTCCCCATATGAATTCTCATTTAATTATTTTTTTTTGACATGAAATTATTGAATACATTTAAGAATTTACTTCAGTTCCTGTTCATTTTATAATGTTATATCACTGTTTTTCCTAACAAAGTGAAGACACTGTATATTTGTTTATTCAACTTTTTTAAGGAAATAAATGAAAATAAAATAAATGAATTAACGGATTGGCTTCCGATTGCGATCGGAAGTTAGTTTTGAATATTCGCGGAGCGCGAGCCTGCATATATCATGCGAGCTAGCTGCGGGGATCCGCCGGGGACGGCCGTGGCCGGCCTAAACTCAGCCGAGTTCAAAATTCTGTTGCCGATTTGCGCATCTCAGAATCTAAAGTACGTTGTCTCTAGACATTGCACGCACGTGTATTTACAGAAACTTAAGCTTGCGGCAAGCTTGTTACAGAGATGCCAACCCTCCCGATTTCATCGGGAGGCTCCCGATAATTCACCCCAACTCCCGACCTTACGATCACCATCCTTATCCTCCCGATTTATTATAAAAAATTAAAAAAATGATTTTTTTTTTTTTTTTTTTTTTTTTGGCGCTTATCAGTATATATATCTGTGAATTGAATGAGAAATATCGTCTGTTAACTTTAGCATGTAGTAAATCCACTATATTAAAAGACAAATTAAGAGTAGCGAAAGATTGTTTCAGCATATGGATCGCCGTAACCAATGCGTGGATATTGACACAGAATCCAAATGGCGGAAAATCAGCTAAAGAAGACCAAGAAATGGTATCAGAAGTATAAGACCGAACACTGTATCATATATATGAAAGGAATTCATCATGCATTTTGTACAATTTGTATGTTATTTTAAAAAAAAGTGGGAATTATTGAACTAAATACACATGTAAAATGCTGCAAAATAAGGCTCAGATTGCACCAGAGAGCATCTAGAACCCCAGAGCTTCCAGGGCCCTAAGGCGGGCCCTGGACCCCGGCCGCATGGGTCGGGCGCTACGCGCTCGAGATGTGCGCTACGCGCACATTATTTGGTGTCCGTTACAAATCCTCCCTATTTATGTTTTCCAAAAGTTGGCATCTCTGTTGTTACAAGCTTGTTAGAAGCTTGCAGCAAGCTTAATAAGATTGCATTACAAATTTAAGCTTGCAAAACTTGCGCGCAATCTTACAGCAATCTTGCTGCAAGCTTGCAGGCAAAGAGAGATATTCATGCAAGCTTGCTACAAGCTTGCAGGCCAAGAAGATATCCCTGCAAGCTTGCAGGGGTGCAATCTAAAGCCCTTGCAATCTTACAGGCCGACAGTGCAGGGGCGCAAACTAAAGCTCTTGCAAGCTTGCAGACAAAGAGGATATTCCTGCAAGCTTGCAGGAGCGCAATCTAAAGCCCTGGCAATCTTACAGGCCGACAGTGTATCCCTTACCAAACAGGAATACAAAATTAGTCTTCTGAATATATTCGCTTAATATTCAGAATACAAAATAAGTGGTATTTTAGTGGTTGCATGTATTCCTCCAATTTGAATACTAAAAATCTTATTTTCAGAACCACTTAAATCAATTTAAGTATTCAAATTGTTGTGGTTCGAATACTAAAATCCATACAAAGGAATTTTAGTCTTCGATTATTAGTATTCTGAATATACAAACATTTTCCATGAAAATACTAGTATTCAAAACCAGTTGGTTTGAATACTAGTAGAATCGAGTCTTTGATTATTAGTATTCCTCCAATTTGAATACTAAAAATCTGATGTTTGTTGTGGTACTATATTAACAACACCAATAGTTCATTGATGTGCGTAATGAGGCTGTGATTGGCGGAGGAATACCAGAATAAAGCAATTCCAAGATGGCCACTTATACATGAACATTGTCTACAGCAAAGGCAAAGCTCTTATTGATCTGTACATCTGATCATTCAACATGGTGGCAGCGGTCAAAAGGATTGCCATATTTATTACTATTAAACTGCAAATTACATTGAGCCAGCAAAAATATTGCATGACCTTGGGAAGATTGATAATTCAAGCAAAGTTTTTGAACTGCCAACAATCACAGCCAGTTGAGTAAATCTGCATGTGTCGCCTGTGGACTGTATTATGTGGGGCATTAGGAGTATGACCGACGGGCACACAACGTATTGACTGTCAGATCGAGCCATACAGTTACATTTAGGACCAGAACTGATGCAGAGGCAGGTCAAACCAGAGCCTAGAGGCTCGATCGCCAGGATGAGAGCCTAGGCTAGAGGCTTGACCAGGACCAGAACAGTAGCACTGCAGTTTAGTTTTGGAACTGAGCTGCTCAGAGCGCGTCACATTGCGATTAGCAATGAGTGGACCGTGCAAGTAGATCCAGGACTAATTGCTGGACTTGATTGATCTGATTGTGGAGTGAATACTAGATTAGACTCTAGATCTATGTCCTAGTCTAAAAGGACTAGGTCTAGACTCTAGACCTAACAGATTAATTACCTAAGACATAGCCAATAATGTTTGGAATTGGACTCAGACTCAGTTAGGATGTGTTTAACATAATTTTATACAAGTAAGTAGATAGGTCTAAGTCCAGTTTCTACATGTGGACCTTGGATCTAAGTCTAAAATCTAGAAATGTCTAACTTTTGAGTATGCTGGCTATGCATTTTGTGCATGCATGGTACTGGTAGACCAAATACTGAAACAGTGGTCCATGGTAACTACATTCCTTTTGGTTGAGTCACGTACAGGATCGAAGGTCTATTCCCTCAAAGCTGGTCCAGGACCAGTTGTCTATGTTAGACCAATATTACACAAGAGGGTATAATTGTCTATAGACTTGATGTATTTTCATGCATTTGAACCTACATATATTGTGAGTTGTTTACAGTGTAAATGCTATATAAGTCATGATACATTATAGTATGAACATGGGCTAATTAATACCTATCAAGTAATATTGCAGATTTGGACCCCAGTTTGTTTTCAGAAAGCACTATTATAACTACTAAACAGCACACACTGAAATAAGAGTTAATATCTATAATCTAGCATGAACATCCTAGTACTTCCGGTGAAACAGCTAGTGTAGGCCTATGTCAATTTAAAAATACAGCAGAAATATACACGTACGATGACTGTTAATTGTTATGTACACTGCAATTTGTATGTTGTATGAGGTGATTATTATTGCGGTATAATTCTGCTGCATTGTGGGATTTTGGTGTTGGTTGGAATACTAATTCCAGCATTGTGTAAGTATTATATATTTCAGCTGACAAGTGGTCAGAATACTAATTTGTAACTAGTATTCATCTTCTAATTTGCATACTAGTAGTACGAATACTTGTTTGTATTCCTCATTTAAATATTTCGGCCTATAGGAATACAAAGGAATACTAACAAGTGGTTCGAATAATTTGAGCCGACAGGAATACTTAAATATGTGGTTCGAATACTAATTTGTAGCTAGTATTCGTCTTTTAATTTGCATACTAGTGGTTTGAATACTTGTTTGTATTCCTCATTTACATATTTCGGCTTATAGGAATACAAAGGAATACTATTACAAGTGGTTTGAATACAATCTTGTGTATTCAAACCACTAAGAATAAGTGGTTGGTTGTATTCAGATACATGTCTTCGAATACAACAGGAATACATTCATGTTTGGTAAGGGATGCCCTGCAAGCTTGCAGCAAACTTGCGGACATTGCAGGGGCGCAAACTAAAGCTCTTGCAAGCTTGCAGACAAAGAGGATATCCCTGCAAGCTTGCAGGGGTGCAATCTAAAGCCCTGGCAATCTTACAGGCCGACAGTGTATGCCCTGCAAGCTTGCAGCAAGCTTGCGGACATTGCAGGGGCGCAAACTAAAGCTCTTGCAAGCTTGCAGACAAAGAGGATATCCCTGCAAGCTTGCAGGAGCGCAATCTAAAGCCCTGGCAATCTTGCAGGCCGACAGTGTATGCCCTGCAAGCTTGCAGCAAGCTTGCGGAGCTTGCTGGGTGCAATCTAAAGCCCTGCCAAGCTTGCCGCAAACTTATGTCAGACTGCTATGGACAAACCCCATCTATGACCAAATTATTGTCACTGTAAACATACAGCACAAAAGTTTATATGCACAATTAAATTGTTCAATAATTTTCTCAAAACCTTTGATTCTTTGCTAATGAGGTATAAAATAGGGGATCTTTATACACATATAATAATAATAGTACAGTTCTTAAAGCGCATTATACCTTTGAAAAAGGTTTAAAGATGGATGATCATAAAACAAACATTAAATATCGCATCATGACTCACTTTTCACTGTACAAAAAGGTACACCATCCAACACTCTAAAAATGATTTCCTTTTTCACTGTGATTTACAAGAGACCAGGCAAGAGTCAACAAAAATGGTTGAAACGAAATATATAATTTAAATGAGCGTTTAATCAAACCTTGCTAAAATCTAGCCGGAAAACGATTTGATTCAAAAACTATATTCTTAAACAAAAGCAAAACTAATAGTCCAATAGCCTGCTTGAATTTCTTTAATTGACAAAAAAGACCAAGTGTTTTGTTTTAATTTTTGGATAAAACATCCTAAGACATGTCTGAAAAGTGATGTCTTGTGTGTTGTGGGTGGTGGAGCCTGATTTCAGAGGTCAATGACCTTTATTTGACCCTGATTTCGCCTAACAGTTGGTTTTTTACATGTCATTTGTTAAAAAGAGCCTCAATTTTAATGAATATTGTGTCTAATGAAAGATAATGAAATTATCTATCACATGATATGAATATTTATAATATTTGATGATATTTTGAACCTTTTTTAGGGTTTAAAATGTAATTTTTTGACTTTTTTCACTAAAATCATAATTTATCACTTTTTGTTCGTATCTGTAAAAAAAGAGGAAACAATGAAAATCCTAAAGAATTACTGTAAAAAATGCATTTATATTCATTTATTACACTGTGAAAATTTTATATTTATTACTTCTCTTACTAAAAAGTTATTGACTTCCAAAGATAACACTCCCAGTGCCAACAAGATCCTAATCAGAAAAATGTCACGCGCCCTCTATTGGCCATTCCAAGTAATTCATTTTTTGTGGTTGGTTCAAAGTTTTGTTGAACATTTTGTGAACTGGTCAAGTGTGAATCAACTTCAAAATGGTAAGTACTTGTGAGATATTGCACTTACATTATAATAATTCACAACAACATTTAACATATAAATCTCTGGAAAGCAATATTAAAATGAAAATAAAACAGGAAAATTGTAATAATTTGATAATTTTTCATGAAATAATGTAAAACTCAGACTCAGTCCCACATCACCAAAAAAATGTTAGTTAAACTAGCTAGACTAGGTAGTACTAGTAGGTAGCCTAGTCTACTTGGTACTTGGTCGGTTGGTCCTCCAAGATACTCGTCTGAGTTTTAACTTAACGGGTAGGGTGTATATTAGTTTGTAGATGTGGGGACGTCAGGGCAATTTTGAATTTGACAGGGTCAGTGTGGGCGATAGTCTCTGGTTTAAGCTGGTCTAGGTCTAGACTAGACCAGGACTAGGTCTAGACTAGTTATAGGCCCATAACTTCCAATTCTAGATCTAGTATAATCTGAAACGGCTCTGGACGCAATTTCTCAGTCTATCTCTCTACCTCTTTGTTTGTATATGTGTGTGTGTTTTAGTTTTTACCCTGATTCTAAGGGTTTGTGTGTGTGTGAGGGTGTGTGTGTGTGTGCGGTAAACAGGTAACAAAGGTAAAGTGGGAGAGAAAAAAAATGATTCAACAAAATCCATTAATTATCTGCATTTTGTTCAACCCCGTTTGTGTCTCTGAGTGTGTGTGTTTGTGTTGACGTGCGTGCGTGTATGTTTTTACATCAATTGTGAAAAGGTATACCGGTAGGTTTTATACTATGTAGACTAGACTAGACTAGACCTAGATCTATGTGTTTTCAGAAGTCTAGCTGCAGCACTACAATGTCATTGAAATGTACTTAAAACTCAGGTAACATTAAAACCAGTTGAAACATATATGATGTATCTTTTGTAGATCTCTGTCAATGTTATTGTCCATACTGTTACTATTATTCCATTTAATTTGTAGCAAGCTTGCGGCAAGCTTGCGACGAGCTAACATCAAGCTTGCATATTTTGTAATTGGCTGAGGGTACCATTTGGATTTTTTACCACGCAAGCTTGCAAAAGCATGCAAGCTCGCTGCAAGATTGCACGCTTCTCTTTTTTTACCAGCTTGGGAGCTTGCGCAAGCTTGCAGATTTTTAGACCTGCAAATATAATTCAATATCTGCAAGCTTGCTGTGTGAGCTTGTTTCAAGCTTGCCGCGAGCTTGTTTCAAGCTCGTTACTAGCTTGCGGGTTCCAAAAATGCAAATGAGTTTATCTGTCAGCCAATCAAAACAGAGGAAATATATTTTCAGATCTAACAATCTGCAAGATTGCAAGCTCGCAACTAGCTTGCTGCAAGCTTACATGCAAGCTCGCAGCAAGCTTGCAACAAGCTCGCAGGCAAGCTTGGGAGCTTGCAGATTTTAAGACCTGCAAATATAATTCAATATCAGCAAGCTTGCTGTGTGAGCTTGTTTCAAGCTTGCCGCGAGCTTGTTTCAAGCTCGTTACTAGCTTGCAGGGTTCCAAAAATGCAAATGAGTTTATCTGTCAGCCAATCAAAACAGAGGAAATATATTTTCAGATCTAACAATCTGCAAGCTTGCAAGCTCGCAACAAGCTTGCTGCAAGCTTACATGCAAGCTTGCAACAAGCTCGCAGGCAAGCTTGCAGATTGTAAGACCTGAAAATATATTTCCTCTGTTTTGATTGGCTGACAGATATAACTCATTTGCATTTTTGGAACCCTGCAAGCTAGTAACGAGCTTGAAACAAGCTCACGGGCGAGCTTGAAACAAGCTCGCAGATCAAGCTTGCTGCAAGCTTGCACTGCAAGCTCGCGGCAAGCTTGCACCAATTTCCATAAGGGTATAGGCCCCGGTTTCCGTGATCTTCAAATATCAAATCGGCAACGGATAGTTTGGTTACAGCGAGCTAGCTTCAGTTTTGTTATGATCAGTGTGTATATATTTTGTGCAGTGCATGCATCGTCTTCTCGCGTGCACATCGGGATCGCAATGGGGTAGGGACGGGCGGGCTTGGCCGTCGCGCTGTGGGGGGAGAACTGCGATGTAACGTTAGATAGATAGGTCTAGGTAAGTACGGACGACGTCGCGTTCGTGATCGTAAGGGATTTCGTCGACTGCGGCCATGTATGTGCGGCACTAATTATATCTTGGACGAAATTAAGGAAATTTTGGATTAGCATTGATTTAGATCTACTTTCTGTGATTTTTGCAAGGTTTATTATAGGAATTATAGCCGGTAAGAAACGAGTGAATAGGCGGCAAGTTTTACCGGTTACCGGCTTTAAACGACAGCCCTGCAATGATTGCATCTTGGAAAAGTGCAATCAGACACCGTGATTCATGCTCATCCTCAATTTCTTCGTCTGTGGCTGTGGGCCAAACTTTCCAGGAGTTGCTGACTGGGGGTTTGATATAGACTTCTCACACTGTCAGTCTCTAGTGCTTTATGAATATTCTATATATATATTATCATTAGTTACCGGTACTTGTAATATCATAGTTCAAATGAGAGAGAGAGAGAGTACAATGTATTCAGAATTACGTTGATCTACAAATTCTACATGTGCATTGTTTAACAATGTTTCCACTCTTAAGTTAATAAGATGCATGGCCCTACGTGTTTTCTTGTGTTGTCTCAAATATCTTGATAATCAGACAGGCAATTGGCTCGTAAAAGTCAAGGGATTCCTGACTGACCTAAAGGTTTATAACTATCATTGCAGCATGAGCTAAATCCAGGATTTTGTTTCAGAATCTGAGACAAAGTTACCAGATTCCTTTAACTGCTTCTACCACTTTGTATAATGATTGTAATCTACATGTAGTGTTTACTACCATGATGGTCATGATCATACTATGTAATGTTAAACCATGCGGAAATAAATAAATAAATAAATCACAGTTCTTAAGAGAGAGAGAGAGAAAGAGAGTACATTCAAAATTGCGTTGATCTACATTCATGTACATATAGACTAACAGATAAATGTAGACTAACAGATAAATGTAGACAAACACTCTCTTTACAAGTATGTCACACTTTGATATCCCTGTGCTTGCTGCATGTACATTCTACACAAGATGGCCTACATGTTCATGTGCATGCATACACGAATACATAATAGGACAGGGATGCCTCACACAGGAAACCGAATTGGAACATACGTCCATTTCATTGACAGCAAATACAGTTTGATAAAATTCAACATGGGGCATACTGCATACCGGTATATATATATACTGTACATGTAGTATTCATTTACATTTTTGTTGGCATGCATTGGGTGTGAAAATGTGTGCTGTACATGTAATAACTTTGACATTTTTGTAAGTTTGCAGAATGGGATAATGGTAAAATTTGCAATCATATCTGAGAGCAGCATTCTAACATAAAATTTATTTGGTTTTGTTACCGTAATTATCAAACTGTTTCTTTCATACTAAATTGCTGGCAAAAATTGAATGTTATACCGGTATTGATAATATTAAACTCCTACTTGTGTAGTAGAGAGAGTTTAGTTCCAAAGAATGCAATACTTGTACATTTAGTTGAAGATATCGTGCAGTGTAGATTTGGTTTCGTTACTGGTAATTATCAAACTGCTACTTTCATACTTAATTGCTGGTAACAAAAAATTGAATATGATATTGATAATATCTTAAGTTTTTCTTAACTATACTTGTGAAGTAGGGAGAGTTTGGTATGTAGACTGCAATACACTTATAAGAGGAAATCATGCAGTGTAGGCTTATATAAAGTATGGAGTTCTTCATAACTCCATGAGTCATGAAATATACTTGTGATACCGACGTCTATATTGCGAACACCGTCGCTTTCACTCTCTCTCGATCTACTTCTCTACAATATACAGCACCCCTAATTTAATTTTAAAGCCCTCTCTCTATCTCTCCCTAATTTCCAGTCAATCTCACTTCCTCTCTGCCTCGAAGCTCACATCGAACGCTCCCTCTCTTTTCGTTCCTATCTACAGATCCCTACACAACTCACAGGGACCAGGCATGGCGTGGAAGTGCCTACTTGTTCTGACGATAGCGTTCAGCGCGGGCCAGCTGTACAGGACGTATGCTCAAACGTGTAAGTAAACGTTGCTTGACCCTCAGATGTGGTTACCGGTCTTCCTAAATACATGTGATATCAACCAGTCTGTGTAACTGCTGAACAATATTTAACTTGTTGGAAACTGAGTGAGAACTGACTTTGTACAAGACTCAGGGGAAATGGTTGACCTGTTCATACAAAATATCCTCAGGGTATTTATACTTACCACCGGTATATATGAAGCTATGGGGCTGAGATGTCCTATCTTTATACAGTCAAACCTGCTTAAATAGTGACCACCTGTCTACAAAGACTACATTTTATTTCCCTTGGGCGGTCACTATAGACAGGTTTGAAGGTATTACACAAGAATTATGCCAGACTACATGTACGTATGTGTAGCATATTACATGCCATATTTAGAATATTATAGGCATTTGAAGAGCCATGCTTTTCAGTGAACATTTTGTATCTGATGTTCTTCCACACTTGCATAATACAATGATAACACTCACAAATTAGTTTTCACGTCTTCCCAGAACTCAACCTTCTCTTTAAAATGTTGTACTCACAAACTCTATCAGTTAACAAGAAGTTTTTTAAGACATCAAGTGAAAGTGCTTCTTTCAAATGAATGTACATTGTACGTGGGCATTGTGTTTGTGATACAATATAGGTTTCGATGATCCATTATATTTAATATCAGCGCTAGTTTTGATTGGTTTTATAACAATTCAGATAGGAATCTGTCAAGTGCATGAAAAGTGCAGCTGCATGCAAACAAAACACATTGTACAGTGATTCGCAAGTGTGTTAAAATCCTAACTTTGCTACAAATCTTTCAGGGTTATAAAGTACTAAATGAGCTTTATTGAGTAGTACTGGTACATGTTACAGTTCAAATAATAGAAAACTATAGTCCATCCTCAAATAATCATGGAGACATTTTGTTCTTTTCATTTTGATGGGATTCAGAGGCATTGCAAATAAAACTCCTTGTTGCTTCATGCTGTACATTGTACAAGTACATATGGCAGTTTTTATGTGAGATATTGAAGGCCTCAAAGTTCAGCAGCTTTTTTGAATGCCGTTGTTGTAGTGGGGATGTCATGGATGAAATTGATTGAAAAGCTTGCTAAACCTCCTTCCGTGTAAACATTCATGTACATGCATGTATGTTGGCCTCTAATGTGGTTCAACATTGCAGCATAGACATATTGCCTATGACAGTACGGGATCCGCAAATGAGTTTGCAGGATTTTTGGTTCATGTCTATTAATAACTCTTTACAGTTACACCACCGGCACCCAGACCATGCGTAGGAGTACATGTACCTACATGTACACACTGGCAACGTTCCCTTCCGAAGCCCCCTCTAGAGTGCGGACATGTAACGCCATCAACCAGGCGCTGCGCGATACCTGTATTATGGCTGGCTGGAAATGTTTCATATCCTGATAGGCTAGCATTGGCAGAGATGGGGAGGAGAGATATACAGTGCGTCCCAGAAAAAACGAAACCGAGAATTATCAATGTTTAATCATAACTTAATCACATTTGTAATTAATAAATGATACATATTTGTAAAGTTTTGTTGATGAAAAGCCATACAGGAAGTCTTTTATCTGCTTTGTTGTTAGGGCAGACAGCCAGTTTCAAGGTCTTGCATGAAATAAATGAAGAGGACCTAAGCTTTACAAATATGTATCATTTATTAATTATAATTGTGATTAAGTTATGATAAAACATTGATAATTCTCGGTTTCATTTTTTTTCTGGGACGCACTGTATAAGGAGCAAGGTTTCGGCTAACATGCAGGCACAAGAAATGGAACACTGTTTACGTACAGTATGCATGTATTGTCACCTACCTGATGCCAGCAGGAAGGTTGTGACAGCTCTGGATTGTCAATAGCAGTGAATAAGGAATTCACTATTGACAATAACAATGCATTTTTTAACATTTCATTTTTGACTTGGCTCCATATTCATGTGTACTGCAAATTCAATGGTCACATAATCATTACCAAAATGGGGTATCATTGTAAAGGGGAATAAACAGGATTTACAATAATACCAACATCAATATGATAATACAATAACAAAAGATATATATAAACGCTAAAACTTGAATTGCTGAACTTTTTTGAAGGGTTTATATTCGAAATACTCAATTATTGGAGTTTGAAAACATTTGTTTCTTTACTTATACCTTTGTACTTTAAAGAGAAACTTTATTGGGAAGCAAGCACATTCAAGATCAGGGGCTTCTTTAATATTGGCAGGTTTCACGTACATGTGTACATGTACATAGTATGGACATACAGTACAAATAATGTATGAAAATCCCCATTTTGAATGATTGCAATCGAAATAATAGGGAAAACTTGATCACTCATATCCTCCATACAGAGATATTTCACTTGTATGAACATCACATTAAAATCAAACATAATTAAATCTTCTGATCAATAAAAACTCAATAAAAGTTTTAAGTTACGAACGTGTTCATGTACATGTATCTGCAGTGAGCCAAAAAAACATTAAACCTGTGTTCAATTGAAATCTGTAAAAGGGGAATCCAACCTCGATAGGGAACTACTCGCCAAGAAAGCAGAAAAATCAGAGAAGCAGACTTTATATTTTGTTAGTACATCGTGTATGTGAAAAAATTGATTCGTTCCAAATTATCTTTTGTGGGAATGTAACATATCAAAGCTTACTTCTAAAAGTGTTCAACGAATTCCCCAATTCAACCAGTCCATGTTTAGATAACACAGAAAACATCAAATCCACAATGGGTATGAATAATTTACATGTTCATGCAGATGTTTGTATCATTCACGTACCAGCATATTTTTTTCTATTCATACCTGTTATTGAATACTGACAAAAGGGATTTTAAAAAAAAGAAGAGTTGGATTGGTTTCAACATCCTTGTATGGTGTGCTCAATGGCCTAGTTGTACATCCTTCTACCTGAGTTTATAGTACTTGTATGTAGGGCTTATGTGTAATTACAAGTATGTACGTTGTAGTACATTATGTACATTGTAGCTTTAAGAGAGGGACAGAAGAGGAGAAAGGGGCGGGGTTGGGCTGGGTGGGGTGCAGGGTGGGTGCGTATCAGAGAATGGTTAATACATCCGATGAAATACTACAGTGTATAGTTTGCAGGTATACCCCATAGAAACATTACATGTGTAGATTTACACACACATTTATACACTGAATATAATTGTAATGTACACATTTAATATACGGTATGAAATATTTATATTCTTACAAAAAGTTTTAATATGGTTATTAATTTAGAATTCTCTGTGCTCTTTTGTTTATACATGTATCTTAATAGGATCATGTTTACAAGTTGTACCAAACTTTTTATGATCCCACCACATTTACATCAATCTTTTTTTCATTGTATATTTGCTTGCTTGTTATTGTTTTAGAATATTTTTGTCATGCTTTAAATATGTACATCATTCAATTCCATTCAATTTAAGTTATCATCTTCCTCTATCAGTTGTACATTTTGTAGAGGGACCAGGCTTGATTAGCACAATGTGTCATTTTCTGGTCCCATTTATCAGCTTTTATCAAAGTTTTCATGCTGTGACATTTCTTTAACATATTGTAAAAACATATTTTTGTAATACACACATTGTTATTGTTGGTGGCTAAAAATTCAGACAGTCAGTCAATATAAAACAGCCTTTTCAATATTTTAATACCTGTATTTGAATCAAATAGATCAAGAACAACAACAACAACCAAAAAAAAATGTTTATTCTCTTTTTATTCCCTAATTGGTCTTTCAGCTTCTAGTGCATGCAGTGATGCAAAGACGTGTGGAGAATGCATATCATTGGACTCATCGTGCGGTTGGTGTACGTTACTAGTAAGTATTCAAGAGAAGGTCAAAGGTCATTGGTTTTATGTTCTATGAAAATAATACACAAACAAACAAGGATGTATGGTACACATACACTCTGTGCAAATAGTGCGATTTTTTAATCATCCAATAATTATTCAGATCGGCTTGGAAATATTAATTGGGGAGGAAGTTACGAGAAATGTTTTAAGTTGAAATACACAGATATAGTCAGCTACATTTGTAATTCAAACATTCATTTTTCATGATCAACTTCCAGTTTTAAACAGTTATTCTGTCGCAATGATAATGAAATAATACTGTTATCTGCTTTTTTAAATGTAAATGTAGAAAAACTGCTATAAAGTCACATGCCTTTTTTAAAATGCACTGCGTTCAAGCCCATGCATAATTTCAGTAGCCGCTGAAAAATACAGACGATAAATAAAGAGATACCGGTATTCTAGTGATATTCAGTTGAACAGAAACCCATAACAGAAAGTTGAGAGTTTGATCCAATTAAATAAGGACATTTATTAATTTCAATCAGTATGAGAAATCAATATCGAACCAATTATACATGTACATCAAACAATTTATAGTCAACTTTTCTTAATTTGTATATAACCAAGCGATTGAAATTCATATCTGTTACCCTGTGATAAATGGTTCAGTCTTAGTACAAAAGTATCTACAAGTACTTACTTACGTTTGTCGATACTTTCACAGATCTTTAATGATTTTCTGAGAAAAATATCAAACCAATTATACATCAAACAATTTATACATGTAGTAGAGTTATCTTGCTTTGTATAACCAGGCAATTGAAATTCCTATCTGTTACTCTGTGATAGTCTATGTAAAAAAAGTACATGTATCTACAAGTACATACTTATGTTTGTATTACTTAGTGGATACCTTTCACAGATTTGTCAATGATTTTCTGAGAAAAAAGCCCGCCTTTTCTGAGCTGAAATAAACACTCATACAACCCTAGTTTTCACTTTCAATCAAACTCATGTGGGGGTGTTCATTGTAAAGAGTGCTTACTCTACCAACCATTATATGTAACATGATAATAAATAATGCAATAAAAAACACTCAAACTTGCAAATGCAAACAATATCAGGTGCAATGAATATTTTTTCCTTTCATTGAAATTCTTGAAACTTCCAAAAAAAGAATTTCATTATGATCTTAAATCAAGGATACTAAACTCCTAACCATACTACTGTAGGCTACACTTCTGTTATATTAACATCAGAAAAAGTAAATATTATGTGTTGCTATTGTTTCGCTCACATACAATGCAAAACTCATGTAGTTTGTACCGGTATATGAAATAGTAGTGAATTGTTCAATGCAGAAAATTATGTAGAAATGTTAACTTTGATATCAAATATACTTCATCAAGTTATCATATATTTACTTTTTTCAATATTTTTATTTGATCTAATAAACTTCCAAGAAATTTATATAAATTGTATGTAAACAAGCTAAGGATCTAAAACTCATACTCCATAACCCACACTTCCTGTTGAAATATCGCCAACACAAACTAAAATGCATTGTGTCTGAAATATGCGTATCTATAACAATGTGCTATAATTCATTACAATGCAAAGAATTATCAAGAAAACAAACTTCCATTCCAACCTCTGCTGGGTGAACATTCAGGATGTGAATAAAATAGTAATTAGACTTGCGTTCAAAGGATGTTATGAGTCAACTTCCAATCTGACTCTGAGGTTTCTTTTCGCTAATGAGCCGATTCGGAGCTCCCTAATTTGATCTTATTGACACACCCAATGAAGCATTCATCATCCATTCCCAGCAGGCCTGTCTTCATCAGCTCGAGTTGCCAAATAACCCGCTATTTCCATACTCGGGATATTATCCCGAAGCTCACAATTGCGTCTTCACTAGACCGATACGATCATCACAAACTAGCTCGGACGAGTGCAAATACAGCTCTAGTTGCCAAATACGCTAATTTCAGACCTGTGATATTACCCCAAAGCTCGAAATTGCGTCTTCAACAGACCGATACGCTCATCATAAACTAGCTTGGACAGGTGCAAATTAGCCTGCTATTTCTGAAATAGCGGGATATTTTGGAAACGCAACCAATATTTCTCTGGATATTTTCTCGACAAAATATCCCACTAATTGCAACTGCGGGCTGATGAAGATGCAAATTAACTGGTTAATTTTAGATCGGGATGGTTAAAAATAGGGGGTTATTTGGCAAACTCGAGCTGATGAGGACGGGCCTTGTGTGGTGTGGGCTGTTTACTGTACAGTGTGATGACAGCCACTGTATTTCTTTTTGTCTTGATTATGCCAGCTCTCATTTGAGTGCACACATGTACATGTAAATAAGGGTTCCACATGAATTGACAACTTCAAAGAAAATTTCATTATAAAGTGGTTAAGAATTGTGATAGCCGGAAGGTAATTTTTGGTTACATGTAGGTGTTAATTTCCAGTAAATGCTACATGTAATGTATTGCCTCCACTTTGGAAATACATGATGCACAAGTATTACAGTACAAGATTTTTCACAATTACAGTCCATAGTACAAACACCCACAAAAATGCCAAGAAGTCATTATATGTAAATTTATAAAAGAATATATAACTTTTGAAAGAACACAAATTTTGTAAATGAAATATTAATATTTTGGGACCAAAAGTGTATTGCCAAATATAAATGGTTTAGTTGCACTTGAGATACTCAGTATTGTTTAATGTATCTTTTCACGTTTCACATCATCATCACTTCATAAAAGGAAATAATACATCATAACGTAGGATAGAGATACAAAATATTGTAAGATTGTTACACACAGGACAAAGATGGTTCATGATACACAGTGTACTTTTACAGTCTAAATGTACATCAGGTATTTCTAATAAGTGTGTACTGATGCATGCATGTAAACTTTAATAAAGAGATAGTTGTCACTTTGTCTGGCTTTGATATTGAATCGCCAAGACGCTCCGATCGTGCTTCCCTAATCAAAGTCAATTGCCAAACCAGATTCCCTGCTGAAGGCTCGTTTCTAATGACTCTGTCACAGAATGAGATCATAGAGACAAAGTTCCTTGATGCGTAGACCAGACTGACCTGCCATTCACACCGGAGAAAATTTATATGAAAATGTCCATAATTATAATACTAGAAATCATGATAACTATTTTATTGAAAAATGTCCATCAACAAGTTCTTGATTTACTCTTAGACACACTGGCCCGAAAATATGGAATTCTCTCCCCAGAGATATCTGTGATACTACTTTCTTTAACTCTTTTAAATCTAAAACTAAAAAAAAATTCATCTGTTTTTAAATCTATAATAATTTTTGCATGTTAATACGTCTCCTTTGTTTTGTACACTGTTTTGTTATTGTTACATTTTTTATAGCCAATTGTTGGAATTTGTATGTATCTTTTAATAACAGGGACTGCCTCGACAGAACCTTATGGTTTTATTTACAGTTTCCCAATTCATTTCTATTGCTGAAATGTATAGAAACAAAATTAAGGAATTATGTTGTGCAAAAGAGACATACATGTAACACAAAATATGAATATAGTAGAAAGGAACGTTATATATATGAAAACTTGGGAAATAATTGACTCTGTATATATACGATCAACCATATATACAAAGTACATTATATTTACTGTCAGCTTATGTTGTGGGCACTTCTCGTACTTCTATCACTAGTTATTCCAGCACATTCTTGCGATCGAACTTAGCCAGTTATTGCAGTTTTTGTTACATTAGATTGACACAGGCTATGGACCCCATTTTTTAATCCCACTTTTTAATCCCATTTTTTAAAAGAATAATTAAACCTGTCTTTGGCTTGGTATTCGTTATTTTCGTTATTTGATGTCTGGGCCCTGTATACAAAGAGTTGAAATCAATCGCAACTATAATGTACATACATGTAAGAGATAGGAGACTGCAAACTTGAATGGAGGAGTTGTGATTGATTGGGATCAATCGCAACTCTAAAGACTGGTCTACATTTACATGTAGATTAATATACCCAAAGTACTAATGATATTTAGCTGTGTACTTCATATGTATACAATGAATTTTGCTGGTGTGAATGGGATTAAGCCAGTGCCTTATACCTCGTTACACACATGGTGTCTGTATGTCTCATTAGAGGTGCCTGGAACCTGTGTCAGACTTCAAGAAGAAAGAAGTGTGAATGTTCAAATGCATAATTTTTTTCTTCAAGGATACCCTACATGTACAAACGGTAAATAATATGTGTACAGTACTATACACATATGTACAACTGTACACCTAGTTTGAAGATTTTCTGGATTTCTTTAATGTATTCCTTTTTTCTTCATTTTCCCCTCAATAACTTGAAATAATTCACAGAGATACAAGACATGTATTATAAATATAAAGGGTGCCTTCTTAATACAGCGCATCTTTTTTTATTGCAAAAGTCACCGGACTGTGGATCGAATGATTCACAGTTCAAGTCTCAGCCAGAGTACTGATGCCTACAGAAACTTAAGACGCAAACTAAATTGCTTTTCTCCACCCAGGTTTACAAATGTGTAGGGAATACAAAGAATTTCCTCAAATGACCTTCTTGTACTTCATGTACTTTATTTGCTACATGTACATGAACATGTTATCTAAGCTTGCATAATTGGACAGCTTTCTTGGAAGATTTGGCTGAAAATTCCCTGTATTCTACTAAAAATATAATTCTTTGAAGAAGAAAAAATAGAAGACCAGTAGGCTGATGTAAACATGTTGGTAGGCCCTAATCTAATGTGTCACTGAAATACCTACCAGCAAGTCTTTCGTTTTAGCTGACAACACATGCAAAGAGTAACTCTTCCTGTATATGTATTGCAGTTTAAAAAAACAATCGGTTCTAGTCAATTGCACCTATTCACCACCAACGAACCGCTGATCATAATCCTATGTACATGTATATAAAGCTTGAAATTGAATGCACTATGCAACACAAGGATGTACATGTATGCTATATTCACCAAATTGACAAATCTGCCCAATTGTAAATAAGGTAAACTTTTTAATCTTGTGTTCATCATGACTTTTTCACAAATACATATATTGTTAGTACATAGAGCGTGCTGAAAATGTTAGAAAACAATAAGTGGGTATTAAAGTCCAAGCTGCATGGATTTTGCCACATACACACCTTATCAACCTACATCTACATCTACAAGTATTACTTCAGTTTATGACTCTATCAAGCTGGTAGTCCTAACATGTAGAGCTTTAATCAAACAAAAAATCAAATAACATCACGTTTTATGTCAAAATATGATCATAATTCCGTTATAATTTAGTAATATTTGGTATCATATGAGACGCACCTGTGCACCCATGAGTCATACATGTACATGTATTATAGTGTACAGGCTCCTTTAGTACAGCTTTCAACAAGAAATTATTTTCAAGGGATATTAAATATGTGGTCTTTATAGACAGGTTGTCTCAATACAGGTGTTTGCTACTAAAAGCAGGTTTGACTGTATTATCTAATGTGTAATATACCCTCTACTGTAGATGTGTGGTTTAATAAGGAAATTGTATCACTTCTAGTTTGATTCTTGAAATATTAATTTTGTTTATCTCTTCTATTTCAAAGAATTATACAGATGACACAGGCAACCCGCAGTGTGATTTAGCAAGCAGCCTGAGCCAGAGAGGATGTTCACAAATCGTTGATCCAGACAGTACTATGATCGTTCAGATGGTAAGGCAATAACTTGTATTATATTCCACGTTCAAAGAATCTTGCACTACGATTGGTCAAAAGTAAATCATGTAATGTAAGATAGTTCGCCCATCATTGATGGGAGAAGAAAAGTTTGTTGCACTGTGTAGATAGTAGTACTATCTGTACACAGTGCAACGCACTTTCACTGAAGACTATCTACACAGTGCGACACACTTTCACTGAAGATTGTATACGTTGCGTGTACGTACGTTAGTACTGCATGCACTGTACGCATCGTACACCGTTTGCAAGCTGTTAATTGAAAGAAGTGAAATGTTTCTGATGTGGAATATAAAGCAAATAATCACCTTTTGGTTTCAGGCGATGGCAAACTATCAATTCCTCTGCGATCTAAATGTATCTAGCTACATCCAGATCGCCTCGGAAGTGATAGTTTGTCCCATCACCTCCACCAAGGGTAATTATTTGCTTATTAACTGCCCTGGTCAGACCTCGCCAATAATGGATGAGGTTACATGTTTGTACACATAATTTAACAATAACGATGATGATAAAAGGGATCACATTGTTTAAAAAAGGTTTTTACATATTTATTCTTGCAAGATATCAATCTTTTATAAACCTTTTGATTCATTTATCTGTAATATTATATGCCAGGCACTGTGTTGTGCATTTTTTCCTTCTGTATCGTTTTCATGTCCTTTCATGTAATCTGGTATTAATATATATCTTTTATAAATCATATATTTTTAGGTCGGTCACTTATAAGGGTCACTTCCTTTCTGCCTGCTACCTGCCAATCAACTTTTATATTTTATATATTATATTTTAAAGAAAAAAAACATGAAAAACACTGCTAAAATGATATATTTCTGTTGTTTGTTTTTTTTAATTAAAAAATGCCGGCGGCCACCTTGAAAAATAGCCCCGACTGTCAGGGAAAATGTACCAAACTGCCATTTTGAAGAAAAAAGAAAAGAAAAAGAGGGCCCCCTCCTTCCTATCTTTGAAAAAGGCAGGACGCTAAACATGTTTTTGTTTTTATTTGGCCCAATGTATTACATGTATTTTCATATTTCATACATGTATTTCTCTTGCTATTGATCCAACTTACTTCAAACTGTCACCATTTTGTTTATTTTATTTTTTCCTGCTTTCATAAAAATTAATTGATTGTAAGGGTAGGATTGCCCTTAAGTTTAATAGTGACATGATACATTTGTAGGTACACCGTACCCAGATCCTCTGTTATATATTAAAAAACTGAACTATTAATCAAGTAACTTCTGATTTCATTATTTTCTGATATTGATGGTGTAAAACAAAAGTTGCCACATTCAAAACTTGTTGCCATGGTTATATTTCTGTTGCTAGGATACTCCGTTGAGTAATGCTGGCAGCACTCCTCAGGGCCAGGCAGTCCAGGTTAGACCACAGCAAGTTGATCTGAAGCTCAGAAGGGGTAAGAATTCTTCACCTTTTCATTATTACAGTGAAACCTGTATATGAAGACTGCTCAAGGGAAACATGAAAAGTGGTCTTTACAGGCAGGTGGTCTTTACGCACAGGTTCCTTTTGTTCACATTTCAGCAACACACACTATTTAAAGGCCCACTGTACTACTTGTAGCTACTTGCTCCCTCTATATAGAAAACAATGCCTAATCGGTGACCATTGGTCTCCCATGATCCTCTTTTTCTTATGTTAACTGAGAGCTGAGTTGACCTGTCCAGTGACCTTGCAGGATGGTCTAATCCTGGTCTAATCCCTCCTATAAGCTAGTACAGATAGGCTTTAAGGGAAACAGAAAATGTGGTCTTTATAGACAAGTAGTCTTTCTGTACAGCTGATCAATGAAGCAGGTTTTACTTTCACTGTACAAAATTAATAACAATATTTTAGTGTTTTGTATACAAATTCTGCCTTTCTGACTTGTTATGAAGATGGGCTTTCACAACAAAGAGAGGGGAAAGAGAAGGGAAATAAGGGGCAGAAAACATTGCTTCTGCTGTGTTTGCGGGGTGGTGAAACTCTCAATTGGTTCTCACACTCTAGCGATATTGACAGACAAGGGTCCTGGTAAGGGCTTGACTTGATTCAATTAATATTTCCTGATGCTAGGGTTATTAATATCTACATGTGTGATAATAGTTTGTGAGGGGATTGCACAGGGGAACGCGATATATATATAGTGTACAGTATATGTGCAACAAGTCTGTGTGTCTGTGTGTATGAGTGGGGGGTGTGATGGTAATGGAATGTTTTGGAGCATTGTCTTTAGTGCCTTGTTCTTTTAATGAATTAAACTCAGTTTTTTTAATACAAATCCAATTACAATGTAAATCCTATACATGTATTTGTACATGTAACAGTTTTTAGCAATGCAAACAATGAATTTGTCTTCAAAGTTAGTATTTTGGAGTAAAAATGAAAGCTAGCCTGTGTGTATACATGTATATCCGTTTAAAACTGCCCCCAAAAAAGCAATGTTAAAAAAAAATCAGTGAAAAAGGTAGACTTCATTTTGCATGTTTTAAAGAAAAATGTGCCTCTACAAAATAACTTATTTTGGGATGTTGTTATTTCTTTAACAATAACAGTGTTTCTCAAAAAAACAGGGGATTTTGTGATCACCTACATGTAATGATTTTAAATGTACAATGTACATGTAGTTATTCCCTCAAATGATTGTTTAGCCACCAAGTTATTTAATGGTACTATAAAACTTGTCACATTGTTTCAGTTTTGCATTTGACCAGCTTAATTGCCATTTCGTCAGACTAAATATCCATTGATTGTGTATTTTCTTGGAAAATGGAAAACCGACAGCACTGTAGATACTGTATCATTAGTGTGATACATGTTCATTTGTTTTAATTTTAATTTAAAGGGAAAGTCCACCCTGACATTCAGTTGGTTTTTATAGGAACACAAAAATGAGAGGAGCAAATCTATGAAGTTTTGAGCTCAGATGTCAATGATGGTGATGGTGATTTACATCAATAAATCAACGTATCTACCTATTCTACTTTGCTATTGTTGCACCTCAACATTGCATAACCGAAACTTAAAACACATCGCCAAATTGCTCATACCCCCCCGCCCAAAGGCGCCCTCCGTGACCCTTGCGTCCGAGCGCCGCCAACGTAACCTCTTCCTCTTATCTCTTCGCATCCGAACGGATAAGTTACACTAAAAATCGCTCCCATAAGTTGAAGAGTTTTTCCTCTTTAGTCACTTTTTGGTTCGCATTTTCGCCTTTTATAATATTCTCTACGATTTCCTGTTCGTTAGAGAGTAGTTTCACTCCGTGAATTTATTTATTTATCAGTATTCTAGAACGTTTTCTTGCCGACTACTGTTACGTTTCCGCTTTCGCGTTTGCCTGTCCTCACTCCTCCGAGGCCTCGGGTGCGTGCGGGGGTAGTCGGTGGGGTGTTTTAGTCACTGGTAGTTTATTTAATTCTTGTTGATAATTGCTCGTACCCTTTGTTTAATTTTCTTTCCCGCAGGTTATAATATGTCTCGCAGTTCTTATTTTCTCTTAGCAGGTTTCACGAAGAAGAAATCAAGTTCTGTCGCGAGAAAGAAGACGAAGGATTCTATTAATAAGTCTTCGTTAGTTACGCCCCTCGGGAGCGGTGGTGACACCGCAAACCCCGGGGATGCGAACGTCAGTGGACGTTTATGCGGGCAAGGGAAGCCCAGGAGAATGGTTGAGCAAGGCGATACGTCGCCCCTCAATACGGTTCCCGGAAACCCAGAGGTTCTTACCCTGGGTGGAACGGGCCTTAGTTCTGCACCGCCAACAATTGTTCCGTCGGTTCTTTTGTTTGGTCGGTGCACAAATCCATTGACGGGTACGAAGACGAAGGATTCTAGTAATAAGTCTTCGTTAGTTACGCCCCTCGGGAGCGGTGGTGACACCGCAAACCCCGGGGATGCGAACGTCAGTGGACGTTTATGTGGGCAAGGGAAGCCCAGGAGAATGGTTGGGCAAGGCGATACGTCGCCCCTCAATACGGTTCCCGGAAACCCAGAGGTTCTTACCCTGGGTGGAACGGGCCTTAGTTCTGCACCGCCAACAATTGTTCCGTCGGTTCTTTTGTTTGGTCGGTGCACAAATCCATCGACGGATATTCGGGTTGCTTCTGTGGATCCGGACTTGAACCGGTCACCGTTCGGTTCTTCTGTCCCTTTGTCGGATTTGCCGGTTCCGGATTTCGGTCCGGATACCCGTGCATCCGAGTCGGATCCTGGGGCTTCAACTAACCGCGCCTCTCCGTCGGTGCGTGTTCCGTTTTCCCGATTCGGTTTGCGGGGAGCTCTTACCGTCGGGCCTTTATCGGATAACCGTCCCGTTTCTTCGGCCTTTTCCGTTACCGCTACGTCTCGTAAGAGGCGGGGTTCCCGGGACGCGGTGGCCGGTTCTTCCTCGGATTTTGTTTATCCTTCGAAGAATCCGCGCTCTGATTTTATGGCACCGTTTGCGGCTCCTCGGGGTCCGCCTTTGGTGGCTACTCTCCCTCCGTCGGTGCCTCCACCCCCGCCGGAATTTTCGGATTGGATGCGGGCTTTTGCTGACGCTTTTCGATCTTCGGTGCCCGAGTCGGCTCCTCCGGTTCGTCCTACTTCACTTTCGGATCCGATCGCGGTTGATTTATTTTCGGAGTTTTCCGAAGATGCATCGATCTCGCCTGAGCAGTCGCCGGTGCGGGTTTCGAGTTGTCGTATTCAGCCGGGGTCCTCTCTTTTTTTTGCTTCTCCGCCTCACGCTTCGTTGGGCGCTCCAAGAGGCGGGGATCGTCCCTGTTTATCTGGTCAAGATGTGTCTCTGGCGCGGATTCGTTAGCCTTGTTTCGCAAATATGTGCCCGATTCTTGTGTCGTCCCGGAGTTATCGGCGGGGCTTCCTGTCTTCTAAATCGGACTCTTCAGCGTTTCAGGGACTGTTTCTTCCTGATCTACACAAAGAAGAATTTGTGAATGCCGCAGAAGACTTGTCGTCATCGACGGGATTTCTTAAGCGGCAGGTGGACAAGTACGCTTTCGTTCCTCAGGATGCGGATTTGTATTTGTGTCCTAAACGGGTTTCTCCCAAACTTGTGGCGGTGGCCAGTCGTTTGGGGAAGAAGTTTGGGACTTGTGGTCCTTTTGATAAAAGTGACAATTTGTTGTTTGATCTTTTCTCACGGCTTGCGGTGACTTCGCATTCCATCGAGAAGTATCGTCGGGAGGCTGTGCTCACTTATTTGGGCATTCGACCGCATCAAATTCCAGGACTGCTTCCGCAGATTCCAGTGGCCAGCCCCCGCCTTTGTGGAGATAGTTTCACTACTCTACTGCAAGCCGAGATTGATGGTGAGAAGCAGGCTCGAGACCTGTCCGTTGCTTTTCGCGATGTCCAAGAACCGGTTCCTTCCTCCAGACCTCGTAAGAAAAGTTTGAAGATTTCGGGTTCTTTTCGTAAGAACGTCGGCCAGTCTAAGGGCCGCCCTCAGGACTGGTACCCGGCCGAGGAGGAATACCAGGATCGTGGTCGTCCTTCGTCTCGAGTTTCTTCTTACCGTGATTCTTCTATCTTCCCGGACTCCCTTTCGTGGTGGTGGGAAGTCATTCTCTAGTTGATGGCTTCCCCCGAGTGCTTGGGTCTTAGGTCGGCGGGCGGCTCCGGAGATTTCTCCCGGCGTGGGAGAAGATCACCAGCGACGCATTTGTTCTGTCGGTGGTACGGGAAGGGTTCTTCATAGATTTTGTGGAACCTCTTCCGAATGGCGTCCTCCGGAGCCGCTCTCCGATCATGTCCCCTCTTTTTCAGAGTCACATTTCCTCCGATTTCGTGTCTCTGTTAGAGAAGGGGGCTATAGAGGAAGTAGACGATCACCCGTGTCTTTGTTTGTCGCTGGTGTTCGTAATTCCCAAGTGCTCGGGTTCTTTAAGAATGATTCTCAACATGAAGCGGTTTAACCTTCATTTGGGAAAGGTTCATTTCCGAATGGATCATCTGGCAACCATCCTTTCTTCATTGAATCCCGCAGACGTCGCGGTTTCTTTGGATCTTCGCGACGCTTATTTTCATGTGCCGATACATCCGCGGTCGCGGGATCTTGTGGGGTTTTTGCCTTCCTGGGCAAATTCTACCGTTACAGAGCGCTCCTGTTCGGTTTGCGCCCTGCTCCTCGGATTTTCACGAGAGTCGTGGCGTCAGTCATGCTGTTGGATCATATGCAGATTCTGATCAGCACGACTCAAGATCTCGGATTTCTCATATTTTGGGAGAAATCAGAATTCGTTCCGGCTCGCACGCCGTCTTACCTAGGTGCTCAGCTGGACATTAGTCATCAGCTGGCTCGTCCCAGGCTCGACAGGGTCGAGACGATAGTCAGGACTGCTCGGTCTCTGAGATGTGCACGTCGGGTGAAAGCCGAGTGTTGGCTTCAGTGGCTAGGGTTTCTCTCCAGTCTAGTCGGCATGCTTCCAGATTGTCGACTATTGATGAGTCCCTTCCAACTCTTTCTGTTGGAGTTTTATCAGCCGAGCGTGAGTTCTTTTATTGCCGTGGATCTCCCTGTTGTCCGGAGTCAAGGGTCTTCTAGGTCCTTGGCTTCGTCGTTCCTTCTTCCTTCAGGGCAAACGCTGCCGAGTTCCTCTCCCTTCTGTGACCGTCACCACGGACGCGTCGCTGTTGGTTTGGGGAGGTCATTGCCAGGGGTCAATGATTTCAGGAGACTGGAGTCATCTGGACTTTCTGCTCCACATCAATGTGTTGGAACTCATGGGAGTGTTTGCTTCGCTTTGTCACTTCCGTGCTCGTCTGGTGGGTCGTTCGGTTCTGTTTCTTACGGACAACGTATCGGTGATGGCGTACATCAACAGACAGGGAGGCACTCATTCTGTGGCTCTGAACGAGTTGGCCTCTCAACTCTGGGCGTGGTGCAAGGGGGCGAGGGTGTTCCCGATTGCATCACATATCCCGGGCGAAGAGAATATCTTAGCGGACTTTCTCTCCAGAGGCAAGTGCTTTCCCTCAGAGTGGACTCTGCCTCCGACTGTCTTCAGGCAACTGGGGAGAGTGTTCGGTGTTCTCGACATCGATCTCTTCGCAACTTCGCTCAACCATCGTTTTCCTCGATATTCTCGAGAGTCTGGGAACCAGGAGCTTTTGCTCTGGACGCTTTTGCGATCCCGTGGAGGGATGGAGGGCTTACGCCTTTCCCCCGTTCGTGTTGTTTCCCCATGTGCTCTGGAAGATCAGGGAAGATCAAGCGATGATGATTCTCATAGCTCCTTGGTGGCCGGCGAGGTCGTGGTTTCAGGACCTCCTGACCCTCCTGGTGGGGGCTCCGTGGTCGTTGCCGTGTCATCCGGATCTGGTGTCGCAACCTCTGTCTGGTATTCTACACCAGCGGCCGGAAATCCTCCGTCTGACCGCTTGGCGGTTATCGGGAAGAGGGCTCGTTCGTCAGGTTTCTCCGAACGTGCTGTACAATTTCTAGTCCTGAGTAGACGAGAGTCGACCAGGACGGTTTACAACTCCTGGTTGGATGCTTTTCACACTTGGTGTGAGGAGGTGGGCGTCGCCCCTAGAGAGGCGTCTTTACCTTCTATTGCTGACTTTCTGATCTCTTTGTATGACAAGGGGAGAGCTCTGTCAACGATTTGTGGCTATCGGTCTGCTATCTTCGGTTTCTTCTGCTCCTCAGCTAGCGGCTCTTTTGAAGTCTTTCTTCCTTAAGAGGCCCTTCTTCAGACCTCTGACACCAGTGTGGAGTTTATCCAAGGTTTTGGCACTCCCTTCGAACCGCTGTGTTCTGCGACGCTTCTGCTTACTACGGTCAAGACGGTTTTTCTCATGGTAATCACTTCTGGTCAGCGTAGGAGCTCACTTCATACCCTTTCAGCTGCCCCTGGGCATATCCGCTGGGAAGGACGTGGGGTTCGTTTGATTCCCAAGGCTTCTTTTATTGCTTAGAATCAGTCTGACACGTCGGGTTCAGTGGAAGTGGTGCTTCATCCCTTGTCGGATTTTTCTTCGGTCTTCAGGGACGGACTGTGGTGTCCCGTTCGCGCCCTCAAATGGTATCTTTACAAGACGAAGCCTTTTCGCAAGTCGGATCAGCTCTTTCTGGTTTCTCGAGAGCCACTTTCGGCGGCATCTCGGGATACGATCTCCAGGTGGTTAGTCTTGGCTATCAAGGCTGCGGGCCCTGAGGCCTTGACGCCTGGCAGGGCTCCTCGTGCCCATGATACTCACAGTGTCAGTACGTCTTGGGCTCTTTTCATCGGAGTTTCAGTTCAAGATATCTGTAAAGCAGCTTTTTGGAAGTCTCCAAGTTCTTTTTCTGCTTTTTACCTCAAAGATGTGCCCGCGGGCGAACGAGCCTTTGTGGTCGCTTCTCTGAAGGCGGCTTCGTCGTCTATTTCTCATTGAATTGATAAGTTTGCTTGGTTTTTTACCACCCGGCATTAATCTGTGCTGGTCTTTAGCAAAGTAGAATAGGTAGATACGTTGATTTATTGATGTAAATCATGAAAATCAGTATTGATTTTATTATTTACGATATAAATCTACGTATCTACCTATTTTCCCTCCCTCCATCCCCAGCGCCTTTACCAAGGTGTATCCTAGGGAACTCGTGATAAGAGGAAGAGGTTACGTTGGCGGCGCTCGGACGCAAGGGTCACGGAGGGCGCCTTTGGGCGGGGGGGTATGAGCAATTTGGCGATGTGTTTTAAGTTTCGGTTATGCAATGTTGAGGTGCAACAATAGCAAAGTAGAATAGGTAGATACGTAGATTTATATCGTAAATAATAAAATCAATACTGATTTTCATGATTGCTGTTGTAGTTGTTGTAGATGTTGTTATAGTTTGTATTGTATTGTTTTTTTGTTTTTTTCATTACGATCATAGGCGTCTGAACCTTGATATATATGAAAGCTAGTGGTTATGATGTTCCAGGTCTGACAAGTTGAGGAACATCTTCTTTTTCTCTTTCTCCTCCTTCTCTTTTGTTGTTGTTGATGTTGTTGTTGTTGTTCTTCTTCTTCTCCTTCTTCTTCTTCTTCTTCTTCTTCTTTTTCTTCTTCTTCTTCTTCTTCTTCTTCTTCTTCTTCTACTTTTTCTTCTTCTTCTTCTCCTTCTCCTTCTCCTCCTTCTTCTCCTCTTCCTCCTTCTCCTCCTTCTCCTCCTTCTCCTCCTTCTTGTTGTTGATGTTGTTCTTGTTCTTCTCCTTCTTGTTCTTCTTGTTCTTCTTCTTCTTGTTTTTCTTGTTCTTGTTCTTCTTGTTGTTCTTGTTCTTGTTGTTCTTGTTCTTGTTCTTCTCCTCCTCCTCCTCCTTCTCCTTATTCTCCTCCACTACTACTACTACTACTACTACTACTACTACAGCGACCACGACTTCTACTTCTACTACTACTACTACTACTACTACTACTACTACTACTGCTACAATAACTACTACTACTTTTACTACTACTGCCTACATGTACTACTACTTCTTCTTCTGCTGCTGCGAATAGCACTACCTCTACTAGCACTACCACTACCACACCAATGTATTTTTTTTCATTAACTTGTAATAATAATAATAATAATAATAATAATAATATGTCTTGTACGGTCTCTTCTCTTTGACAGGAAAGCCGGTGGTCATGACGCTCCAGGTCCGACAAGCCGAGGATTACCCGGTGGATCTCTACTATGTGATGGATCTCTCTAAATCCATGGAAGATGATCTCTCCAAACTCATGGACCTTGGAGATATTCTAGGTATGTATATACAGTCAAACCTGTCTATAAAGACCGCTCAAGCAGAGAGAGACAAGAAAAAGTGGTCTTTATGTACAGGTCTGGAGCTATACTAGGTATTTAAATACAGTCAAACCTGTCTATAAAGACCGCAAAAGCGTAGAGAGAAAAGAAAAGTGGTCTCAATAGGCAGGTTTGGAGATATACTAGGTATACATGTACATATACAGGGAAACCTGTCTATAAAGACCGCTCAAGCCAAGAGAGAAAAGAAAAGTGGTGTTAATAGGCAGGTTTCGAGATAGGCTTGGAGATATAATAAGTATGTAAATGCATCAAACCTGTCTATAAAGACCGCTCAAGCCAAGAGAGACATGAAAAGTGGTTTTAATAGGCAGGTTTGGAGATAGGCCTGGAGATATATTAGGTATGTAGATACAATGAAACCTGTCTATAAAGGCCGCTCAAGCCAAGAGAGAAAAGAAAAATGGTCTCAATAGGCAGGTTTGGAGATAGGCTTGGAGATATACTAGGTATGTAAATACAGTCAAACCTGTTTATAAAGACCGCTCAAGCCTAGAGAGAAAAGAAAAGTAGTCTTAATAGGCAGGTTTGAAGATAGGCTTGGAGATATACTAGGTATGCATAATCCAGTGAAACCTGTCTATAAAGACCACTCAATAGAGAGAGAGAGAAGAATGGTCTCCATAGGCAGGTTTGGAGATAGGCTTGGAGATATACTAGGTATGTATATACGGTCAAACCTGTCTATAAAGACCACTCAAGAGAGAGAGAGAGAGAGAAGAATGGTCTCAATAGGCAGGTTTGGAGATAGGCTTGGAGATATACTTGGTACGTATATATAGTCAAACCTGTGTATAAAGACCGCTCAAGCCGAGAGAAAAGAAAAAGTGTTCTCAATAGGCAGGTTTGGAGATAGGCTTGGAGATATACTAGGTATGTAAATACAGTCAAACCTGTAGATAAAGACCACTTAAGCCAAGAGAGACAAGGAAAGTGGTCTTAATAGGCAGGTGGTCTTTATGTACAGGTTTTTGTAATACAGATATCAATGGCAAAATCTATTTGAGGGAAATTTCAAAAAAAATGTTGTCTTCATGGACAGGTGATCTTTCTATACAGGTGGTCGCTTAAGCTATGGTCACAAATCTGAGCAGCGACCGGCCGATCAGTAGCCTGCTCGGTCGCTGCTGGAATTAGGCATCGCCCAGCGATTAGGTCAGTGCCCGGGCGGCGACCTACCAGGCACCGAGCGTATTTTGGGCAGCGAGTGAAAAGTGAGCAGGCGCCGCCCAAATTTTAACTCCGCGCTAAAACTTCAGCGGCGACCGAGCGATGCCCTAAAATCGAGCGGTGCCTGGGCGGCCGCCGCTCGGTGGCCGGGCAGCTGCCGGGCAGAATTGGTTAAAAACTCGCCGCTCGGCCGCCGAGCAGCCTACTTTTGGGTAATGTGACCATAGCATAAAGCAGGTTCGACTGTACTTACTAAAGATGCGTATAGTCATCTCTATTTTCGGTAGCAGAATATTGGAGAACTTGCATTAACATTACTCAAGTGCCTGTAAGAGAGATATTTCCTCGAAAACAGAAAGATATGTGTGTACATGTATATCATATTCTCAGCTTTGGTGGCACTACCAAAATTACAGCAAATTTTTCTCTAACGGGTTTTTGTAATTTTGTCCACAAGTGATCGGCTATCCTTAAATTTTCCTAAATTTCCTCTGAAACTATATATTTTATAATTTTATTTATAAATATACTTGGTTCCTAGATTTCTAACAAATCCTATTTCCTTTGAAATTTAGAGAGTATCGTTTCCTTTATCCATCCTCTTCATTACAAACTCTTTTCAGCGAGCGAGATGAAAAATATCACAAGCAATTTCAGACTTGGTTTCGGATCATTTGTTGATAAGACTGTGATGCCCTATGTCAGTACAGTGCCTGAAAAGTAAGTAGAAATTTACCTTTTATTAACCATTCAATCCCAATTACATAGCTACACACAATGCAACACAAAGTAATTCCCCATCTTCATACCTAATTTATAACCACATGTCCTATCTTCTTGTAATTTATTCATTATCCAAAGTACAAAATAATTGCAATTTCATTAATGTTACTTAATGTATTTTCATTTTTATTATCATGTTACTGTTAATACACTGTTCGTGAAGTAAGAGCGTTTGTTTCATCTAAATTAAGCACAATGTTCATTACACCAATCTTCTTAATGCTTATTACATATTTAGATTAAGCGTAATTTTCATTTGTTTTGTAAAGCGCTTAGAAACTGTATGTGTATACCACCGCTATATACATTTTAGATATTATTGTTATTACTACCTTCTAACATTTGAATATAATACTGGTAAGGTGAATATACATCATAATTATTATTATGATATATGTATCAAGCCCAAAATACTGTATGAAACATAATAATAATGATAATGATATTCTGGATTCATATAGCTCCTAAAACATCTAAGAAGTCTCTAATCTGTTAAGTGCTTTACAGATATATTATAACCCCTGTCATTGGATTTAGGCTTGCCCGCATACAATGTATGCACCTTCTCCACTCCCTGGGGAGCATTCCAGCCAGGTGCCTGTTTTTGTTTACAGACACTCACAATGCCAAACAAACACCAAAGATTTTCAGATCAAAATATATTTCATGTTTCATTTCATTTATTTCATTTATTTTCCACTTCTCATAAAAAACATATAACAATTTACATACAATATCTGATTAAATACAACAAAACAAAACAAGAAAATAACATAACAATATATTTAAAGAATTTTAAGCACCTTAGAACTTTTAATTGAGTATGTGGAGGAGCCAACAAAGGCCATTGACCTGTCAAGGGCTGGTCTCCAGGAATAAATTAAAAATATATTGGTAGGTAAAGAACATAATTTAGTACATAACAAAAGGGAAACAGGCGGTCTGTAATAAGGGTAAAGGAGAATCCAGTAAACAGACTGGCTTCAAATCCTGTCAATCAGTTGCCCCACACCTATGGATCAAACTCCCTGCATTTCTGAGATATAGTAAATGACTTCTTCAAGAAACATCTGAAAACGTTCCTCTACATTTCTTAATTTGTCCTTGGACCAAAGGACAGCACTTTGTTATCCTATGGAAAAGGAGCTATACAGATCCAGTTATTATTAATATCATTGTTGATGTTGTTGATGTTATTATCATCATCATTATTATCATTATTATTATCATTATTATCATTATTATTAGTCTAAGTAGTAGTAGTAGTAGTAGTAGTAGTAATAGTAGTAGTAGTAGTAGTAGTAGTAGTAGTAGTATTGTTATTATCATTTCACTACATCAGATCACTTGAAATCATTTTAGGGGATAGTGTGTACATAGATCAATTAAATTGAATGGAAATTGGCTTCCTCAAAGTTATTTGTATCACTTTCACTTGTGTGTGTTAATCAAGATCTATGGTGATAACCAAACTTGATTTGTTATAAATAGAGGGTAACTATGGGTTCTTTCATGTCCTCGCAGTATGGATTAAAATAGTGCATAAACAAGGGAATTCTAAACAAGAATGGAATCGCATTGTTCCAGCCATTATTAACAGGGCAGGGGAGGGGGGGGGGGGGTGAGCCAGTTTGTACATGTCTGTTGGTTGATGATATGCAGAAATTCAATTCCGTAAATAATTTTGAGGGGAAAAAACAAGTGAATGTTAAAGTTCATGTATGTCCCCCGAAAATGTACATGTATCTGCAATGTATATCCTTCAGAAATGTGGACTTTGATAAGTGAAAAAGGTTTGAGAGCATTTGCATACATGCAAGTAAACCACTCAAAATAAGTTCCGCACTTCAAGTTTTAGCATCGATATCCTGCTTGTTAAGTATATGTTATCATACTTGATGCTGGTATCGTTGAAAATCCTGTTTATTCCCCTTTACAATGATGTCCCATATGTAATGATAATGTAATCATGGACTGAGCAGTACACCTGATTATAGGGCAAAGTCATATTGTAATGTTGCAAATGCATTATTATTGTCAATAGTGAATTGTGTTTTGAAGGAATAACAACGCAATTTACAATATTTCACCTTTCACTTGGCCCTATATATTCAGGTGGACTACAAAGTCCATTATTTATACATAATCATTTATAATACAGATGGGCCATTATTGTAGATGGGAATAAACAGACCTTTCCGTGATACCAACGTAAAACATGATAATATAGTTATGAGACATTTCGACGCTCAAACTTTAATTGCAGAACTTTTCTGATGGGTTTAAATCAAAAGCACAGTCAATGATTACATTTACATAGTCTTAACCAATTAGGCACTATTGTAAAGGGGAATAAACCGACCTTTCAGTGATACCGACGTCAAATATGATAACACAGAAGCAAGACATTTTTTCGATGCTCAAACTTGAATTGCAGAACTTTTTTGAGGGGTTTTGATCAAAAGAGGATCAACCAAAATCATGTTTCCTTATCTTTCAGATTGATTGCACCCTGCACTGGATGTGAGGCTCCGTATGGATTCAAGAACGTACTCCCATTGAATGAGAACACTAACAGATTTTCAGTGAGTTTTAGTTCATTTGCTTTGTTGAAAGTGCTTTTATAACTCCCATTTTCTCATTTTTTGTAATGTTTTTTGTTTGTTTTGTTAACGCATTGTGGATCCGGGGCCCTGTTTCATGAAACTTGTTATTGATCACATGGTACGATAAATGTTACAAGCTACCAACATCCTTGCATTTGATTGGATATAAACAGATTTGTGATAGATCTGTGGGAGTTGTTATCAATAGCATGTTTTGTGAAACAGGCCCCTGATTGCTTCTACTTTTAATGATGATCCTACATGTCATTTATAAAGTCCATAACAAGCATTGCACTGCCTGAAGCAAATATGATTAAAGACAAAATACATATTCCTAGAATGTAAATTCACATACATATTATGAAATAACATGAAAAATTGTACAAGATACTTTGTAATGATAAAATTCACTTTAAAATCACTGAATGAAGTGGATGGGGGGGGGGGGGCGTTTCACAAAAACTTGTCATCGGTGACAAATGACAATTTTTGTTATAATCTACTGAAATCCTTGCTTCTGATTGGTTATCAACAGATTTGTCACTAATTTTTTAAATTTTAATTGAAAAAAGGCTTTATGAAATGGATCCCAGGTAGATTTTCAGTGAGGTTTTCTAATTTGCATTGTAAGTGGGTATCTTTGGGATGAAATGTGAGAGTCTGTTTCAAGTTACAAAGTACTTGGAGAAGTGTGCACCACCTCTGGTTGTCCTCTCATACTGCTCTTCATTTTGTTGTTGCTGTTGTTTCATTCCATCGTGTTTATCTTCTTTAAACTCGACCACTTGTCATTATATATTTTGTAGATCCTGCTGAGATTTACTTTCACATTGTCATTGTTCATTTTTGTGTGTATTTTTGTGTACCATTCGCCTCAAACACATTAGTCATTATAATACTCTATATTATTATTATTATTATTATTATTATTTAAAAAATGTAAATATTTCTTGTTCTTTGTTTTTTAAATTTTACTAGGAAACGGTGATGAACCAGAGGGCTTCAGGCAACCTAGATGCACCTGAGGGAGGCATGGATGCTCTCATGCAAATCACAGTCTGTGGGGTAAGACTACATTCACTGCTATTTGAAAGACCCTCCAAAGTTTTGGGAGCCCCAAATTCGCCAAAAGTTTAATGGGAAAATTTCACTTAAAGCGTATCAACACTAGTGTGGCTAGGAGGGATTGGACCACACAGCGAGGTCACTGACAGGTGGCTATCTCATCAACTCAGCTCTCAAATAACATAAGAAATAGAGGATCATGGGAGACCAACAGGCACCGATTGGGGAAGTTTTCTATATAGAGGGAGCAAGTAGCTACAAGTAGGACAGTGGGGCTTTAATTTGTATCACAATGTGAAAGAGGACGTCATTAGAGACACACTTCTGCAAAGATTTACCCCCAAATATGTGTTTGAAGACAAATATTTATTAAAGAATATATAAATTGGGTTTTCTGTTGTATGCAGAAAACCTAAATTTTGTACTCTTTCATCAATTTTCGACTTCAAACACATTTTTTTGTTTTGAAAATCCTTGCAGAACTTTGTCTTAAATGACATCCTCTTTCACATTATGGTACAGCTTAAGTGAAATTTTGCCATCAAATTTTTGTGGCTCCGAACACTTAAGAGGGGCATCAATTTCATGTGAAGGAGAATGCAAATCCAACAAACAGTAGCTGATAATCTTACTAAAAACTGTCAGCCAGTTTAAAATATCTTGAGTTTCATTTTCCTTTAACCCTTACTGTACTGGGCTATTTTGAGCACCCTCTGACTGGGGGGGGGGGGGGGGCCTGGGAGGCCCCCCCCCCCCTATAATCTCGGCCGTCGATTGTCCGATGAACACGAAAATTTGCATGTTTGTAGATATTTACGTAAGGAACAAGATGGTATAATTAGTTTTTTCCAAATATGCAAATTTTTGTTGTTAGCCTAATTAATTATGCAAAACGCGCTAATTTTATGCATTTTACAGAAAACGTGTCAAACTCCAATTTTTGAATGTTGAAACTCATTATTCATATGAAACTTCTTTTCTAACACAAAAAAGTTATTTTAATGTAATTAATAATGATAATTTATGCAAATTTTGATGCGATTTGTAATTTTTTTTTTTTTTTTTTGATGACATGCGCATACTAATTGTTACAGGTATAACCGATTTCGACGAAAATGGTATCAAAATGTGCGTAATACTTGAGGGAAAAAAGTCGTGAAACGACAATTCAAAATTCCAAGCGGTTGCGGCGCAATCTCCGAAAATGTCGAGGGGGGGGGGGCTCCCAGGCCCCCCCCCCCCAGTACAGTAAGGGTTAAAGAGAAGGATGAGTTCTGGTTAAGATGACAAATAATTTGAGCATTTTCTTTCCTTTTTCGTCAGTTTTGAAGAAATATTTACTGATTGCACACATCTACGATCATCTCCTTGCAATCTGCTGTTTTACATAAATAACTTTTTATTCGTTATTTTTACATACAGAATTTTGAACTTTTTTTCTTTTCTTTACCGATAGAACCAAATAGGATGGAGACAGAATGCAAGACATCTTGTTATCTACACCACCGATTCTTCCTTCCACTATGCCGGCGACGGAAAGGTATGTCACATATTTATATGAAATTCTATTTATCTATCTGTCTGTCTGTGTGTTTGTCTGTCTGTGGTTCTATCTATCTTATATGCATCTATCTAGGAATGTATCTACCGGTATCCATCCATGTCCCATAGCTTGTAGGCCATTAGGGTGACAATTAAATGGACCTTACAATACAGGTTCTCCATCAATTTTTGTTTATCTTCAGCTGTTCTAGTTAGCTGTTCGAACTGGTTACGTTCCAAAAGGGTTGATTTTCTGGATCTACATGTATTCTGGGTTGACAACACCATTTCTTTCTGGGTCAGGGTTCCCTGTAGAAATATGCTAAAATTCTTCTACAACAAGCATGATATGCAAAAGATAATCTGTTTGTGTAGCTTATAATTAGGGATTAAGGATAGATTACATACTTAAAGAGAAGGTTGAGCTCTGGGATAATAGGTGAAAAAGAATTTGTGAGGTTGTTCAATCGTTTTTATGTTAGTGTTGAGGAATTTCGTAAATACTGAAAAGGATGGCTCTTCAATGCCCTCATAATCGAAAAAATGACAAGATACGTCTGATGGTTGTGGACCACAACTTCATGCCATATGTTTGTGTATTTCCATACATACACATTTCTGTGTACAGTGGATATGACTCAGCAGGGCTGAGTCAATTTCTAATCATTTTGATGAATCTAAAACCTCACAGTATACCCCATTGCTTCTGTGCTAAATGATCAATCTTTCTGATTTCTTCAACACAGTTTCTTTCGCTTTGCAATAGGCCATTTTCGTAATGTAACCAAATTTAATGCATAAGTCTTTGCGAAGTGCCTCGATACAAATTATTTCATTCACCTGATAAGAATAATAGTATTTCAATAGTCAGAATGCAAACTGCATATATTAAGTGTTGGTAGTTAGGTCAAGCCATAATGTTTGTCCCACCTGGCAACAACTAATGTATACAGTTCGGATTCTGTTTATTGAAATACCATTATTCTTATCAGGTGAATGAAATAATTTGTATTGAGGCACTTCACAAAGACTTATGCTTTAAAGCCCCACTGTCCTACTTGTAGCTACCGTAAATAACGTTGTATAAACCGCCCTCGTGTATTAACCGCACCCCTCTTTTTCGCCCTTAAAAAAAAAAAAAAAAAAAAAAAAAAAAAAAAAAACTTTTTTTTTTTTTTTTTTTTTTTTGCCGAGATTTTTTTTTGTGTGTGTGTAAGATCATTACGGTACTGTAAATTAAAAAACAGTAGGGACCTAGGATAGAACCTTGTGGTACACCATGTAATAGAAGAAAAATTGGAGGAATTATTATTATAAACTACATATTGAGATCTATCAGAAAGATTACTTTCAAACCAAGATGACAGACAAATTTGAGTGTTGTTCTAGTTTCCGAGTGGTGAGTCAACACACCGATTACCGAGCTGGGAGACATTGCCAGGCATAGCGCCAGGTGGAGGGGCATAAATTGAAACTTTTTTTTTTTTTTTTGGTGTACCGTGTATAAACCGCACCCCCGACTTTGAAATTTTTTCGGCGGCAAAAAAGTGCGGTTTATACACCGTTATATACGGTACTTGCTCCCTCTATATAGAAAACTTCCCCAATCGGTGCCTGTTGGTCCCCCATGATCCTCTTTTTCTTATGTTAGTTGAGAGCTGAGTTAATGAGACAGCCACCTGTCAGTGACCACGCTGTGTGGTCTAATCCCTTCTGGCCCAGTAGTATTGACGGTCTTTAAATTTGGTTACATTACGAAAATGACCTATTGCATGATCATCTCTCACTTTATCTCTATCATATTACTATCACACTCCTCTACATTGCATGTACATGTATTGCACGTAATGATGGAAGATCAACATATAAGCCAATGATAATCTATGCATGGTTTATAATTGGGGATTAATGACATAATATACACTTAATCCAAACCTAAGAGATGAACAACTGCCAGCGAAATCCTCTTAATTATAACCTTGATCTCAGTGGCTGGTTTTTATTTCCTAGAACAATACAGAAATATTACTGTAACTATGTTTGTTTAATTCTGGCTGATATCCAGTTATAATGATATGCAAGCAACTGTTGGAGGTTGAACATAACTGGGTATTTCCTTTCATTAAGCATTTAGTATAATCAAGGTTGTAGTTTTTAGTATGTATCTCATGTTCATTTTTCTGTAATATGATTTTAATAAGCATACCAGTATGTAAATTACTTTATTTAGCTGTTTGGGGTGAAAAAAAGTGCATTGGCCTTACAAAAAGATATCCATCGGATGCATTGTTTATTTAATTTTGACATAGTTTTTACAAGGTTGTGGTATCTGTTTTTAGAAGCAATTTCTTTTTATCCCAAACATACACATACATGTACATTACATGGTTAACACGTGTTTAGACTTTTATACAATGATCATTCACACTGTAGCTATACGATAAGTAATTACTTTTGTTTTCTAGTTGCATCAAGATGTGTCGAACAACCAAAATATAACGAAGCGCATCTTGGAGTATTGTTTCGAACGATAAATCGAGAAGAATATTATAGGGGTCTTGTTCTAATCTGGCTGTTGTAGTGTATGGAAATTGTATAACTGGGCGGGGCCTATTTTGAGTGCGCACTGATTGGCCAGCTGTCATGTCAACTGGCCTCTTTAAAACTAGTTTCTTTATACAGTGTTTTTAAATGTTGTTCTTTCCCAGTCTGAATGCCCCTTTCACTGTAAGATGAGTCTTTATAGGAGTTTTGTATAAAAACACAAAAATTAGCACTACTGTATTAGAATATTAACTGAGAGGAAGTGAGGCATATAAAAGAGATTGCATTAGAAACATCCAGAATTGCTTCAAAAATAGCATTCAATGAAAATATATAACTTAATATCATATCAATTCTACCCCCCCCCCCCTCCCCCATCCTATCAACCAATTTAGGATCTTGATCAAAGCTATGAGGGCCTCAAAAATACAAAAACAGAATTACTGCATTATTATTATCATTAGAGTATTAAAATAGAGGAAGTGAAGCATATAAAAGAGATTGCACCAGAAACATCCAGAATTGTTTCAAAGATGGATACTGTAGCCTTCAGGGAAGATATATAACTTCTTATCATGTCAATTCTACCCCCCCCCCCCCCCCCCCCGCCTCCTCCCTCCGCCTTCATATCAACCAATTTAGGATCTAGATCAAAGCTACGCCGGCCTCATAAACAAAAAACACAACTACTGCATTATTATTATCATTAGAGTATTAACTTAGAGGAAGTGAAGCATATAAAAGAGATTGCACCAGAAACATCATGAATTGCTTCAAAAATAGCCTCCAGGGAACATATATAACTTAAAATCAAATCATTTCTACCCCCCCCCCCCCTCCCCAAACATATCTACCAATTTAGGATCTAGATCAAATGGCCTCAAAAACAAACAAAAAACAGAACTACTGCATCATTATTATTCTTATAACAATATAAGCTTACAGGAAGGGAAGTATATAATAGAGATTTTATCCCAATTGTCTGAGCTCTATAAACACACAGCCAAAATGAGTAATACAATACACGGTGGCTGAGTGAATAGGCCTGTCCTCATCAGCTCGAGTTTGCCAAATAACTCGCTGTTTTCAGACTCGGGATACTGTCCCGAAGCTTGAAATCGCATCTTCACCAGACCAATACACTCATCACCAACTAGCTCGGATGGGCGCAAATTAGTCCGCTATTTCCCAAATAGCAGGATATTTTGGAAACAAGATCAAGATTTCTTGCGATATTTTCTCGACCGAATATCCCGCTGATTGCAACTGCAGGCTGATGAGGACGCAAATTAGCTGGATCATTTGTGATCGGGGTAGTTGAAATAGCGGGTTCTTTGGCAAACTCGAGCTGATGAGGACAGGCCTAATGATTGTTCTCAATGTGGTGGATAAATAAATAGCTGATTATGACTCATAAATTGTGTTCTAAGCTGGCTTGGACTGACTTCCTGGCTCTGCTTTTGTTGTATATACTGTAGCTCCAATGCCAAGTATGCTGTTATCTATTGCCGTATGACATTGTGTACATGTACATGTGTATATTATTGTGCAATAGACCAGTTTGTAGTTATCACATTTCAGTTTCAGTTTTTTTCAGTAAAGTTTCTTTTATTTCACATGAAAACCAATACATTAGTAAACAAAAAATAGCATATTAACTATACCAACAGTATTACAAGACTATACCAACAGTCCTTTTCAGGACTGCAAACCCTCAAGAAAGATTACCGAGTCCTTTTCAGGACTCCTCAATCCTCCCTCTCTCTCACATGGTGCACCCGCGAGCCTACTGTATATATTAACAAAATTGATATTCATGAACAATAAAGACATCTACACAGCATATAAGTTTGTATTGTATTTATACTGGATACTTTCAAAGTTATATGTGAAAAAGGAAGCTTGATAAAAAGCATAGTTTGTAGAGTTTCAGTTCCTCAAAATAATTTTGAAACAGTGTCATTCATAATAAGGTAGGAGTATAATAATTCAAAAGAAAAAGAAAACAAAAAGCAAGTATCAGGTACAAATGACCCCTAATATCAACAGATCTTTTAAATATGGAGTAGTTCCACTGTGTGCATTTTAGAATAATCACTGCAAAAGTCACAGACATGCTTCATGAATACATTTATTAGTGTGCCCTCTTGAGAGGAATACCTCCACCTGTGATCCGTAAAATGTACTGTCGGTGAATAAATGAATAATGGTTACATAACTTTCATGAGCAATGTATCCATTATTCATCTTGGTGGGTTTTAAAATATTGGCACATATGTCCTTGTATACCTGCATATTTACATGCATGTATAGTGTACAATGCAATATGATGGTACAATGAACCTGTAAAAGTACAATGCATGTTTCGTTCAATTTATATAAAGCTGTATTTTCAGATAATTCTTTGTGATGTTTCAAATAACTTTTCTTATATTTTTTTGCTTTTTGCTTTACACATCCTCACTCCTAAGAAACAGAGAAGGAAAGGGAAATAACATAATTGTACAATTTGTATTAAAATTACAGTGTAATGAAATGCTTTTTTCTTTTCTTTCCCTTCAGCTTGGAGGTATTATTACACCTAACGACGGACAATGCCATCTGGATCCTATTTCACAAAACTACACTATGTCACATTACTTGGTAAGTACCCCCATCCCCCCTCTCCCCCCCCCCCCCAACAAGCAAACCAATTAAATGTATAGACCAGTTTTGGAAACGCCCCCCTCTCAAAAAAATGAAATGGAAGCTCTTATTACCAAATCATGTGAAAGAATATGTTTTGACTGATACGTGATGATACAAATTTTGCCGGGTAACCGCCTACTAATTGATATACTTGATAAATTAATATATCTATCCGGACTGGCTACATGTATATATCGCGTAGCCCCATATACATCTTTCTGTGTACATTTGCTTGTAACTTTACCAAGATTGGGCCAAATTTCTTATCATTTTGATGATTCCAGAACCTTGCAGTACACACCAATACCTATATGCTAGATGATCAACCTTTTTTGATCGATTCCACATCTTTTCTTTCACAATGCAATCGCATGACCAGAACTCAACTTTATCTTTAAATTTCAAAACTTGAGGAAAAGGAAGAGAACAATCCAGGTTTCAATGGTAATTTCGGTCTAAAAGGAAAGAAGAGAGTCTTTCTATATGTACACATGTACACTTTAACGTATCGCCGGACAAAATGTAGATGTACGTCGCTATTAAAGTAGTGTGTACATTATGAATGATTGCCCATTATTAAAAGAATTGAAATTTTCTAATGCAACCCCAAAGTTGTCTTTGAAATCGTTCAGTAGGCACATACTATCAAATTGATGTAAGTATCTACATTGTTATCAATGTTTATAATTTTAAAATAACATTAAAAAACATTATAAAAAACACATAATGGGTAGCCCTTGCAAAGCTTACAAGTATAGGGGGAAAAACCTGGAGGTCCTGGGTTTGAAACCAGGTCGATGCAAAGTGTATGCTTTCTTAGCAGTCAGGTAAAACAAACAAACATAAACTCACCCCAATCGTATTAAACAATTTGTATATTTGTTTGTTGATTTGCAGGACTACCCATCCATCAGTCATCTCAATGCTAAGATGAGAGAGAACAGTGTCATCCCCATCTTTGCCGTCATCCAGAAAGAGTTTGAGATCTACAATGTAAGTTTCAAGATACCGAATTCCATTTAGCTCCAGAGGGCAATTGAACCCTTTTTGTTTCATACATGTACATGTACATTCATTTGTATGCAAAAGAGACCTTAACAAGTTTACATAAATGGGACAAATAATAAGAAAGTTATCATTGTTTTGAATATGAGGTCACTAAATATATTCCAGTTCAGAGACCACTACTATACCGAGCCATAGCCGGTCATTCGGTGGGTTAAAATCAATTTATCCAACAGTTAGTAGTAGTGGTAGTAAAAATAACATACGTACGCCACAACCAGATGCTGGTGATTGTACGGCACGGACAGATACATATACGTTATTGTTTCTTATAAAACACTTTACCCGTTGCATTGTACCCAACCAAAGTGCTTACAGTATAATACCCCGGCCACTGGATTCTGTTATGATTCTGCACTTAACAGTGCACATTCTCCACTCCCTTTGGAAGCATTCCAGCCAGTTGCCCCTTTACGTGGGCGCTCATGCTGATCCATCCACATTGACGTTCACATCCCACCAGGTACCCATTAAGCACCTGGGTGGAGAGAAGCAAAGTAGATAAAAATGCTTTTCTCAAGGAAGTAAGTGCTATCCAGGGGCTTGAACCCACAACCTTTGCATTCACAGTCTAGTGATTAGACCTCTCGAGTACGACACCTCTACATGCACAATTCCTGAACAATTAAAGATGTTCATGCGTGGGTATATAGTTGTTCGTGAAGTAGGCAACTTGGCGATCACTACGTAACACAGAGCCAACGGGTATTACGCTCCCGTGCGGACGTTCGTGTGCTGCCCGCTATATACCCACGCATGAGCAAATTTAATGTCTGGACTTTCAATTTGACTGCTTTTTCTCCAACTTGGCGATCACTACATAACACAGAGCCAACAGGTATTACGCTCCCGTGTGGACGTTCATGTGCTGCCCTCTATATACCCACGCATGAGCAACTTTAATGTCTGAACTTTCTATTTGACTGCTTTTTTCCGAACTCTTTGTGTTTCCTGCAGAATCTGACTCAATACATAGAGGGCGCTACAGCGGGTATTCTGGCGCAGGATTCCAACAATATTGTACAGCTGGTCAAAGACAACTACAGTGTAAGTCATGAAGCTTTCTATATTGCGTGGATGCGTAGAGATGAAAATGTCCTTAAGTGTGGGGCCCTTCTTCATCTTTTGTGAAGACGGATAAAATGGTGTACATACCGTACATGTCTGTCTTCAGCCGTTTTTTTTCTTTCTGTGGTTTTTATCTAGCTATCGTCATGTATATATGATTCGGTGTCCAAATAGAAAATCAAAGATACTGAATTTTCACGCATTCAAACAGGCCATATATGGTATTGTCAGTTTGGAGCCAGAGAGATGTTAGTTACATATTTCAACACAGTGTTGATGCCCTTCTGGCACTGAACAGACAAACTGAAATCTTTTAATCTAAAACAAGACTTTAGCCATCAACGCTCATATTGAAGATTTTAAATGTTTTTGTTGGGTGTTATTATTTGTAAGGTAGTCAATGTTGATATACATGTAATTTATGGGACATATTTCGCAGAATCCCCAAATTGTAATTTTGCATTTTTTTTCTTCTCACAGAAAATCACATCCAGAGTTGAAGTGGTGGACGACGCCCCCGAGAACGTGACCATCGACTACGTCGCCCATTGTCCTGGAGGACAGGTCACGCCAGGGTCACAGGTGTGTGAGGGTCTTCAACTTGGCGACACGGTCAACTTCACGCTGACCATTACTGCGATTGGATGTCCACCCAATAAATACCAACAGTGAGTATTTATGTTCCGGTACATAACTTTCATGAGCACGTATCCAGTATTTTGTCTCCGTGTATTTCACAATTTGGTCTGCAACGACCTTTATCTGCTCATGCTCAGACTGTAACTATGAACTGGCTTATTATAATAGAGCACCTGAGGATATAGGACACCACACAGGAAGCGCATCTAGGATGTACAGCATCCATATTATGTTTGTTTGGAGTTCTGTGTGATCTCAGCGTGTCACTGATCTGGGGGGTGTTTCACAAAACTTGTCATCAGTAACAAATGACAGTTTTTCTTATAAGCTACTGAAATCCTTGCTTCTGATTGGTTATCAGCAGATTTGTCACTGTTTTTTGTCATCTGGCATTGGAAGAAGGCTTTGTAAAAACGGGTCCCAGAGGAACAGGGAAGCATGTTTTGTGGTGTGGCTTTACACCAACATAGGTCTGTTTTCATCAGCTCGAGTTTGTCGAATATCCCGCTATTTTCAGACTCAGGATATTATCCCGAAGCTTGAAATTGCGTCTTCACCAGAGATGGATGACGGATGGAGAAAGAGAAGGAGAGATATAGAAGGGAACAGGGAGAGATAGAGAGAGAGTGAGAGGGGAAAGGGGAAGGGGCAGAAAATAAAACATTTGAGAGGAAGAGAGGCAGAATGAATGGAAAAAGATGGACATAATGATGGAGGGATGAGAGAAAAGAGAGAGAGAGAGACAGAATTTATATTTCTAGAGTTAGTATACTTTAGAAACATATAGAGCTAGGATTAAATTACCATGTGTAATATACATGTATGACTACATTCCAATAACTCGATTCCAATAACAAGTATGAGCAACGACAACATCAGTCAAATGAATAAGAAATCATTATTTGCCAAGCATGTTGCCAAGTATACTTTGGCAGGCCTATGTACTACCGTGACACTTCTTCGTTTGCAGTAGCCTGTGCCAATAAAACCCAAATTATTAAATGCTTCTTTCATATATGATGATATAAATCAGGATCGTATTTCTCCCCCCCCCCCCCTTTTTTTGTTTTTTTGTTGGGGGGGGGGGGGGTTGAGGGTTACAATGACATACAGTTGACAATTAGATTATTCGTACCCTGCATATAGTCCTGTATGTGTGCATACAAGGAGATTTACATTTACACATGCATGCCTATGTACCTCCTCGGTACATACATGTATCTTTTGCAGTGTTTTTCCTTGTTTGCAATTGTCAGCAAGTTTTCAGAATTCTGTTTTTTCTAACTGATTCAACTAATGTTCTGTATAATATGTAGAATGACCGTAAGTCAATTATTCTCCAAAATCCAGTTTCCCTTCTGGTACTTGTGACGATTTCCTTGACACCTTTCAGGACAAGATTTATTTTTAGGGTTAATTTGATCACTATTGTCTTTCAAATTGGCAACAACGATATTTTTCTTTTATTGCTACATCGTTCTTATAAAATGTAGTGTCTCTTAAAACAATAAATATGGGCGGAACGAAGTCGAAAAGTTAAACAAAAAAATGCCAGTTTTTATTGAAAAAACAATGTGAAGACACTCAAAATATTTTAAAGCATATTTTTCCTTTTTAAAGTTTCTATAGCATCAATCGCGATATAATCATGAAATAAAAATGGATGCAGTGTGTGCAGATATGTTTGACCTTCCTACTCGTGTATCTGGCATATTGGCAGGGCTCTGAATAAAAAGTTATTTTTCAGCCAAACCATCAAATGTGGAATGATTGTTGCAAAAGGGTTAAAGAGAAGGTTGAGTTCTGGGAAAAGGTGAAAATAATTTGTGAGCGTTATCATTGTAATATGCAAGTGTGGAAGAACATCATATGAAAAATGTTCCCTGAAAAGCATGGCTCTATAAATGCCTTAATATTCTAAATATGGCATGTAACAGCATACATATCGGGGCAGATTTTTATGCCACATGTTTGTGTAGTCCCATATACATCTTTCTGTGTACAGTGCTTGTAACTTTACCAAGACTGGGCCTAATTTCTTATTATTTTGATGATTCCAGAACCTTGCAGTACCCACCAATACTTATAGGCTAGATAATCAACCTTTTCTGATCGATTCCACACCGTTTCTTTCACAATTAATGCAATCACATGACCAGAAATCAACTTTATCTTTAAATATGACAGGATGTTTGTATGAATTACTGTCATAAGCCTTGAGTTGATGGTGATTCCACGTAGATACACCAACAGGAAAGGATATGATACTGTGTACCTTCAGCTTGTTGTCATGTAAATAAATGTTTAGATTTCCCCTTTTTTTTCTTCACATGCATTAATGAACATGTATACTGTAACTGTATGATGTTGGTCATTATGCTACAGCTAGGGCTGTCCAAATGTGTTGAAATCTATACCTTAATTCTTACCTACCAGTATGTGTTTGTGTATAGGCCTTGTACAGTGCATATAATATAGGCTGGAAAAAGGTGAATCCCGGTCGAACAGTTTGGTGAGGGATCGGGATTAAACCAACATCCTGTGCTGTCGGCAGGATATTAAGGAGTGAATTTAAGGTCAACAAACATCTTGACATGTAATACAAGTGAATGATCGTACCACATACTCTCTGCCGATAATTACTCTGGGTTTAAGGTAAAGACCAGTTTTGGAAACGCCTCCCTCTCAAAAAATGAAATGGAAGCTCTTATTACCAATCATGTGAAAGAATATGTTTTGACTAATACGTGATCATACAAATTTTGCTGAGAAATCGCCTACTAATTGATATATTTGGTAAATTATTATATCTATTTGGACCTGATAGATATAACGCACGTGTCGCGCACGTGTTGGGGTATTCCCAGATACATCTTTTTGTGTACAGTGCTTGTAACTTTATCAAGACTGGGCCAAATGTATTATCATTTTGATGATTCCAGAACCTTGCAGTACACACAATACTTAAATGCTAGATGATCAACCTTTTCTGATCGATTCCACAACGTTTCTTTCACAATGCAATTGCATGACCATAACTGGTCTTTATCTTTAAACATCCTACAGTAACCCAATTCCTAATCATCATATTTTTTAATCAGAATTTGCTCTGACTTGCTTCAATTTGTTTCTTTCACTTTTCTTCCTTCAATGAAACCAACTTGATATCAAGTAGACTTCACTTTAAGAAAAAAAGTCTCTTAAAGTTAAAGTCAGGTGTGGTGGATACTCGTTGTCTTTAACTTTATGACATGCATGACTATGAGGAGATTACATCTGTGTCAAATGAGAGTAATTAGAGGATTTATCACCAAAGTCTATAGGCCTGTCTTCATCAGCTCGAGTTTGCCAAATAACCCGCTATTTTTCAAACTCAGGATATTATTCCGAAGCTCAAAATTGCGTCTTCACTAGACTCATACGCTCATCACAAACTAGCTCGCACGGGGGCAAATTAGCCTGCTATTTCCCAAATAGCGGAATATTTTGAAAACAAGACCGATATTTCTCTGGATATTTTCTCGACCAAATATCTTGATGATTGCAACTGCTGGCTTGTAAAGACTAACTTGTGATCGGGATAGTTCAAATAGCGGGTTATTTGGCAAACTCGAGCTGATGAAGCGGGCCTTATGCCAGTTTTCAAAGGAAATACTGCACAGGTGTAGCTACATCGTACATGCAGCCATTGATACCGGTAGACATAATGATTCTCAAAATACATACACCGAAACTTCATTGTCATTTGAAATTTTCCTTTCAGTTTTGGTTTAAAGCTTGGTCATTAAATGGAGTCAGTCTGCACGTCCATAAATTATGAACAAAATATGACATTGATCAACGCAGAATGCTTTCATGTACCTGTATAAGTGTCTGCTAAAGAGGCAGAAAGGCAACTCTGTGTAAAATGAAATGTGGCTTCTGGCTTGGCAGATATTATGATCAAGTACTGACATGCAGTTTAAAGAGGAGGTTGAGTTCTGGAAAGAGGTGAAAAATAATTTGTGAGCGTTATCATTATATTATGCAAGTGTGGAAGAACATGAGATAAAAAATTGTTCCCTGAGAAGCATGGCTCTTCAAATGCCTTAATATTATAAATATGGTATATAAGATCATAAAAATCGGGACACATTTTTATGCCACATGTTCGTGTAGTCCCGTATACATCTTTCTGTATACAGTGCTTGTACCTTTATCATTTTGATGATTCCAGAACCTTGCAGTACACACCAATACTTATATGCTAGATGATCAAACTTTTATTATCGATTCCACATCGTTTCTTTCAAAATGTAATCGCATGGCCAGAACTCAACTTAAACTTTAAGGACTAGCAAGGAATTTCCTTGATTTCAGTTGATGGGATACACTTGTATCGATTGAAACTGTATCCAACAGTTTAACCCCCTGTCCACACACAACATTTTCCGTGATTAGGCGTGATTAGCTATACCGTTTCGCATTAGTTGTACAGTTTTGCGATAGTTTTACGATGAAATTGTGTGTGTGGACACTCACTAACGATACGTTGTATAACGAAACGTCGTATAACGAAACGTCGTATAACGAAACGTCGTATAACGAAACGCAGGTTTGGGCATCGTTTCGAACTAGAACTCAATAAAGAATCACGCCTAATCACGCCTAATCACGGAAGGTGTTGTGTGTGGACGTAACTAGTGTAACTAGTGTAACTAACTGGGCGGGGCTTAACATGACCTGACCTCGAGCGAAAGGAGACCAGACCTCTCATTTCCGCTTCCATTTCATGACCGCAGTAGCAAACTGCGCACCTATACGACATTTCGCTGTAGAGTTTCAGGATAACTTTCTTCTGTGTGTGGACATCCTGGAATTTATACGATGATTATTTATACAACGTTTCTTGTGTGTGGACACTATGAAATGTATACGATGATTCTTTATACGACTTTTCGTTATAGAGTTTCGGGATAAATTGTTTTGATTGTGCAGCCGTGGTACGGTAAATAGTTTTGTCTCTCCCACTTTCATTGACAATCAAGGCCATGTTTCATAACACTTGTTGTCATAACAAGATGTAACAATTGTTATGAGCTACCAAAATCTTTCCATCGATTGGCTAGGGGCAGATTCATTATAGATTTGTTTATGAAACAGGACCCATATTTATAACACACACTTTGGTTACACATGTATTTGCAGTTTTAACCGATTTTTGTAAATGATGTTTCATTTCTTGACTATTAGGTTCACTGTACGACCCATTGGATTCAACGAGGAACTCAAAGTGAATGTAGAGTTTCAGTGTGACTGTGAATGCGAAGCACAAAAGGCAAGTACTAAAAGTAACGTTCAACGAGCATGGTTTAGGCCTATTTAAAATTGATTGAAATTAATAAGTTAATGATATGATATTAAATAATATGAGGTAATTTCACAATATGTGGGTTCGCTATCAACAATTCATTAAATTTATATATTATACTTTGTTACGGAATGTTACAATCAAAGAAGGTAAATTATTGGTCATTCTGTATTTAACAAAGCTTTGTAAAAAACAATATTTTATCAATTTGATGAATGGTTGATGGATTAGAAAACTCACCTGTTGTGAAAATAACTTGCTGCTTCCCCAGCTGGGCTGTTGGTTCTTGCATCGAGTCCTCTGTCTGCGAAGTAGAAATAAGCCATTTGATTATGCACTGTTGGCAAGTTGACCATTAGATGACAGGGGCATAATGATAAAAAACTGTTGGGGGGGGGGGGGGCACAAAAAAAAATCTGCATTGCCACCACCCACCAGGTAGCATAATGGGCAAAAGTGAGGGGAAAAAGCCGGGATATCATGTCATTTCAGCAACTTTTGTTAATCACTGGTATCGAATTAGAAATAAATCATGTTTGAATTTGATTGGGGGGGGGGGGGGGAGGAGTGCCACCCTCGCCAAGCCGCCCCCCCCCCCCCATCAGTACGCCAGTGGATCATGACGCTGTGCGATAAACAGTACGCTAGGGCAGACAGTTCATCAGTTCAATGCCTCTTCAACAGCATTGCTCAATATATTTTAACCATATGTTTAAAGGGATCTTATAAATTCCATGTTTTCAAAAGTAATTTAAATATAGTTCTTAAAGGGATTGGGTATCTTTGTCTCAGATTCCAAACAAAATCCTGGATTTAGCTGATGCTGCAACCATAACTATAAACCTTTAGGGTCAGTGAGAAATCCCATGACGTTTACAAGTCGAATGCCTGTCTGATTATCTATACACCACAAGAAAGGTTTCTTTAATTTTCTGATAGATGGAGGCATGTCCGACTTATCAAAATACTAGAATCTTGTTTTTCATTGTTCCTTTCTTTGTCAAACATATATATCCATTATTTTGTAGATCTTTGTAGAAATTAAATAACAATTTTATTTTGAAGAAGAAGAAAAAAGCAGTGCTCCATTTTCACTTTATTTTTGTTTATTTCAGGTTGAGAATAGTCAGGTATGCAGCGGGGGAAATGGTACCTTGGAGTGCGGCAGTTGTATCTGTAACCCGGGACACTATGGCCGATACTGTGAGTGCAGCAGTGACGATCCTACGCTAGAAGACAATGACGCACCTTGCATATCGTGAGTACATCGGCTTAACGGAATACTTTGAGATTACACTGAAGCCAAATATCTACTTTTTCGGTGTTTATATCATAGCATATCAAAACAAAAGCAAATATACCATCATAACTTTTTTGGTGTTTATTCAAAAGCGTTTAAAAACAAAAACAAATAATCCATCATATGATATATATGTATTTAAAATTTGTTCAATTTCCTCTCAGGAAAACAGTTTTAATACTGAGAGAGTCACCCTGTTTAAATCAAACAAATAAACGAATAAAGTACAAATGCCTTTTAACTTATGCTGCTGTTGACAGGCCTTTTTTTAAACATTCATATCAACATGTATATCTATGTTGGCAGATGACATTCAAAGTTCTTTCCGTACTATATGGTGTCAGTCAATGAATGATTTTCATGCTCATACCAATCACATTGTTAGAGAAGGGAGATGTGTGGGGCACTCATTTTTCTTCCAAATAAATGTTGCTGACTAAAGAAGAAAATAACATCACTTCACTATCCAATATTAATCCAATTTACAGTACATTTTATAAAAATGTTGAAAACAAAACAGATCGCTTGTGAAAGTAATTGACGCATCGTTCTTTATATGCTGATCATAAAACGTATATCATATCATCTTGGAGTTCCCCAAACCCAGTGCAGTTACCTCGAGAAAGTAAGGATAAATCACGAGTTTTCTTGACAGAGATGGGTTGACATGCTGTTGATGTCAGTAAAATCTTGTCCCGACGTTTCAACAGAGAAATTAAGGTGTAAATGATGGCTTCACTTTAAACATATTCATGGGGGTGTTTCACAAAGACTAAGATCAACTTTGAGTTGGACTTGACTATGGCAGGCCGTTCCTTCAATAATGAATTATTAAAAAATGTAAATTCTGTAGATTTCTGACCATGATTTGTACGTACCTTGAGAGACTAATACCAGTAAATGGTGAGAGCAAACAGTGGCATGAACGGCTTGCCATAGTTAAGTCCAACCTAAAGTCGATCTTAGTCTTTGTGAAACACCCCCCTGATTGTAGTGGTGACATTGATGGCTCATTTACACATGATGCGGAAAACCGCAGCATTTATTTTTTAAGTGTAAATGACTTGCAAGTGGGGATGAAAACATGTGGCTGCACGCAACAAGCTTCCTTTGCACACTTGTTATTTGTGCATTGTAAGATATAGAAATGTTAAGCGTATCATAAATGTATGTCCGTAATTATGGAAAATCACCATGTTTTACTGCGTTATACATGTATGTGAACAAGCCTTCAGGGATTGAATGTATTTGTATACTAATACTGTCCGTTTTCCTCTCTTTTTACGCCACGTTCAGACCGAATACATCCATCGTTTGTTCAGGAAGAGGATCTTGTGTTTGCGGAAATTGCATCTGTTTCCCAAGACCGGTGAGTATCACATTTAACTTGACCAACACAAATTTATACTAGGTTTTTTTTCATAACTATATAGAAAGGTACTCTGATCTACAAATCTTAGTTCTTTGTATTGAATACTGTACTGTAAAATCACAAACTTTTGTGACATTAACACTTTTTTTACATTAAACTTTCACGAACTATAAACACCACAAATTTTTTCGCTTGAAACTTGTATGAGTTGCAAAGATGTGGTGTTGTTTCGAGTTTTGATTCAGTAATTTTGCAGCATGTGAATTCTTCATTTGTTTGGAGGATGGATATTGTGTTTAATGCCTCACTGTTGACAATAACAGTCCATTTTGCAGCATTTTACTGTTGACTTGGCCCCATATTCAAATGTATTGCACATTCAATGATTATATAATCATTACAAATGGGGCATCATTGTAAAGAGGAATAAACAGGCATTCAGGAATACCAATGTCAAGTATGAAAATGTAGTAACAAGACAAATACTGACGCTCAAACTTGAATTGCAGAACATTTTGTTGATGATTTTATATTTTTGTTGCCCTTCCTTCTTGTTACAGAACCCTAGTGAAGTTGTCTCTGGCACTTTCTGTGAATGTGATAACTTCAACTGTGATAGGTACCTAGGAGAGCTTTGTGGTGGTGAGTACAGCAGCTTAGGAAATCTGAATTTATCAAGGATTTATTTGATTTTGAATTGAATTAAGCTGTTCATACTGGAATGAAATTTATTGAATTGAATTGAACTGAACCATACTGTCCTGAATTGAAAAGATGAATTGAATTGAATTGATATGAATTGAATTGAACCGTACTGACCTGAATTTAAAAAAAATGAATTAATTCGAATCGAATAGAACTGAATCAATTTGAATTGAATTGAATATATTTAAATTGAATTGTAATGAATTGAACTAAACTGAGTTGAGTTGAATTGAATTGAATTGAATTGAATTGAACTGAACTGAGTTGAATTAAACTGAAATGAACTGAATTGAACTGAACCATACCGACCTGAATTGAAAAAGACTGAATTGAATTGAATTGAACTGAATCAATTTGAATTCAATTGAACCGACTGGAATTGAATTGAGTTGAATTGTATTGAATTGAACTGAATTGAGTTGAATTGAATTGAATTGAATTGAGTTGAGTTGAATAGAATTGAATAGAATAGAATTGAATTGAATTGAATATAACTGAATTTCCCCTTCAACATGTGCTTGATATACAGGTTCTGATAGAGGGCAGTGTATCTGCGACGAGTACACGAGGAGAAGTCAGTGCCGGTGCAGGTCTGGGTACAGCGGGGACGCCTGCGAATGTTCTACTCGGATTGATACCTGTATGACAGGAGATGTAAGAAAATCAAGAGAGAAAGAGAAAGAGAGAGAGAGGGGGGCTCAGGTGTTGGGGAGGAGGAGTGACATGTACATGTATACAAGTAGACTTTCGGGACATGGAGAGAGCGAAAGAGAGAGATAGAAATAGAGAGGTAGCAAGTGAGAGAGAGAAAGGGGTCGGGGGGGGGGGGGCTAGTGGGAAGGAGTGACATGTACAAGTAGATGGAGATAGCAAGTGACAGAGAGAAAGAGAAAGAGAGAGAGAGGGGGGCTCAGGGGTTGGGGAGGAGGAGTGACATGTACATGTATACAAGTAGACTTTCGGGACATGGAGAGAGCGAAAGAGAGAGATAGAAATAGAGAGGTAGCAAGTGAGAGAGAGAAAGGGGTCGGGGGGGGGGGCTAGTGGGAAGGAGTGACATGTACAAGTAGATGGAGATAGCAAGTGACAGAGAGAGAGAGAGAGAGAGAGAGGGAGGGATAAGGTGGGGGGAGCAAATTACATAATCATTACAAATGTAATGTTTTAAGTACAGCTTGAGTCATCATCTTAGGTCGTATTTGTCTTGTAGCTTTTGTGTTGTTTATTTTTCAGTTCTTGGTGAAATGGTTGCTTTAAAAAATATATTTACATTTGTCAGCGATATTACACGAAACAATCTTGAAATGAATTCTTTTTTTACATCCAATAATAATGATCTATACATTTTATTTTATCAGACTAATGAGGCATGCTTTTATTCATTTATTAATTGAATCTATCTCCTTTGGCGACGTTTGCGGAATAAGATCAATCGAATGATAATGTATAACAAAAATCGTTATTATAATACTCGTGTTTCACACCTTAAAACAACAAACCCAGGTGCATGGTACAAACAGATCAAGATAATAACTAAAAGAAATTTAGATTCACCAGTCATTAAAGTACAAGGTATTGCAGATAATGACCCCAAATGTTATGTAAAAACAGCAGAAGCTATTAACAAGCTGTTTATATCAATAACAAAAGACCTCCGACCCCTGGACATGAACAGATTACCTGCATTCTTACCTTCACAATCTATATGCCCAGAGGTCCAGCAATATGAGGTTTACAACATGCTTAAAAAGATAAAAAGTAACAAAGCAGGATTGAAAGAAGATCTTCCACCTCGTATTATTCGTGAATTTGCATATGAATTAAGTCAACCCGTAGCAGATATCTTAAATGCATCTTTTCATCAGGGCATAGTACCATGGCAGTGGAAAAGAAGTCAAATCGTCCCAATCCCAAAGTCTCAACCACCAACAATTGAACAACTACGCCCCATAGCCTTAACTAGTCGTCTCTCAAAAATGGCAGAATCTTTTATAGCCAAGTGGCTTTTGGAAGACATATCTAAGTACATTGACCCTCACCAATATGGCAATAGACCTGGTTTATCAACATCTCACTATCTTATTAAACTACTGCATAATATTTTCGAAAATTGTGAGAGACCAAAATCTATGTCAACTTTTATTTGTACAGATTTTTCCAAAGCATTTGACCTATTAGATCACAATATTTTGATTAGGAAATTGATTGATCTTAATGTCAGACCTTTTATTATAAATTGGATAATAAGTTTTTTAAAACAACATTCTCAGTGTGTAAAATATCAAAATGTTTTTTCTGAATATTTAACCACCCATGCCGGGGTTCCTCAAGGTACAAAGTTAGGCCCAATTTTATTTTTAATTATGTTCAATGATGCTTGCCAAGATCAATCGCTGTTATATTTTAAATATGTGGATGATCTTACTTTACTTGAAGGTCGAACTGTACAAAAACAATCAATATTACAACATGTATTAGATAATTTATTAGAATGGACAGAAAGTAATCACATGAAACTAAACCCTAAAAAATGTACTGCAATGAGAATTACATTTATGAAAAATCCATCTATTCCAGAGACTTTTAGTATTGGTGACTCACAATTGTTATATTTAAAATCTGTACAAATTCTTGGAGTCTACATCCAGCAAAATTTGAAATGGGATACTCACATAAATGAAGTTTTAAAAAAGTGCAATAGAAAACTATACATGTTTAGAATGGTCAAGCAATATAAGTTACCAATTCGTGACTTAATACAAATATATGTTGGTTACATTCGTCCTGTTTTAGAGTATTGTGCACCTGTTTTTAATGGAGGTCTTACCTTAGAGCACATACAGAATTTAGAAAGAATTCAGAAAAGGGTATGTAAAATCATTTTAGGAAAAAGTTATAATAATTATGAAGACGCTTTGAAACGATGCCAGCTTGAACGATTACAAATAAGGCGTGAAAAATTATGTGTTGTTTTTGCTGAATCTCTAATTAATAACCCACAATGCAAAGGCTGGATTCCTGAACGAAAATTTTTTGGCATGTCATTACGAAATAAACACAAGTATAGTCAATATAAATGCAGAACCTCTTGTTTTAAACAAAGTGCAATACCATATTTTATTGATCTCCTTAATAATCACTGATTGTTTTAAGCTTTTCTTTTCAAACCCAACTTCTTTTTAATTTGTATATATGAATAGTTGTCTTTTTAACCAGACCAGTATTTTATCTGTCATGGTTTCATTGTATGATAATGTAGATATGTTTTGTGAATGGATATTCTTTCCTATTTATATGTATCCTTGATCATTGTAAACACATACATTTCAGCTTTTTAGCTGCAGCATGTGCATCATTGTACTGTATGTTTTTCGAAATAAAACCTTGAATGAATGAATGAGACTGCACCTAGATGCACAAAAGCTTCACCACGAGTGTGGATAGATCGTATAATGAACTCATTTGTATAATGATATCTCTCTCTTTCCTTCACAGACCATATGTAATGGGGAAGGGGTATGCATCTGTGGAGAGTGTAAATGTAACGCTGGCTCCTCCTATAGGGGAACACTATGCCAAGACTGTCCGGTAAGTTCCCATTTTTCCTGTTTGCAGGATTTCCTTGTTATTGTTTTTTGGGGTAAAATAATTGTAGGGATTTTATTTTTACACACCCTATATTAAGTGAGTAAGTGAACACATAATCAAGCAAGTAAGTGAGTAGGTAAAAAGGTAAGTTTATGAGTCAGTAAGCAAGCAAGTACGTAAGTAGGTAAGTAAGGAAGTGAATAAGGAAGCAGGTAATAAATACGTTGAGTAAGTACTGTAAGTAAGATGGTATGTGATTGAGTAAGTGAGTAAGTAAGCAAGCAATCAAGTGAGTAAGTGAGTTAGTAAATAAGTAAGTAAAATTCTTATTTTTACCTGTATTTTCTGGTCAATGTTTTATCCATCCATCCATCCATAGACTTGTAGCGGTCAGTGTTCTAGGAACGAGGAGTGCGTCCAGTGCAAGGCTTTTGGTACCGGACTGTCCAAAGCAGATTGTGACAAGTGTCCATTCCCGGTCATCATGGTCGATAACCTCGAGATTCGTAAGTAAAGGTATTTTCACGGATCAAGGGTTCAAGGACAAACAAACGAGCTGTTGAATTCACGTAGAGCCACAACCACCACCAATTATATACTTTTGAATACCGGTAGTTTTCTTGATATTTTTGTGAGTTATTAACTCATTACTGAGTATCGCACTTGTCATAAGTAAGAAATATCTTGGGGAAAATTGAATTAAGATATTAAATTGCAGCGTCCCATTAAGATCAATGTGGTCTTAAACTGCACCGCATGAACTGTCGACGGCATACCATAGTGTATAGATGCCATGGGCGACGTGCAGTGAGGATTACTTTATTGATTTCCACAAGCGACATTACTTCCTGGAAAATATTTGTGCTTGTTGTTAAAGTCACGATCAATGAGCGATTCACAAAATTTGCGAAAAATAACACCCCTTCCCCTTCCCCTTCCCCGCATGAAAATAACTGCTTACGGCTTACAGTTTTTATAAATCTACAAATCTAATCACTCTACAATACATCAAACCTGTTTATATAGATAGGCTGCTTATCATTTTATGATGTTACAGACTTCTAACAGAAATTTTTAATCGGAAAAAGAACGAATGTACCGGTAGACAGATTCCTCTTTTTACGTGCTTTCTATTTTATCTATTTTCTAGTTTGGTTTTTATATGCTTGTTTGTGATTTTAAACTTTCAATTTATTGGGTACATAAATTGAACTGTTGTTTAAAATATTCAACCTTTAGGGATTTTAGTATTCAGTTTTCTTTTTGAAATTACTGACGACATCTAGCGCCAAATGGTAACACAACACAAGTGGACACGATGTGCGTAGAAAATATTCCTGTTTTTTGTTTCTTGTACATGTATACTTTGTAAGGCTCTGAATCACATTTTTTTTAATGAGAGCATGAAATGTGAAATAATGTTTCATTTTGTTTGTGCCTTTACAGCCACTGGTTCAGAGAGGTGCCTTGCAGAAGACGAAGACGATTGTTCCATCATCTTTACCTATGCAAAGTCAGCCAACGGCTCCCTCATCTTATATGTGCAGAAAGAAAAAGGTAAGAAAAGGACCTTTTATTCATTCTCTGTGAAGTATTGTTTGTTATTAGTCCGGAGATGAGAGGGTAAGGTGAGGTCAAAGGCTATTAAAGCCACATACATGTAGTAATCGGTGTCCATGTGTATTGCATCATCATTCACTGACACCAGATTTGGTTGGATTACCGATTAACGGCATCGTTTAACAATGTTAAATCTGAGATGCATGGCCCTCTGTATTATCAGTGTCTGTGATATGGTGTAATATTGAAGCCCTAAAAAATTGCACTTCAAAATGATCATGAAGTGCCTCAAAAAAGCTATAATCTTTGAGTGACCGGTTTTACCATACTCATTTCCCCCAATAGACTGTAGTGTTTTAAACGTTTTTTGAATTTTTAGATTTCCAATCATAAATATCTTGATAATCAGACAGGCGATTGGCTTGTAAAAATCGCGGGGCTGCTGACTGACCTAAAGGTTTATAATTATGATTGCAGCATGAACATCCAAGATTTTGTTTAGAATCTGAGGCAAAGATCCCTTTAAAGCAAACTTGAACCATTTAATTAATCTCATCCCTCATTCAATTATTGTCCTGCTTGTTCTATTCCATGATTCATTGCCAATCCCTGCCTTGAGCCCAAATAAGTTCATGGACCTGGTTATGATTTTATAATTGCCATTGTTCAAAACTGTGCATTGCAATTATACTTTTCTTTGAAATAAAGAAAGTATTACAGCTACAAGAAGGGGGAAAAATTCAATTGATCTTTTATGATTTTTTTCAACAGTATGCTTTGAACCAGTGAACATCATGCATGTCATCATCGGTATTGTCGTTGGTATCATCATCGTGGGATTGGCCCTCCTCCTGGTGTGGAGGTTGCTTGTCTATGTTCAAGACAGCAGAGAATTTGCATCATTTGAGAAAGAAAGAGCAGGAACGCATTGGGGACAGGTATGTGAATTTCTCCCTCTCTCCCTCACTTTCTCTATTTGTTTGTCTGTCTCTTTTCTCTTTTTGTCTGCCCCCCTCCCTCTCCTCTCTCTCTCTCTCTCTCTTTCCCTTGCTTTCTGTCTCTCTCTCTCTGTCTCTCTCTCTCTCTACTTCTCTCTGTCTCTCTCCTTCTGTCTCTCTCCTTTTGTCTCTCTCTCCTCTCTCTTTCTCTCCTCTCTCTTCCTCTCTCTCCTCTCTCTCTCTCCTCTCTCTCTCTCTCTCCTCTCTCCTCTCTCTCTCTTCTCTTTCTCTCTCTCTCTCCCTACTTCTTTTTATCTCCCTTTTTTGTCTTTCATATTTCATTCTATCTTTCTCTTCATCTGCTTGTCTTTCTTCTGTCTTTATGTGTTTTCCATTCCTTCCCACTATTTCTCTTACTCTTCTTAATCATATGTGTTAATAAAATTCCCATGTCTCCCATTATTCCTGTATGAGAGAAAAATTATATTAATTTCTCAAAAACACCTACTGTATAATCCCTTCCATTTTTTTTTTTTTTTTCCTTTTACAAAATATAAAATAGAAGATTCAGTTCTTTTGAAAATGTATGTAACTGACCTATTAAGCGAGAGACTTGTCCACACAAGTGTACAGAATATAAACAACTTTAACCATGGCCTTATATTATACAGTCAAACCTACTTTAGTGACCACCCTTTTTTTTTTTTTTTTTTTTTTCCCTTTAAAATGGTTTCTCATTGAAACATGTACTAAATGAACCTGTCTACAATTAAAGAACACTTTTTGTGTTCCCTTGGGCGGTTGCTAAAGACGGTTGACTGTATCAAACAATAATATGCACAATCCAAGAGCACCATGCCAATCAAGGCACACCATAGCGTGAGTCACATGATGTGGACGTGTCTCCCTCACGACTGTCGTTACTTATACTCCACCTCAAATTTCAATTCCTTTAGAAATAAGTACAAGCGCCATTTACTGTCCCAGTATATTTAAATTAAATGCAATTTAGTATGTAACCATCAGCTACCTGAAATTTATAAAATGTTTTTCATTCTTTGTGATGGGTGTATCAACTTGTCAAGCCACATGGGCTTTTACTGATACACCCTATTTAATTTTCCAACAATTTGTATTTCAATTTATTATTATTATTTTTTATTCGGCAAAACAAAGTGTATACAGAGGATTACATAGAAGAACAAATCATACGAAACAAAGGATGAAAATCATTAATTAAAAAAAAAAAAAATTATTACTTTGTTTCACATATTTACCCGTAAGTTGATTTTTATATGTACATTGTAAATGTTTATAATCTGTTTTTGTTTTTACTAAATTTGAAATAAAATTAATCAATCAATCAATCAATTGTCTCTTTTCCAAAACATTATCTGCGATATATTAATTTTTCTCTCTCTCTCTCTCTCTCTCTCAATTTCATTTTCAGAATGAAAATCCGATTTACAAGCCATCAACATCGACGTTCAAGAATCCCACATACCAGAAATGAGACCGGATTAAGGGTGCCAGATTTTTTCTGTTCTTTTTCTCCTGTGTCCTTAGTTTTTGTTGCATTTCAAAGACATAGAATCCTGCATATTCTGTTTGAAAGAAGTGATTTGTGAAGCTCTGTTCATACATGATGGGGTGAAGTATGTACGTCAAAAACCTTCATTTGCAAAAAAAATAAAAAAATAAAAAGTGGGGCAAGGTGTTTACAAATACGCTTCACATATGTGCATCTAATAACAAAAAAGTTATTGCACTTTAATAGTAGCTTATTGTATGCAGCACACACTTTTTTCAAATAATTGTAATAATTATGATGATGATGATGATGATAATAATGTTTTCTTATATAGCGTTTTACCATTAACTGACCAAAGTGTTTACCATCTTATTATTACCCAAGTCACTGAATTCAATTACTCTTCTGCACATTATAGTGAGCATTCTCCACTCCCTGAGGAGCATCCTACCAGGTACCCAATTAACACCTGGGCTGGGTGGAAAGGAGCAATGTAAATGAAGGACATTTTTTCACACCCAATTGCCTTCGATTAAACATGAAGTGGTTTTAAATAAGATGCAGTAGTTTTTTGAGGTGGTTTACGACATCATGGATGAATAAGACCTTCAGTGTACAGCTGAGTTCTGGGCCCCATTTCACAAAACCTTATTACAATGACAAACGAAAAAAATTAGTAACAAATCTGCTGATAATCAATCAGAAGCAAGGATTTCACTAGCCTATAACAAAAACTGTCATTTGTCACTGATGACAAGTTTTGTGAAATGGGGGCCCAGGTCAGGAGATTCCATAGCGAAAGAAACTGTGTGGAAGCAATTGAATAAAGGTCAATAATTTAGCGCATATTGGTGTATCATTTGAGATTTGGAATCATCAGATTGACTAGAAAGTGAATCCGCCTTTCTGAAAGTCGAATGTACTGCACTCAGAAATGTGTACATGGGACTACATAAACCTGCGGCATGAAAGTTTAGTCCAAACAATTCAGCTTTGTCTTGTCATATTTGGATTATGAGGGTATTTCAAGAGCCAACCTTATCGTGGGGAAACTTTTATCAATTTTTCGGGGGACATATTTTCATGATATTCTTCCACCCTGACATAAAAAAGTATTTTTTTAAAAGCTCATAAATTACTTTTCACCTTCCCCAGAACTAAACCTTTCCTTTATTCAAAGTAACCTGAAGGGACCTTATTAACCTGTTAGAAACGGCTTCCTCTATCAATGCATTTCAAAACGATTGTCATTCTGTGTTTTCGTGGTTGGGTTTATCAATGGTTACTTTATTAAGAATAAACAGAATAATTATGGGGTAAATTTGATCAAAACAGTAGGAAATTTATTAATAAATGACAGAGTTACATGTATGTCTGAAGCCCTTGATTTTTATGTAATGTTTCTGTATACATGTGTATATATATGTTGCTATGTCATTGTCTTGTCTTTGTGTAGCTTTAGATTCTGTTCAAGGTTTCAGGTTGTTTATGTGGCGCTTTCTGTGATGCGTTTGAATCTGACCAAAACATTGTTTTAGTCCTCAAGTTAATTAAATCAACTCTATTTCAGAAACTGTATGGTGTCAATACACACTATACCATGAATTGTTTGGAGTGCAAACACACTCGGTCAAAAGTTACGTTGTGTTAATGCACATTGTGCCAAAAATGTTGTGTGCATGCACAGTATGTCAAAGGTTGTATGGTGTGAACACATTTCTCAGAACTTACATATACATGTACACTGTGTAAGTTACAATATGCCAAATGTTTATGTACATTAGTGGGAATGCACTCTATAGGCGGTGTCACGCAGAAAAATCCCTTAAAAATCCCTTAAAAAATCCCTTAAAAAATACTTTCAAGGAAGAATTTTCTTGCTTCGTTAGAGGATTTTTAATGGGATAATTGATGACAGACAGCAATTAAGAGGATAACTAAAATCCAGAGTTTTGGCGTCTGTGTGACACCGCCTAATGTGTACATGTACCGATATCAACTACATGTAATTATAGGGTGAATGCAGTCTTTGTGAGAAGGTACATTACATGTATATGGTGTTAACCCATACTACCATAGCGGTTTCGAGTTTTATGATTATTTTCTAAATTAATCAGTTTCCCCGTCCTCAAATTGGCAACATTTCATCAAATTTACCGTTCCTTCATAGTTTGGAAAGTGTAAAACTTTTTATTTAAATGAACCAGTGTGAAAAAAATCTGCAAAATATAACTGCAAAAACTTAGTTCTGGAAAATTTAATTTCACACCTTGTTGCCAATTTAAAGACGTTAATGATTACAGTAGTTAAAATTAAATTGCTCTCATTCGAGAAAGGTATAACGTACTGCATTGGAAACAGACTCAAACTTTTCTGTATTTTTTTGTCTTTCTGCTCATGTAAATTGTGTAATTCCCACAATTTTGGATCACAGGATAAAAATGCATACAAAAAGTCACTAAAAGGAGCCAGTGTACTGCTAAGGGTTAACACACATGAGACCAAAAATTATGCGGTGTGAAAACTGTGTAGGAATACTATATGTCAGTGTTGTATGAAGTGAAGGCACCTAATGCCAGAAGTAACATGTACAGTACATGTATGTGGCGTGGTGCACCAATCATTTTGCTTAGTTTTTGTATGAAATTACAACTCTTATTATTTGTGAAGCGTTAACTTGTGTGTATATATCTTAGAGAAATATGGATGAACAAATCTTGTAGCGACTTGCTATTTTAACCAATACATGTAGTTTTGAACTGTTAATTTATATGATTAGTTGTACATGAAAAGTATGTGTGTATGATTGTCAAAGAAATCTAGCCTATCTCTGTAAAAATTGCACATGGCGGACAAAAGGAAATTGAACCAAAGTGGTATAGCGTAGGACCAAAATGCCAAGCATGTACTTTATTTTTCCTTTTAAATGGCATCTGTTTATTTCATATTTTCCCTGTATATCTTCCTGAAAATGTTTCTGAAATTTGAACAGACTGCTTAAGTTTTTTTTTCATCAGATTTTTCTTTCACCTATCCATTTAGCTAGAGATGTACCGGTATGTGGATAATTCAAGAATGGAACCTATGGTCTGTTTAGAGCTATAGGGGCTTTAACTCGACAGGTAATACCCTTCTGGTTCTTAGCCGATCATACAACCTTTCACCAAACTTGTTTCTCTCACTACGGTATGTAACATCATAGTAGGCAGAGATTCAACTAGAAATATAGTGGAAGGATTTAGATATATTCTGATATGTTCAGACAACATCGCCTGCTTTCATTTGCATACATTTCTTAGTTTAAATAGAATGAAAACATTCAAAATTTTGAAACAGTGTGCCTAGTTTTATATCGAACTTGCCTATTTCCTCTTCAGTGTAGCACCAGATGGGTAAATCAGTACATCGCTTAAATTCATTTTGTATCATTTTTTTGGTAGCATTCTTTAACAGTTTTAGCTTACTGTTGCGCTAGTATAACATGTGATGTATGATATTTGTATTTCATGCATCTATTTGTAGTATTTTTTTTTGCTGATCAGGCAACTTCTTTGGTGCGAAAAATACCAAGGAAGCTACATGTAGTGACAACAAGATACTGGTATTTAACCTTCCTGGCACATTGCTTATTGTAAGTTTGAGAGGAGTGGACTAGAATTATTTTCCAAGCATAAATGTCTTGTTGACATCTTGTAAAGAAATATATAAATGTGAAGTAAATAATCCACACCCTTTGGATTTTTTAATTTGAATAGCTGTACATAACCAGGGGGGTGTTTCACAAAGATCCTAAGTAGAACTTAACTCTAAGTTGGACTTAAAAATTATGGAAAGCCATTAGCATCTTTGAAAATATTTTGTAAAAGTTATTTTGAAAGGCATTAACTGTTTATTCAAATCATTCATATTTTCTATCATCAAGGAGATTTCATGTTCTGGATGTGGAATTTATAAAAAGTCAAAAATACTTGAATTTCTGCTTTTGAATATATTTAATTTTAAGACTCCAATGGCTGTCCATAATGTTTAAGTCCAACTTAGAGTTAAGTTCTACTTAGGATCTTTGTGAAACACCCCCCAGTTGTAGAAAGCAGACCATAATTTATGTGTAGCAATAAAGCTATGTGTTCAATTTCTTGTCTGACTTTGAATGTTAAACAATTTTGTAACATATTCCAAAGCAATGTGAAACAGAAAGAGATTTAGGGAATTCACAGAGAAAATCTATTTTTAATCATGTAACATTAATGATATTTGCAATGAATGTAATCTTTAAATTTTGCTCCAAGGGTAGTATTTTAAAGCTTATGGCAAGTGCTGAAGAAGCACTGGATAGCAATGTCAATATTTATTAGGCTGTTTTTATTGATTTCCAGTTTTTTTGTCGCTTTTAAAATTCACTTACTAGGAGTAAAAATCGTTGTTACCATACCATAATATATGGGATGAGATCATTAATTTCCATATAGAAGACAATCCTCAATTTCTTACCATAAAATACTTCTTTGTAGTGGCTATGCATCTAATCTGGATATCGTTAATCTGTATATGCTATTTTTCAATCATTTTTTTGTGGAAGGGGGGGATTTTTGTCAGTTTTATAAATGTATAGGTATGTATGTATAGGTGTGAATAGTAACGGTAACTACATACAATGTATTGTCATTATTAATTAATATGCAATCGGTATAAAAAAATGGCTATAATATTATACAGGTTCTTCCAATTGTTAATGAGTTTTAGAACAGACAAAATATATAAAGTAATAGTTTCTACATGAAAGATTTGGTATATTGTATTTCTATTGAAAACATATTGATGCTAAAATTGACTTAGATATCTGAATGCAAATGTGGTATCAGCAATAATGCAAATATTTTATACCGGAGTTTTAAAAAATATCATATTTTCTTAAGAATGGTATACTAGATTTGTAAAATAATGCATGGAGCTGGCATTTCTAAGCAATAAACATACTTGTATGATTGGTAATTGGTGCAGTTGATAATGTGTTCAACAACAAACAAGAACAATTCAATTCTATGCAATCTTAAACAGTTTCATTTAATATTTCAATGCATGTTAATAAACAATGGTATTGTTGTGTTAAAGCTCGTTCAGATATGGCGTGGTAAACCGCCGCACATAAAAGGGCACTTTTTTTATTTCAACGTTTAAATGGAAAACAACTGCGTGCATGAAAGGCCCTTCATGGATTCACTGGTTTCAGTGTCATTAGATTCAGAAACATGATGCATATTTTTTACGCTTTATGACGTCATAACAAAAAATGCTGAAGCTTTGCCATGTCTTATTTGAACGTTATGAGTTTCTACTGTTTTCATGAATGTGACTTGAGGAAACTGCATTTTTACCAGAATTTTGTTTTATTTTACAGAATCTGTTTTAGTAGGGGTTGTAAAACAACAACAAAATACCAGTGAAAAGAGTTAATGTATAATTAGTTCTATACGAGGGGATACATATACATGCATTTGTGCGCTGGGCGCATCACTTGTGAATATACTGTAAAATGACAAGCTTTTAGAATCCGCTAGTTTTGCTTTTTTTTCCTAACTTCATCTGTTAGCATCAAACTTATAAGAATTACAGCAGTTGTTGATTGAAATAAATTATTTACAATGACATAAAGCAGGTAAAATACAAAAATGATGTTAGTAAAATTTGAATTCATACGTTCAGAAAATTCCAATGAATACATACAATTTATCACTACTGAAATACATGGTTGTGAATATGACAGTAGATAATCATTATGTCACTATTAAAATTGCCCATTATGAGTCTTTTTTAAAAGTGTTAGTGACTGTATATTTTCATAGGCTGTGAGATAAATGGGATTCCATGTGATGACGAGTTGATTGTTACTTTTGAAAATATCACAAATCTGTCACCTTTTTGTTATTTTTATCTCCTCTCATTTGTTTTAAAGTGTTAGTGACTGTATATTTTCATAGGCTGTGAGATAAATGGAAATCCATGTGATGACGAGTTGATTTTTACTTTTGAAAATATCACATATCTGTCACCTGTTTGTGATTTTGATCTCATCTGTTCAGAGCAGGAAGGGCACAACATGTACCGGTATGTCATATACATGCACAGGTATGTCATATACATGCACCGGTATGTCATATACATGCACAGGTATGTCATATACATGCACCGGTATGTCATATACATGCACCTGTATGTCATATACATGCACCGGTATGTCATATACATGCATATCCATTGTACACAAGAGCTTACGCCCTTCTGGCTCAAAACAGAAGAACTGCTCTAATCGCGTAAATAGAAATAAATTCTCAGAAAATCTTGCGTTTAACTTGGTCTTTGAAGAAAGCTTAGGCTGTCCATTTACTGATGTTTTTTTGATGTTATACTTTTTGAGTAGTCATTCCTGTGAAGTTTTCATTCAAAATGTGATGAAATTTAGAATGGATAATCTTTCCATCATTACAAATAGACGTTAAAACAAGATAAGAACTTCCTTTAACTTGGTCTTTGAAGAAAGCTTAGGCTAAAGTTGTTTGTGTTATACTTTTTGAGTAGCCATTCCTGTAAAGTTTCCATTCAAAATGTGATGAAATTTAGAATGGATAATCTTTTCATCATTACAAATAGACATTGAAACAAGATAGAGCTTCCATTGTTTTCTTGTTTGTCATTCTTCAGACCTTTATCTAATGTATCTATAGAGTCAGTGTTATAACATCTTAATCACGGATCATTTGTCCACATTCAATAACAGTTTGAAAATGCACAGAAAAGATTACTGTAGATAAATAAGCTCTGACTTTAAAGATAAATACATTTTAAGTAAACATGTAACAAAATTTTGTTGTGTGACCAAATTGAAAATTCTACTTTTTGCTTTGCAAATAAAAAGTGAATCCTATAAAATGAAGAAAAAAAATGATCTCAAAGACTTTTGACAAATCAGCCAAGGGTAGTTTATATAGCCTGTCCATCCCCTACTGAATTGTGCAAACATGACAAGGATGCATTGTGTAATCCAACATGACTTCATGGGGACATTCCATACTTAGGCTATTATTGACATTGCACTTGCATTTGCTTCCTCGAACTCTGTGCAGTTGTGTTCACATTAAGTGAAGAAAAATTTGATTGTCTGTTTAAACCATTATGGTGCTATTATATATGAAACTTTCCCTTGACCAATATATCTCGTAAGGTTATTTTTGGTTTTAAATATTTGTAGATTTTTATAAGATATTTAAATGCATGATGTGTATTTCTTCTGCGGTAAATTATACATTTGACTTTCCATGCTCCTGTCTGTCATGTATCATAGTGATTTCATTTTTACCATTCCAGTTTTTAGTTTTTCGAATGTATTGATTATGGATACAATATATTATGTATAAGAACTGGTTTTGGTAAAGAGAATTATGATAATAAAAGTTGCCTTTTTTGGTAGAAACAGAAATATTTTGTATCATGTCCTTTTTCGCCTTGTTATGAAAAATACAGTATGACTTTGGTGATGAAATGACTGTTGTGATAATAAACTTTCTCATATAAATTCTAAATATTTCTTAGCTCTTTTAGATCTGTGTTTGAGTAAATTCTCTGGTATACAGTGAATACAATGGACATTACCTGTTTACAAATCTCACAAAACCAATTCCCCCCCCCCCCGAAAAAAAAAATAATAATAAATGGAAAGAAAGAGAAAATATATATATATATATAAAATAAATAATTAAATAAATACATGAAATAATATCCCCTAAGCTTCCACAGAAATTCGACCTCGAGATATTTTCAAGTCTTCTCCCTCTGCTCTTTCTCTCTCTTTCTCTCTTCTCTCTTCCTCTCTCTCTCTCTCTCTCTCTCTCTCTCTTTCGACTTTTTTTTACTTAAAGGGAAAGTCCACCCCAGGATTTTTTTTAGCTGACGATAAAGACCTAATAATACCATGAAGAATGATACAAGTCTCATTAAAATCCATGATCACATAACGAAGATATATCGACTTTTTTATCGAAAATCAGCCGCCCCCCAAATGCAAATGCGTTACATGGGCAAAAAACGATCGCCAAAAAATAACCGATAGTATCGAAATTGTGACGTATGTTGCGAGCTGCCTTCTTATTTCGCAGACATTCACTTTCGCTCGCGGTACACTGTTATCGCACTGACACGACGAATCATGAATGAAAGTGAAAGCGAAAGTGAATGTCTCCGAAATAAGAAGGCAGCTCGCAACATACGTCACAATCGTTTCATGCCCATGTAACGCATTTGCATTTGGGGGGCGGCTGATTTTCGATAAAAAAGTCGATATATCTTCGTTATGTGATCATGGATTTTAATGAGACTTGTATCATTCTTCATGGTATTATTAGGTCTATATCGTCAGCTAAAGAAAATCCTGGGGTGGACTATCCCTTTAAGTGATGAAATGCTGATATACGTGTAAACGTCAAACCTTCAATATATTACCAAATATTTTGAAAAAAATATTTCTACGTCATTGGGCTTTTGTTATGTACATAAACCGCTTTTGACGATATCAAACAACCAAACAATGAGAATAATTTCTGTTATGTCAATTTTTCTAATAAGTTTCGTATTTACTCTGAAAGAATGGTAAAAAAAATAAAATAATAACCATCAAAAGGACGAGAGCCTAATACCCGTTTGTGGTAGAGATTAATATAAATATTGAAATTTACACTTTTCATCGCGAAATTTGCATTCTTTTTTTTTGGGGGGGGGGGTGTGAATCACCGACATACACGCAACAGGTCTTGAAAGTTCAACTGCTTGTATCTTTTCAATAATGTTACGGCTGGAATTCAAGCTTTAGCTTCATAGACGGCAATTTGAAGAGAAAACAAGCACCGATTGCAATCAGAGGCGGCCCTCCCGGGGAGAGGGGGGGGGGGGGGGGGGCAGGGGGGCACAGTGCCCCCCCCCCACTTTTTCAGATACCCCAACAGTGCCCCCTTTTACATAGGAAAAGTGCCCCTTTTATTTTGTAAGAAGTGCCCCTTTTACATAGGAAAGGTGCCTCTTTTGCTTTGACAAGTGCCCCTATTACTTAGTAAAAGTGCCCCTTCCCCCTTTTCACCTGTGACGAGTGCCCTTTTTATTTTTGACACGTGCCCCTTTTCCTTCGACATGTTCCCATTTTCCTTTGCAATAAGTGTCCATTTTCCATTCTCATAAATCTTGAAATTATCTTGAATAAGTGCCCTTTTTAATCTCTAGTAAGTGCCTCTTTTCAGGTACGGGAAGTGCCCCCTTCACCTCTGATAATTGCCCTATTCAAAACTGAGAGGTGCTCCTTTTACTTTGACAACTTCCCCTTTTTTCCTTTGTAAGAAGTGCCCCTTCTCCTTTTAATAACTACCCCCTTTTTAAACTCGGATGAGCACACCTTTCATTTTAATATGTGCCCCTCTTATTTTCTAATAAGTGCCCCTTTTCCTAATGATAAGTGCCCCCATTAAAAGAGAGAGCTCCTTCCCCTTCTCATAACTACCCCTTTCCATTTCTAATAAGTGCCCCTTTTCCTTATGATAAGTGCCCCCATCAAAAAGAAAGAGCTCCTTCCCCTTCTCATAACTGCCCCTTTTAAAAATCTGAACGGTGCCCCCTTTTCATTCAACAAATGCACATTTTCCTTTATCATAAGTGCCCCTTTTACATTTTCATAAGTGCCCCTTTTCATATCTGGTCAGTGCCCCTTTTCAACCCTGATAATTCCCCTTTTATTAATAATACGTGCCCCTTTTCCTTTCTAATAAGGGACCTATCCCCTTTTCACCTATTATAAATGCCCCTATCAAAATCTGATGGGTGCCCCTTTTCCGTCAACAAATGCCTATTTCCCATTTTCGTAAACGCCTCTTTTTCATCACTGGTGAGTGCCTCTTTTCAGGTGAAAAAATACCTCATTTTCACCTCTTATAATTATCCTTTGTACTTTGACACATGCTCCTTTTCTTTTCTAATAAGTGTCTTATCCCTTTCGATAATTGTCCCCTTTTCATGTAATCATTAAACGTGCTCCTTATTTAAAGCGACTAAGAGCAATTTCCCCCAAAGTTCGCTCGCATTTAAAGATGATATAATTATATTACTTATCAAAGGTCTTTTCAGTCTTCCGTTATGAGAATGTGCTTATAACCCCATCACGATTGGCTTTTTTCCTCTTTATAAGATGTAATTTTTCACACTGCGACCTCACAGATCTTTAAATTTTTCTCGCTCGCTTCGCTCGCTCGTAAATGCATATTCAGACATCACATCCAACTGTAAAGTATGATGCTTAAGCAATATCTTGTATGGTGTATGAAGATAAACAAATATTGAAATCATCCCTGATAATGTAATCACAATGTAGGGGTATATACCAATGTCTAAAAAATTGTATATTTTCGCTTTGAGATTTCCCACTGTAGGTGCCCTTTGTTTCGAGAAAGTGCCCTTTTTTGTTGGTGCCCCCCCCCACTTTGGAAGTCGCTCGGCCGACCCTGGGTGTACGAAATCGCTAAGTCTACTTTCCTTTAGTTTTTTAGCATTTAGGTGCACTTGGTTAACCTTTCAAAAAGTATTTACAAATATGGCACTTTTGTTGGAACACACATTCAGCACACTGTGGGCTCTTTTTGCGTCGAAGAAGAGCAAAATAGCGAGTTTTAATTGCACTTCGGTCGCTCTCGCAAGCCCTCACTTGTTCCATTGTGGTCAGGCGGCTTTCGGGTGAGCGGTTAATAATGAATATTCTAAGAGTTAGCTTTCTTCTGGTATTGAACTTGTTTTGATTGGTTGTATATTGGTGTCGGAATTTACCCATTCACAAAATGGAGCTACCTGCCCGTTGAAGCCAGTGGCCCGTCACCACTGCATTCAATACTGAGTTAGTTTGTGATCAACTTCTTTTATGATACAAACAATAACAATAACTAGACATGTAATACTTGTTTGGAACAAGTATAGGTGGGCTTTTCCAACTAAAATTTGAGAGAAAATAGTACAAAAATAAGCAAGATACTGCTAAAAAAATGTCATGAAGATTCATGATGTAGGCAAAACACGTAAATTAGAACATTTCTGACATGTGGCCTTTAATCGAAATTTTCACTATAATTACGTCATCATAATGAAAACTGGTATCGAGCTACAACGTATTGAAATTTGGAAGAAAATTGATCAATATTTACAGAGATACAATCAATTTTCCATAAAAATGCTGACGTCATAATATGCAAATTCGTATTTTGAGTTCCAAGGCCATTATGATGACGTCAAAATATTGTTAATGGCCATATGAGACATGAAATCATATCTCTGACTAATATTCTTTCCAAATAGAAAAAAAATAGGGGGTCCAGGTGCATCCCAAAGAGCTATTATGGAATTTGTATAAGTATGCTTTTGCCCATATACATTGTGAGTCAAAACAAAGTTTACACCTAGAGAATTGTTAATTATTTTAAAAATCATTTATGAACAGGGAATTATTATAAATCTTATGAAAGAGTGTTTTATCCTAGATCGTTTGGTATCATTTTTGTGAGGTATGTGTTTACGCTTGGATGAACAGGGGGCATTTATTGTGTAGCGCCCTCTGCAACAGAACTCAACTATCCCTTTAAGTCATGAAAGACATTTTTACTTCCTTATGTTGGAGTATTGGTTTATTTGTCTTTTTCAAGAAATTGATTTAGTTTTACCGTTTTCTATGTTTTTTTCTTTTTCTTTGTATTTCTTTGTATTATTCTTTATATGTTGTATTGTTTCATGCAAATGAGAATGCAATTATTTACCATGCCAAGCGGAAATACTAACTGTACATGTGAAAAGCCGGTATAAAACCTTTCAGTATAAACAGACGATCGCAAAATGTTACACACTACCTGGACTGTTGTACCGGTGCACCGCGGTGAAGGCAAATTTGGTATCAAAAGATGCGCAAGACTCTAAGGAAAAAAGTCATGAAGTGGCACCGTTAAATATTTAAGCATTACAAAGTAATCGCGAAAATAGAGGGGGGGCTTAAACTGCCCCCCCCCCCCTCCCACTAGGGTTAAAACCCCTTTAAGAGTGTTGGGAGTCCCAAATTCGCCAAAAATTTGATAGCAAAATTTCACCTAAATTGTATCAAAGTGTGAGAGAGGGTGTCATTTAAGACACCCTTCTGCAAAGATTTCACCCCACCCCACAAAAAAAAAAAAAAAAAAAAAATGTGCTTGAAGACAAATATTGATAAAAGAATATTTAAATTTTGGTTTTCTTCCACATTATGATTCAATTTAAAGCCCTGGACCTACATTTTGCAAGGCTGGGCCCCTATGACTATACAGTGAACCTGTGTGTCTATATACGGTGACAATTAAGTAAAGGCTTTACGTGTGAATGACGTATTAATCGCTCTTACAATAATGTGTATTGCCAGGTCATGGATCCCAGATTTTGGGGCCGGCTGGTTCGCTAGTTCGAAGTTCTTTGACAAGAAGAATAAATAAAATAACGCATGATTAATAATGACAGATAAGAATTTATGAAGTCTTGATTATTCAGAATGTGTTTTATTTCGGGGGTTGCAGGGACATGCCCCATATGGAAACGTTTGCTTGGATTTGTCTCATAAAAGAAGTTGACCACAAACTAACTGGCTACATTGTGTTGAGTGCAGGGGCCATGGGCCACTGACTTCATCGGGCAGTTCTATTTGTGTTCAATACCAGAAGAAAGCTAACTCTTAGTATTTTCATTAGCCGCTCTCCCCAAAGCCGCCTGACCACAATGGAACGAGTGAGGGCTTGCGAGAGCAGCCGAAGTGCAATTAAAACTCGCTATTTTGTTCTTCTCCAACTCAGACGAGATCCGCAGTACACTAAGCTTGCCCAAAAGCATTACAGATAAATGCCTTAATTCCTGCCCCCTCTGTCTTTGAAGGACAGCGTACGTCTCCCTAGAAGACACTTTGCAACACAGGCTGCGGAGCTGCCGCTTGAGAAGCCCCCTCTATCCTACCCACTTGGATAGCAAAACGCTGGTCAGACCAGTGGAATTCGTCTACTACCAACTTGAAGGAGTTCATCCCAAAGCCCTGTGCAAAACCAAGTGGCTGCAACCTCTCAAGAAAAGCCTAGTCAACCTCATATCCGTGTGGAGTTGGCCGTACACAATATTAGTGCATAAAATTGGAGCTGAATAATCACCAAACTGTGCATGTGGAGAGATCCAAACTATGGATCATGGCACCGATGACTGTCCTATCTACAAATCCCCACACGGTGCTTCTGGACTTCGATAGCTCGATGATGAGACAAACAGTTGGCTAAATAAGGACCTTCCTATCTAGATGATGTACTCCCTGATATTCTTTGTACGAAAGAGCGAGCAAAGAGAGACCACATTGTGCTGGATTAATTTGTGTTTTCCGACAAAAGTGCAGAGAAAGTGCCATATTCTGTGTATATTATACTTTTTGAAAGGTTAACCAAGTGACTCCCGGGCACCCATATGCTGGAAAGAAACGCACTTTTTGGAAAACTTCACTTGTTCATGCAAAAATGCTTATTTGTTTCATGCACGCAAGTCAGATTGAGCGGATGATACAACCGTTCCATATGCTTGCCCTTGTTTCGCCAGTGGATGTCATATTAAGCTATGGTCACAAATCAGAGCAGCGACCGACCGATCAGTAGCCTGCTCGGTCGCTGCTGGAATTAGGCATCGCCCAGCGATTAGATCGGAACCCGGGCGGCGACCGCCCAGGGACCGAGCGTATTTTGGGCGGCGAGTGAAAAGTGAGCAGGCGCCGCCCAAATTTTAACACCGCGCTAAAACTTCAGCGGCGACCGAGCGATGCCCTAAAAACGAGCGGTGCCTGGGCGGCCGCCGCTCGGTGGCCGGGCAGCCGCCGGGCAGAATTGGTTAAAAACTCGCCGCTCGGCCGCCGAGCAGGCAACTTTTGGGTAATGTGACCATAGCATTACAGACAGAGCGTGGTTATCGGTTGAATGTACAGTGCGTCCCAGAAAAAACGAAACCGAAAATTATCAATGTTTTATCATAACTTAATCACATTTATAATTAATAAATGACACATATTTGGAAAGCTTAGATCCTCCTCTTTCATTTGATGCATCTCATTATGACGCATGAGTGATTAAAATCGTTTGGCGGGCGATATATTTGAATTTCAAAGAGAAAATCACATTTCTAGAAAGTCTAGTTGCTGCCCTTTCATATGACACCTCAATCAGGAAAAATGAACAAGGAATGACAAAGTTCTGTTTGTTTAAAGTAGCCCTTACATTTTCATAATTTTAGCAAACAAATTCGTTTTCAATGGCTGCCCGCCGTAGCAAAAAGTAGAATTGACAAAAGTCTTAACTCCGTTTCGTTGACAATCAGCCATGCATGAGGTCTTTCGTCTACGGCTGATTGTCAACCAAACGGAGTTAAGTCTTTTGTTAATTTCGTTTGTTGATACGGCAGCAGCCAGTGAAAACGAATTCGTTTAATCAAATTATGGAAATGCAAATAGAACTTTGTTATTCCTAGCTCATTTTTCCTGAATGAGGTGTCATATGAAAGGGCGGTAACTCAACTTTTTAGAAATATGATTTTCTCTTTGAAATTCAGATACCGGCCGCCAAACGACTTTTCAGTTTCCTCTTTTCAAATTGATTTTAACCACTCATGCGTGAAATGTGCATTATTATGAGTTGCATCAAATGAAAGAGGAGGATCTAAGCTTTCCAAATTTGTGTCATTTATCAATTGTGATTAAGTTATGATAAAACATTGATAATTCTCGGTTTCGTTTTATCTGGGACGCACTGTATAACGTCCAGTAATGACGAGCCATATTAACATATCATTGGATTACTTCATGACGTCATAGATGGATTTTTACATATGAGAGTAATCATTTTCTAGAGGTTGGTGAAAGTTGGAAAAAGTTTTTGATGTAATGAAATCTTAACCAAATCTGTTAATATGTCCGTAATTAGTGGCTTAAATATCTAATCTACTTCTCAAGACAAATTCCTAGCGTCAGGTCACTTGAAGGCAAATAGAGGGCGAGCCCATGCATGGCCATACAATACACTCTCTACAGACGAACATAGATTTGAAATTGAAAACAACGTCAGGGCAAATTTTTATAGAGGAAAGAGCAAATGTATAAAAGATGACCATTTATCGAGGTAATTTATATGCAAGGGCAGTTTCAACTCGCAAATTATCAATGATATGAAACAATCAAATGTAATTTGGGGAATCTATTCGTGAGGTACCTTTAAACATAAACGAATGTTGTCATTGATATTAAGTAAATTGTAAATAGCACAACAATTCGCTCTGTTTATAATTGTTCTGCAGTCCTGTGGTTTATGTTCAGCAGTCAAAAAACATATTCAAGCCCTCCCCATTTTTCATTACAAATAAACTATGTAAGCGATTCACAAGTAGAGATTAAGTGCAGATTTGGTCAGATTTATTCCTTAAGCCTTTTCAGTAGCAAAGATGGAAAAACAACACGTTTTTCTTTAACTAAAAGCTTTTTTCGTTACTAAATTGGGAACAAAAGGGAATTAGACCTGGCAACGTCCAGTCATACATCCTGGAACCTAATTACATCATCCATAACTGACATTGTTGCGCAGACGCATAATCCGAACTTATTGAGAAACCGCGCGCATCACAAATCGAGGTGGTATTGGCGTTTGACGTTCACTACCAAACCAGCATCAGCCGCTCTCCGTCATTTAACGTCATCCTCATTCTCTTCATTTCAAGAACAGATCTCGTCAATATCACACCGTGCCAGCGTTCAACTTGTCTCTGAACAATGAATACTTCATCCCCATTCAACGAGAGCTTCGATGATGCCAACATTACGATGTCGCCGATGACGGACGACGACGACGATGGTGGTGGGTCCACATCGTCGTGTTTTAGGCCTTTGTTTTACATTAAACTCATCACGTTGGCCATTGCGATGTTGATGATGATCACCACCCTCATCTTGATTCCGTGTCATCGTCGACTTCGTAAGCAACATCATATCTTCCCTTACAACATCGTACTCTCTGATCTGAGTGGTGCCATCGTGCTGGCATGTTTCGAATGGTTCGCTGTTTTCGAACCCCCCAAAGAGGTAAGACAGTCGATAATTATTGCTTTCAATGAGGAGAGTTGATTTGGTGATGTCAGTAACATACGTTACTGACTACACAGGGCTGGCCCGTAAATACAGGGACGGGAAATACCGGAAGATAAATGCTGGTACTTGTAAATACCGCCTAGCAAAGACGGGAAATAGTAGGGAATACCCAAAAAACTTTTTTTGTACACTATATAATCTTGGAAAGTTTAGATTATTGAACATGAATAAATATTGAGCACAAATAGACAATAAGAAGGTGACTTCAGTCATGGTAGAGGGTCATAAAACTGCTTGAAATGATAAATTCGAACGCTATGGCTTTCAAGTTAACATGTAATAAAGCTACATGTACATGAATATCTTGTACAGTGTTCATGACATATACAGCTTTGGACGAATGGTCGTGTTCCAGCAGTTAACGCGACGCGACACCCCCAACGCACCCTTTCGGCAAAATCGGGGGGGGGGGGGGCTTTGGACGAATGGTCGCGTTCAAGTCAACGCGACGCGACGCTACCCCACCCTTTCGGCATAAGCCGACATATACCACCTTTGAAGAAGGAAACGGGAAAATACAGTTTTATTTTTTAAAGTAAATTCAATTCAACTTGTAACACATCCCAAATAATAAATGTTGGACTGCACTGGAATTCTTATAACAAACATACATTATACACATCCTGGTAATCAAGTTGTAGGCCTTATATACACACATGCATTTTATTTAAAATTTAATACATTTCAGTATGTGAATCGTCAATTATCAAATGTAATTATCCTGTATACTGCAAAGGTCTTTGACGGTTGGTCTTTTAGGTATAATTACATCACCTTCTGTTTGAAATACCATCCAGCATTAACTCTTCAAATTAACTATTTGATTACCTGTTCCTTTCTACTAATTCTTGGGAAATGGACATGAAATGCATCAATGTGAAGCAATGAATTCTCATCATTTCATTACTTAAATATCCCTTCTACACATAACCACTCAAAAATTGAATAGTCAAATATAAATCAATTAAAAACAATACAAATATACCCGTGAAGGAAAAAACCTTGACACGGTAACCTAAAGAACCTAAAGCTTATTTCTGATGGTATCTTAAGAATATACTTTAGATATAAACAAATTCGTAGATGTTCTGTCTGATTTATGTAAAAGAGATATAAAGAAAGATAAAACAAATCGTTTGTTGAGCTAGTTGTTGTCGCTATTAAACTGCAATCCTTTTTTCTCTTTCCAGGCTTATATAATCCTGAACATCTTCTTAGTAACATCCATCATAGTATCACTTCTAAGCATCGCCTTGGTAGCCGGTTACCAATTCATCACAATCTGTGTAGACCCCTTTGGCTCTCGGAACATCATCACCACACCGCGACTGATCATGGCATGTATCGTCACATGGGCATTTGGGTTCACCTGCTCTTCTTGCCTTGTCGCAGTCGGCTTCGATAAGATCTACATCGCTTTCCTCTCCATCTCCTGGTTAACCACGATCGCCACTGGCCTCATTTACATCTTAATCTACCGTTCTGTAGCCAGGGTACCTTGTGGCGGCAACATCACACAAGAACGTAAGGAGGAGAACCAGAGAGTACTCCGCACCTTCGGTCTAATCTTTGGGACCACTGTCCTTTGCCTGATATGTCCCTGGGTATACTGGACCCGATTCAGTATAGGTTATGAAGACGAAATATGTCTATTCTACGCTTCGCTTACGATGTTTAGCGTCAATTCGATTGCAAACTCCATCATCTATTGGTGGCGACTTAAGGAGTTTCGATTAATTTTCGGATTCTGTAGGAAACAGAGAATCGATCCTCTTCTGTGACTGATTTGAAACAAAGTAAGAACTGATTCGTGACCTTTTCATGTAACATAATGTTCATAATATGACAATGTATTACGTGTAAATTGTAACAAATAATTTTCGTGGTTCAGCGCCGAAGCAATTGTCTTTAGAACTACTTAATGTATTTTATGTATACATTTCTTGGAAATTTTGCCATATTTTACAGCACTCTTACTTGAAAGAACAAACAAAGAGGTAGGTAATTTTATTACCCCCCTACCCCCCAAAAAATAAAAATATATATAGGCCTATATATATTTAGTGAACGAGAGTAATGTTATTAGGTAAAGAGACAGAAGGCTTGAAGGGTGTAGTGAAGGCGGATAAGAGAAAGGAAAACAGTAATAGAGTAGGCTATGATTATTACAGTCACCCAGATCTCAGAAGGTGAGCTTTATAACATTAAGAGTAAGATATAATTATATTGAGTTGGGTTGACACAGTTAAAGAAATATGATAAAAAGAAGGACTTGGGTGTATAAAGGTCGCTTGAGGAGAAATTTTGGAATGGGAGCATATTTCAAGAAATAAGATCAAAGAAAGATATATGTTAGTATAGGTTGAAGTTTTGATCCGGGAGTATGTTTAAAGAAGTATGGTCAAAATATTTAGTAGTAGGTAAAGGGGATAAAAAAAAGGAGGCTTGTTCCTAATTTAGACGCTTATCAAAACAATTTCTGGAGGTCCCAGGACTCGGAAATTGGACAGGTGAGTTAGTGGACGAAAATTATTGATTGGGTAAAGGGATTATATGATATTTTCATTATTAATATTTAATTTGGGATTGGACAGTGTATTGGGGCTAGACTTTGGATGCATCGAAAATCCAGGGACCAGTTAGTAATAAAAAGCGATGTAAAAACAGTTTGAAAGTAGTAGAGGACAGAATAGAGCACACCGGGAGGAAAAGAATAAGGGATAAAGTAGGAGCAGAGGAGTGTGGAAGCCATGAGTCGGTAGACTCTTGTAGATGTTGTGTATAGACTCCATCATTTATTGCACATCCCTTCTCGACGTCTGCCTTTTTCATCTATCTTGAACTGATTTCCTGCGTGTATATATAAATTGCATGGCCATATCGAGATTGAAATGGCTCCACAGACTGAAGTTATACATTCGAGAAATTCCCCTGCACTGCACCCTTTTTTGTTCAATGTACAATAATTTCGGCGATTTAAATTGCTATACATGAATATGTACTCGTTTGTGATTCAGCCGAAGAGAGACATGTTAGACACCAAGTATTTTTTTCTCTTTTTGCTTAAACTTTAGTCCAGAACTTGTAATTGTAATCATTTCTGGGTCTTGTGCTTTAGTTGGTTTGGAGAGAGAGAGAGAGAGATAGTATCAAAGAGACAGATAAAGCAACAAGGAGAGAACATGAGAATAAGGGCGTGGTCCTTAATTTCTGTTAAAATGTTAGTATTAAGCGTTTTGAATTAATTCAGTCTATGTACTAATCCCACCCTCTCATCGTACAGCCCAGGTGGGAGGCCAACCCAGTCCCGCCGGTTCCCCAAATCAGAAACCGATGCGGCAGTATTGAGCTGGTGGGTTAGATATATATATATGTATAAGGTGACATTTTTCTTGGGAGGAGTTTTATTCACATCTCCATCTGTTGGTACCTCTTGTAACATATGTTAGATTTCAATTTCATTCATAAGGTCAATGTTTACACTAGAATATTGAAGCATCTAGTACATTTTTTATGCGTGTAAGTCGTCTGATTTTATGCGGTTAAATTTATGCTCAAGCTGATGCTGCAATTATTGAAATACTTCCTGGAAAGTCAAAGGCAAAAATAATGTTTTTCGCCTTTTTGTTCCTTATTTTATAGTCAGAAACCAACATTTTAAATATGTATGTGTAGAATAATAGGTGTCTGCTTTCTTTGTTATTTTTCTGAATGATTTGTAAAAACTAATTATAAAAACACGAATAACCTTGAAATACAGAAAGCTTTATAATTACATCCCGGCTATTAAGATTTTGTACACCACTCCCTCCCCCTACCCCTGCATGTCAACTTTATTTTTGTTCAATGTACAATAATATCGGTGATTTAAATTGCATAACATGAATATGTCCTCGTTTGTGATTCAGCCGAAGAGAGACGTGATAGACACCAAGTAAATTTGTTTCTTTCTCTTTGCTTAAACTTTATTCCAGAACTTGTCATTGTAATCATTTCTGGGTGATTTAGTTGGTTTGAAGAGAGAGAGAGAGAGAGAGAGAGATAATATCAAAGAGACAGATAAAGCAACAAGGAGAGAACATGAGAATAAGGGCGTGGTCCTTAATTTCTGTTAAAATGTTAGTATTTAGTGTTTCGAATTAATTCGGTCTATGTAAACTAACCCCATCATCGAGGTGAAATTTTTAGTGGGAGGAGTTTCATTTTTTCAATACTAACTGTAAATATAAGAATAATTTTGAGATGCAGAAAGTGTTATGATTTTTCCACTTATCTCGTTTATATTTTATCAAAGGTGAAATCAGGATTTAGGCAATGGTTAAGGTTTTTCCTAAAATTATCAAATGCTCCCAAGGTTTTCAGCATGAAGTAGCAGAGAGGAAGTTTAATTCATTTTTTCCTTCAGCTTCTTGCTTACACCTGAATAGTAATTCATGAAATAATTATAATAATAATAAATGACACATTCAATATTTATTCATGATACAAACAAAAAACAGGTTTATAAACTATTGGATTTCTAAAGTACATGGAGAAAACTTTCAAAAACATAATTTTATAATAAGAACTAGATACTTGTCGTGGTTGTAGTGATTGGTTCACTCTCACCTCCTTTTCTCAGAAGCCTACCCGGTACTACGTATATCATATTAGAAAAGAAGAGAAGCTTCGACCTTGGCTGTAACATTGATACTTATCTACGATCAAATAGATTAGTTTGGAAGCTAATTCTGTCGAACCATCCATGTCTTTGGTCTTGGATTACCCCTTCACTATCATCTGCAATAAGGCCTTAGTGACATATACCTTTTTTGTACCGCTTTCTTTTCATCTAGAGTGTAGTGCGGCAAATCAGAAATATCGGCGAACAACATTTTATTCAACCTCTTCATTATATTTGAAGATGGGATACAAGGAGTTACGAAAAGGATTGATACAATCAAATGAAAATTCCGAGTCAGAACATTAATACAGCCAGTTTTTTTTCAGGGTGAGGAAGAATTCGAAAATTCGTCGATACACCGAACAGAAATATATTCGAACAGTATTGTTATACCCGCAGAAAGTTGAAGGTCCTGGCACAATAATTTTTAAGATCCATGCCGGAAGGAGGGTGTTTTACAGGACACAAATTGGTGTTGGGTCCAGGGGACGGAGCCCCCAGAAGCTCAGGGGTTAAGTTATCGTCAGATGAGTCTATTTTTATACCTTATTTGTGACACTGACAGGTCACGAATTGGCGTGGGGTCCTGGGGACGGAGCCCCCGGAAGCTCAGGGGTTTGGGGGCAATACATTACAGTCAGATGAGCATAATATACCTTATTTGTGACACTAGCCGGTCACGAATTGGCGTGGGGTCCAGGGGGCGAAGCCCCGGAAGCTCAGGGGTATTAGGTAATAGATTTCGGTCAGATGTGCATCCAGGGGCCGGCCTTGGGGCCATTGATTGGGTTCAGGGGTGCAGAGCCCCAAAAGCTCAGTGCTTTAGGCATTTTATAACGGTCAGACAAGCATGCAGGGGCCCGCCTCATATCCCCTGGTGGGGTCGAGGGGGCGGAGCCCCGGAAACTGGCAGGACACTAATTGGTGTGAGGTCCAGGGGGCCGAGACCCCAGAAGCTCAGGGGTTTTTAGGCATTAAATTACCATCAGAATAGTATTCAGCCGTCCGCTTTGGGCCCTAGGTGGTGTCCAGGGGGAAGAGCCACCCGAAGTCGAGGATTTTAGGCATTTAATTACGGTCAGATGAGCATATTTTGATACCTTATTTGTGGCACTGACAGGTCACTAATTGATTTGGGGTTTTAGTCATTAAATTACCGTCAGATGAGCATCAAGGTGCCTGACTTTAGGCCTTAGGTGAAATCTAGGGTGAAGAGCCCCCGGAAGCTCAGGGGTTTTAAGGCATTTATTCACGGTCAGATTTTTTTTTTTTTTTTTTTTTTTTGGGGGGGGCCGAAAATTGGAAAATTACGTCTTCAGATATTTCGTTCAGTGACTTTGAGGGGGGGGGGGGGGGGAAGGAACTTTTTTGTTGTTGCTTTCTTTAGCACACACAAAAATCCCCCTTTTTCTCCTCCTTTTTGCCAGGGGGGGGGGGCGCTGTCTGTACCCATATGATTTAAGAATATACTCTCACGACAAAGATGTATATGTAAATGATACACCGTCCTTCAACATCACATGAACACGCACCCACACCCGCTCTCTTGTGAACACACACACACTCTCACACCCACATCCCTCCCTCACACAAAACCTGTACTTTACACGTCCTCTCGTACACACAACTACACACAATCACCAGCCCATCTACCCACATCCCTCATCATCTCATACACCCACATACCTCCCTAAAACAAACCTCACATACGACGCACACGCACAGGTATACACACATACGCACACAAACATAAACACACATAAACACACACCCACAACATTCTGATATCTTAGACAATGGGAAACACTACTAGTAACATTTACCTAGGAAGAAACTCATTTTATTTACCGTAAGAAAATCGGACCGAAATCACTTGTCCTAAGGAAAATAAAGACTTTATTGTAACAGCTTGCCATTGACTATCCTCTCAGTTGTTTTTATAGTTACAACACTTTTTCCATGTTTTTATGCATTGTTAGAAAAAGGGAAATCAAATATTCAAACCATCTAACATCTGTGTTGATCATATGAAATGGTAATGAGAACAAATCCTTTAGGTACCATTAACGTTACTTGACTATTTACAGTTGCATTATAATTGAGTGTCCTTTTTATCAAGATTTAGAACAACAAAATACCTGCGTCATTTAGGTCTAACCTTAGCTTCTATAGCTTAAAAGCGTTCGTTAAAGTCGGATCAAAAGTAAAACAGAAGGGGTTAATTCTGTCATAGGTTATTTGTTGTCGAGTTGTCAAATCATCACACCATTGAATGTATTTGATTGTTATTCTTCGTAAGTTTAGCAGATAATTTGTTTAAGTACATATTCAATTAATAAAGTTATAGTTTAAGATAGAAAGGTTCTCTAATAACAAAAGGCCAGTCAAAAGTTCAGTAACTAGTTATTATGGACATCCGAGATGAATACTAATTTTGTAGCCGAGTGCAAAATAAAAGATGTTGAGTCCAACTGAAAGCGAATTGGCCAAACTCTGCGTATAGATGGCTCTGAACGCGTCTTCACACCTAGGTTAGGTATCAATTGAAGGTGGGAAGATGTGTGAAACAAGATTAATCAAATCCTTGTGATTTATTGAAGAGTTCTCGAATAGAACACCTAAGAATAAAAGCATGATAATCTACATATTGACATTTTAACGAAGCTTTCCTAGAAATGTATTTAGTGCTTAGGTTTTAATTAATAACATGAAAGAATGTTCTGTAAATGTTCAAGATACCATCAAAGTATTTGTTTTACTACTTTCCACTGAATCCACTAACATTCACAAATAATATGATTCATTTTTTCCTTATAGCTACCCCCCTCCCCCGAAAGAACGAAAAAAGAAAGAAATATAATACCTTTAAAGGTACTATGTCCCTTTTGCAGCCAACCTCAAATGCTGTAGAACTTTGCAGGCATTATGAATATGTCATGTATGTCATATCTGTGAAATTTAAACGTTAGCAGTGTCCCCATATTCAAATTATGCAAGGAAACCCGTTTAATTGCTAGACTTCACTGTCAGACACTATTGAGTGACTGACTGGCTTTTGTTCTTCTTTGGTAATAACATACATGAAAAGAGTTGTAAAGGGTACATGAGCATTTGTCTACATCAATAACCCACTTCTTTTGATGGCCAAGATTAAACTGATTGAATCTTTGCGCAGCATAAAACGTATGACCATTCGGTGCAATTGTCTGAAAATCAAGACTATTACTTTTGGGCTCTATAGCCCTAAAGTCAATTTGACAACTAATAGTCGTTATTTTCCCACTTGAAGACATTTTCAAGCCCCACCTTTTTTAGGGAAGTTCTAAATTAGTATTATCTTTCAAATGCAGTTGGAATTTAACTTTTTCATTTTTGGGGCCTGCAAATGGGACATAGTACCTTTAAAAAGGAAATATTTCACTCAACTGCAAACCTGATAAAATGAAATAATTATTTCTCAGCATTGGAAACACATAGAAAGGAGATGAGAAAGAGTGAAAACCATGTCGACCAGAAGTGCATTGAGTGTTTGAGTGTTTTCGTAGTGATATTACAGGACTTTATATGCTCGGCTTTTGTCAAAACATCATGACAATTACAAATATGACTTTTCGAATTCAAATATTTGCATTCCGTTGCAAATGAGTGATTTATCGTTTTTTTTTAAATTTATATTAATGCAAATAAAACAAAGCATTATAAAATTTTCCTTACATTGACATAAGGTAATACATGTATGGAAATAAGTAATTGTGAATCATAGTAATAAATCACATGAAAGCATGTTCTGTAAATGTTCAAGATATCTTTCATTTCTACTTTGCTGTTGCTTACAGTAAGATGAAAGTATATGTATCACACCTACAAAAAAGAGAATTCATTGTGACGGTTGTGCATTATGTTTTGAAACCAAATAATGCTAAGCGGTTGGAAGAAGGTTAGCTAAAAGAATCTTTCATTCTTGAAATTTTAACCTTGTATAGTCAACTAAAATACAAGGGCACCCATATCAATTTCGAATGGATTCCCAGTCACTGTGGTCTACAACACAATGAGATATCAGATAAGTTTGCTAAAGCAGGACTAAATAAAAATATAGAAATCAACAACGCTCTTTTCAGAGCAGAATCAAATTATGTTATAAAGAAATACTACATAGAGATATGGCAAAAAAGATGGAATGAAACATCATCCCCCCTACGGGAAACGAAAACTCTAGTATCAAAAACATTTGTATGTTACTTGAACAACAGAAAGCATGAAACTATTCTTCATCTCCTAAGAATGGGGGACTTAGGTTTAAATGCAAATCTATTTGAGTTGAATCAACATGAGACCGGTCATTGTTCAAACTGTGAGCACGAAAAAGAAACAGTTAAACTTTTTGTATGCAAATGCCCACTCTTTCTAATACCGTGTGAGTCAAAAAAAAAATTACACCTAGAACATTGCTAATTATTTAAAAAATCATCTATGAACAGTAAATTATTATACATTTTATGAAAGAGTGTTTTATCCCAAATCATTTGGTATCATTTTTGTGTGGTATGTGTTCACGCTTGGATGAACAGGAGGCATTGTTTGCGAGAGTTCAAAAATCAAGTTGCGCCAAAGTGATGCCTACAGTACGTATTATGTTGGGATTAGCGGAGTGAGAGAATGAATTAAATGTATCAAATGAAATGCATTGCATATGCTTTTTGCAAAGGGCAAAGTCACACCACCTACACACGCGCACACAAGTTTCGTTGATATTTGATATTCGATATGTGATATGTGTGGCATGATTAATTTTGTTAGGGATGTTATTTGGATCTGCAAAGACCGAATTAATACCCAAATCCAAATTGTTTTTTTCCAACATCACATAAGCAACTTTGGCGCAAGTCGATTTTTGCACTCTCGCAAACAATGCCTCATGTTCATCCAAGCGTGAACACATACCACACAAAAATGATACCAAATGATTTGGGATAAAACACTCTTTCATAAGATGTATAATAGGTTACTGTTCCGGATGATTTTAAAAATTATTAGCAATTGTCTAGGTGTAAACTTTTTTTTGACTCACACTGTAGAAAAAGCCATGCTTATAACAGAATCTGGCATAGAAAACGAAAAAGTAATCCCAATACTCCTGAAATCAACAGACATTAATCACCAACAGGCTCTGGTCAACTTCGTAGTTAGAACTAAAAGGGTACACCTGTACCCCTACTAACCACCTTGCACCGCAGATAATTATTTGAGCCCAAGATGTTTCGCTTTTTATAGTGAGTAATACATGAAGGAGAAGAGTGAGAAAGAAAAAAAAAGGGAAAAAGAAATTAGAAGAGAGAACTGCCTATATTAACGTTAATAGAATCTTCATGTATATAATATGTTTTTTATTGGTTTTCGGACAAAATTGTGAAGAAACGTGGTGGAGACGACTAGACATATTGGTGGACGTCGGAGGGCCTAGGCTCAGCATTAGGCTATGTTGAGAAGCTTGTCACAACGTACCTTGTCCGAGCTGGTCCATGGGCGTCCTATATAGCCGATAAGCCTTTTGCTCGCCAGCCACTGAATTCTTCAACATTAAACAAAAGCTTAGCTTTTAAAAATCCAATTTATCCAAATCTATATATCAAAAAAAGTAAATCTAATTTTAAAGGAATAAAAATCGTAAGAGAAGAGGCGTAAATATTCACTTCTGAATGACAAACGCCTGTAAACTAAAACAACAATAACAACAAATCCAAACGGACATTTGTTTAGTTTGCTTATGGGTTCATGGCTGTGAATTCGATGAACTTCTAATAACTTCCTGTAAATAACATTGGAAATGTTAATACCGAAAACACACTCTAAAGAAATACAACCTAGCGATATAGAGATTTTGGTTAACGATCATCAATGTAGTCTCATCACCTACATTATGTCCTGGGATTTATTCTTTTACATATTTAGGCAAAGAGTGAACATTGAGTTATTGTACAAATATCAAGGTATTGGATTTGTCACTCCTTTCCACTGAATCCACTAACATTCACAAATAATATGATTAATTTCACCCTCGCATGTAGCTGACTTAAGGGCGTAGGTCCCCTAGTTGATAAGCATAGTAGCATACACATGCCTTAGCAGTCACGCAAAACAAACACTGGCAAATTATTATTCTATAAAATCTGAGAATGTATACTATTATCTAGATCTATTAGGAATAAATCATTGTCAAAATTATTCCATAAATTGGGGTAAAACAAAAATATTCCAACTATATGAGCGACAGTGTAGAATGTAGTGTTGAAAAAATGCAAGTATACAATAATGTAGGCAAAGTGATGCGTATCAATTATTCAAAAGCAATTTTCACCATTCGAGGCCAATATGTAATGCTGAAATGCAACCACAAAAAACAGAGAAAACAAAAATAGAAAGAAATGGAACTTAGGTCTACGACGTGACCATATCATTAAAACAAATAATTTAAACATGACAATGATGAAGCTCGATTCATCTGAAGGCTAATACTAATATATATCAAATATGAATGTTCTCATTCCTGTATCGACATGCAATTGAAATGAGAAAAATAGAAGAAGAAGAAAATGTATAAAAAGACGAAGACCAAGGGTATTAAAAAGGAGAAAAGGTAAATGAAATAAGACATGATAATGAATGAAGTGTGAGTCAAAAAAAAGTTTACATCTAGAAAATTGCTAATTAATTTTAAGATCATCTATGAACAGTAAATTATTATACATCTTATGAAAGAGTGTTTTATCCCAAATCATTTGGTATCATTTTTGTTTGGTATGTGTTCACGCTTGGATGAATAGGAGGCATTGTTTGCGAGAGTGCAAAAATCGACTTGCGCCAAAGTTGCTTATGTGATGTTTGAATATTAAAAACAATTGGGATTGGGGAATTAAATCGGTTTTTGCAGATTCAAATAACATCCCTAACAAAATTAATCATGCCACACATATCAAATATCGAATATTAAATATCAAAGAACATTTGTGCGCGTGTGTGTGCATGTGTGACTTTGCTTCTGCAAAAGGTATATGCAATGCATTTCATTTGATAAATTCAATTCATTCTCTCACTCCGCTAATCCCAACATAATACATGCTGTAGGCATCACTTTGGCGCAAGTCGATTTTTTGCACTCTCGCAAACAATGCCCCCTGTTCATCCAAACGTGAAAATATACCACACAAAAATGATAACAAATGATTTGGGGTAAAACACTCTTTCATAAGATGTATAATAATTTACTGTTCATAGATGAGTTTTAAAATAATAAGCAATTTTCTAGGTGTAAGCTCTTTTTTTACTCACACGGTATAGATGTAGGATAAAAGACCAAGGTTGAAGGTGGAAGAGCATGAAGATGGGAGGGAGATGACGAGAGAAATTCGAAAGAGGGAGGAAAGGATTCGTTGGTGGAAGAGCAAGAGAGTCATGGAGACATGTATACGGAGAGAAGGGCAGAGACAGATGAAAGAGAGAAGGCAGAGAGAGAGAGAGGGACAGAGAGATACGTCGGGCTATGTGTTTGCACATCACATGGTTGCTTTTAATTTTAGATCATCAAGGAAGTAGACCAATCGTAAATTATAGTACCCCCCCCCCTTCTCAGCATTGGTAACAAATGGAAACGAGATGAGAAAGAATTAACACCATGGCGACCAGAAGTGCAATGAACCATGCACGACATACACATATCATGCAGTGTAGAATACAGTGTGGAAAAAGTGCAAGTAAACGATAATGTAGGCAAAGTGATGTGTATCAATTATTCAAAAAACATTTTTCACCATTCGAGGCCAATATGTAATGCTAAAATGCAATATAAAAAACAGAGGAAACAAAAATGGAGATAAATGGATTTCTAGGTCTACGACGTGACCTATATCGTTAAAAGCTAATAATTTAAACATGACAATGATGAAGCTCGATTCGTCTGAAGGCTAATTTTAATATATATCAAATATGAATGTTCTCATTCTTGTATCGACATGCAATTGAAATGAGAAAAATAGAAATAAAAAATTAAATGGCCTCCAATAAGAGGAGGGTACACGAGAAGAAGAAGAAAATGCATAAAAAGAAGACCAAGGGTATTAAAAAGGAGAAAAGGTTAATGAAATGAGACATGATAATGAATGATGTATAGATGAAGAAAAAAGACCAAGGTTGAAGGTGGAAGAGTATGAAGATGGGAGGGAGATGACGAGAGGGAATTCGAAAGAGGGAGGAAGGGATACACTGGTGGAAGAGCAAAAGAGACATGGAGACAGGCATACGGAGAGAAGGGGAGAGACAGAAAAACCAGAGAAGGCACAAAGAAAGACGAACAGAAAGACATGGACATTCGACACAGAGAGAAAGAGAGAGGGTACGTAGCGAGAACCCGAGAGATAAGAAATGGATACCCTAAGAGATATACAGCGTGTCCACACACAAAACAAGTTATCGCGAAACTCTATAACGATACGTCGTATAAAGAATCATCGTATAAATTCCAGGATGTCCACACACAAGAAACGTCGTCACTAAAGAATCATCGTATAAAATGCCCCCTGTCCACACACAACATTTTCCGTGATTCTTTATAGAGTTTCGCGATAGTGATAAGAGGTCTGGTCTCATTTCGCTCGAGGTCACGTTAAGCCCCGCCCAGTTAGTTACACTAGTGACACTCCCCCAGGGGGTCCCCCTGTCCACACACAACATTTCCGTGATTAGGCGTGATTCTTTATTGAGTTTCAGTTCGAAACGATGCCCAAACCTGCGTTTCGTTAGACTAGTTTCGTTATACGACGTATCGTTAGTGAGCGTCCACACCTACAATTTTGGTCGTAAAACTATCGCGAAACGGTATCACTATCGCGAAACGGTATAGCTAATCATGATTAGTCACGGAAAATGTTGTGTGTGGACAGGGGGGTTGATAGTTGCATTGTGTATTGTGCCCCGCCCCCCTTTGTGAAATCTTGGATCCGCCCATGATCATTACCAATATCACCATTTCAAGGTTCGATTGTGTTGTTAGCTTGATGGATAAACGGAGCTCAAATTATAAAATAACCACGGATTACGCGCCTCTTGATATAGAACTGCGCATATGTGTATAGTGATTTTTATATACCTCTCTTTAGAAATCTAGCCATCTGATTGGTCGAAATTGTATAGCCATTCTCCCGTAAAGAGACGAACAATGATAGCAATGGTCAATAGTTTATGAGTGATATTCCCGCAAGATTCGGGGTACCAAAAATATAGTTCAGTTTTGCTGCGATCCCCATTCGTGAGTGATATGCCCTCAAGATTCATGGTACAAGGAAAATAGTTTCAACCCTTATTGGTTTACGTGTTAAAACTTGCCTTGCGCGGCTACCAACAGTTTTTGTGCGATAAATTTGGTCGCTACATTTGCACACAGCGCACACGACCGCCGATCTCAATTGTAGGCCTAGATCTCCATGTAATGACGAGATGACGCCCCTTTGAAACTATGGAGATAAAGCTGCTCTTTCATATGACACCTCATTTTCTGAGTATCACCTTCAGGATCACAAGCAATAGAGGTTTGAATCTCGATTTGGAAATAAACACAATGACCAATTTCGCATGATCGCGCAATGCACGTAGACTGAAAAGCTGCGTAGGGGTGCGTGCAATCTAAATGGGAAGGATTTTAGCATACAAAAGCAAGTGCGCAATCAGGGCCTATTAAAGCTAGACTAGGTTTACAAGCAAGTTATCAACACAGACCTCGATAGCGTAAACAAACTTGATTACCATGATTGGTAAGTCGCACATGTATTCTATGACCTTTTTTTACTGTATATAAAAGATGTAATGACTGCTTTAATATTCGAGGAATAGTTGTTTTATGGGCTCTCGGGATCTTGCATCTTGCTTTTACCCCTCAGCACGCATCGGGGTGATATCAGGATGCAACATCCCCTTGAGCCTATAAAACAACTATTCCTCTCGTATCAGTCATATTAATATCTATAATATTTCCTGGTGAAGAATGAAGAAACAGGATGTATATAAGATGAGACAGGAGTGTATAGGACAAAACTGGAATGAGAGATATATGGCCGCCGTGCCGAGGAAAGGGCAGACGCGTGTCCGGGAAGGGTATGGAGCCGGTGTAAATCGCCCCCTCCATCGATGAAGGCCTATGAAAGGGCAAAACAACATTTAATGTGTCAACACTGGGCTACTCAGATTCAAGCGCCCATCCCCTCCCCGTCTCTGAAGATTCCATAGTAACGTTCGCCATAACATTCGGAATGGAGGGAGGGGTTGGGTCATGGGACCCAATTTGTAAAAGCGTAAGCGCACCATTTTCCAACATACAAACAGACAAAGGCCAGTAGTTCAATGATTTTCAAACTTCTAAAAGTTCCAAATAAGATGCTGTGATCCCACCCCATGTTTTATCATTGTCTGAATACGCCAAAGTCACCCGATAATGAATTAGAAGAAAATGAGTTAATAAGTAAGTTTAGGTATAATAGCGGACGCCCACACACCAACACACACCAACACACATCCCTACAGACACCGTCACACCTTTCGAGGGCAAACTCTATCCTGGTTTAAAGACTACTTGTCGAACAGACAATAATATGTTTTATTTGATAGTACTGACTCTAGGGCAATAAGGCTTTCCAATTTTTTTTCTTCTTTTAATTGAACGAGAATGAAATCCAATCAAAATTAATAACATAGGCCTACCTGTTTTCAAATCTTCATTCTCTCTTGCAGGGTACTTTCACCTGTAACTTGTAGGGGTGCGCAGAAAATGAATTTTAATGTCCTTCTGTGCAATACTGGAAGGGAAACCCAATTTATTCTTTTATATTTGTATTTTACGTTCATTCAGCTTTCCATTGATATAAAGTTGTATTACCATCGGACAGCCCCCACCCCCCTCTCTCTCTCTCTCTCTCTCTCTCCTTTTCTCTTTCTCTCTCTTTCCCCTCTCTCGCTCTTCCCCTCTCCCTTCCTTCCACTTTCTGTCTCTGCCTCTCCCTCCCTCTCTCTCTTTGGAACACCACTCGCAATCACAATAGAGTATGTCATTACTTCCTCCCACAAGTGAGCAAATAAAAAATGCGACAAAAATATCATAATCATTCATGCCGACTGTCATAAATATTTGCAAACATGGATTAGATTGTAAAAAATAATAATGTAAAGAGCTCACATGCAAATGTAATAATCAAAATAATTTTAATCTGCATTATTGTTGTGGCACATTGTTAATCTACATGTACATGTAATTTTAAAGTGAAGCTCATTATATGCCTTTGCGTGTGTATAAGGAAAGGAAATTGTTTTACCTGGATCCTAAGATTCTTAATCCAAGATTTAGTACTTTCAGAATCTACTTATATTCCATTTGAAAGTCCTATTCAATTACTTGAAAGCTACTGTGTAAATAAAGCTATGATGAAATCAAAGGGTAGTGGTGGTGGTGGGTATTTTACCTGACTGCTAAGAAAGCATAAATGCTTGTTCGTAAGCAACCAGAGGACCGACGGCTTTAGGTCCTCTCCTAGAGACCTGGTAATGAGGATTAATGCTTATACCAAAGGGCACTAGCGCATCGCCTTGGTTTCGAACCCGGGTCGCCGGTTAACGAGATTACTTATGCATTACATCATTAAAATAAAATAGTGATTCGATTCATGAATGGGAGAAACTGAGTAATTTTAGTGATCTGTATACCTTGTTTTTGGTGGTTTTTATAATTATACTACATCTACATGATACATTTCAGTCCTTACATCATCTGCAGTGTGCAAATGGTCGGTTATATCTGCTATATGTCTTCCTCCTTTCATGACTTGATCTAATTTCACGAGAATTTGTATTTGCGCCCCCTTGTGCCAGGCACATATCAATATAATGTCTGTTTTGGAGTCGCAAGGTGCCACCCATAGAGATATATACTATATATCTCTATGGTGCCACCACTGCGTTTAAGCATATAAGCTAAGTACGCCGTTTTAGCTCTTAAAAGACAATACCAACTGTTTGGAGCTTGGTGGGCATTAACCATTTCAGAACATGATTTACTTTCAGGACTAAATAGATCCCATGTTGTTCTTCAAAATGGCAACAATCATGTTTTTCCTTTATTTCTAAATTATTTAAATACAATGCATATTACAAACAAAACATACTCTCTGCTTGTAAAATTATTAACAATAATGACAATATTCTGAATTGCTAATGAATATTCTTGAGCTACATGGCTATGTGATAAAAGAAACATATGTGTATTTTATGATATAATTGTAACCTCACTAACAGTTCCAACAAAGAAATACTTCCGACTTATCAATTATACTCAAAATGCACATGCCGAATCGGGCCCTTCAAAGACACATCGCATATTGAAACGTAAAAGGGAAGACACACAAGTAAATCAATGCTAGCCAATAAAGTTCTACAAAGCAACATTAGAAATGAAAAGTTAAAGGCATACTGTACAACAATTTACCTTATAATAAAGTTGAAGCTACACAGCTGATTGTAAGTGCCTATTTCTATATGAAAGACTTTAAAGCCCCGCTGTCCTGCTTAAAGCTACTTGCTACCTCTATATAGAAAACTTCCTCAAACGCTGCCTGTTGGTCCCCCATGATCCTCTTTTTCTTATGTTAGTTGAGAGCTGAGTTGATGAGATAGCCATCTTTCAGTGACCTGGCTGGGTGGTCTAATCCCTTCTGGCCCAGTAGTATTGACGGTCTTTAAATAACAAAATTAATAAAAACGAACATATCATGAGCACAAACAGCCACGAATTCATTCCTTAGGATATAACATGCCAATTGCTATTACTAATCAGAAAATGCCAATGCTAATTGTTATAGGACTACACCTCACCTTAATTAATTTTATATCCCTCCAACAAAATGAAGATAAAAGATTACTCGAGAGTTCTTATAATTGTCGTTCATGTTCCATGAAACATAATAGGGGTTTTCCTCAAATATAGAGTACCGAAGTGTGACGTCATACTCTGGCCAAGTTGTCAAGGTTGCTGGTTCCAAGCAATTTTGTGCTAATCAGTGGTGTAGTGATCACACCAGCCCCAAACACTGAATTTGCACTGCCCCCGCCCGTTGCTTTAATGATTTTGCGTTAAACCTCATGCGCAGGCTCTAATGTTTAGAACCAGTAACCCGGACGATGAGCAAATATGATGCTAGCACTTCTGTGCTCTATGATTACCACTAACATATACTTAGCCCTTATTCTAATGTTTACAAACACTCAAGTACCTGAAACTACATGTAAAGCACCAAGTTCTGGTAAGATGTGCCTTCCAAAAGATTACTTTGGAGTCATGTGTGCTTTCAAATGCTCAATATGCACAAATGAAAGTGCTAGCAACGTGATTTTAGAATTTACCAACTTCCTATGGCTTACAAACACCTCCTAAGGACTATCCCACCACAAAGATTAAGATTAGTAATGCATATTTCAAGCAAAAATGGTTTTCTTTCCACTAAAGAAAACACTTGCTGCCATTAGCCAAAATAAAAATGACAGTGCTTCTTATTTCTGTATTCGCTATGAATGAAAACCCTGCACGGCCAAAATGTTTGAAGTAATATGGCATTGGTACACATATGTACATATCAATCAAATGGTCCTAGGATAAATACCCCTGGACAGCGGGAAAATTACCCCCCCCCCCCCGGACAATTACTCCCCGAAAAAGTGCTTTTATTAAAAACCAACTAATTTTCAGGATGGACTTCAGCTTTGATGAAGAAAGGGGGTAAATTTCGGAAGGTGGGTAATTGTCCACGGGGGCAATTGTCCAAAGGCGTAAATTTCCGATGGGGGTTGCCTTCGGGGGGTAGTTTTCCGGGAGGTCATTGTCCAGTGGGTAATTGTCCTGATACCCAATCGAATCCTACCATGCACTGAGAGGCTCCGGTAAAAACACCTTGAGTTGACTAGTACAACATAATAACTTTGCTTGTCACGGAAAGAGAATCCATAATTTTACCAGACAGTGTCTCGAAAAAAGTGCATGGTATATTTAATTCATGTCCTTTATTTGTAAAGAAATATCAAACAACAAAGGCACTGTAAACCCTGACATTGTTGCATGTATGAAATGTTCACAGTTGATATTAGTGGCTCAGATCCCTACAGGTTTCATGCTGCGAAAAGTTTGAATCACAGCGGACACACATTTTTCTTTCTTTTTATTTCCGGAAGTTCTTGCCGTGAAAGTGGCTAAATTCATATGATGTAACAAAGGGGAAAATGAAATGAGGTAACAGTATCCGCTCAAATGCGACCACAGAACTCTCAATAAATGTAATGAATTATATTTTGTTCTTCATATTTGTAATCGCTGTAATAGTGTGTTTTGCCAGTTCCCAGATTTTTTTCGGCGGCCGATTTACTAGTTCGAAATTCTTTGACAAGTGAAATAAATAAATATATAAATACATGAATGATTGATAACGACAGATACAAATTTATGAAGTTGAGATTATCCAGAATGTGTTTTTTCATGCCCCTTGCCCTGAATCCGCAAGTGAATGTCAAGTAATGACGAGCGATATTAACATATCATTGACGTCATATCACAGACGTCATATATGTTTTTTTTTCTACATTTGAGAGAACGTGGACATCGACGTAAAAGGACGTCAAATTGCCTTAAAAGGATGTCAAACTTGGCAGTCCACGTTTTCGTCGTGCAAATCTAAAAGTTCCTATTCTCTTCTATTGGTTGGTGAACGTTGGAAATAACAGTTTTCGATGAATAATATCTTAACCATATCTGTCCTTTATTAATAGCACAAACATTCAATCACTTCCTCAAGAGAAATTCCTAGCGTCGGGATACTTGAAGGCATATAGAGGGCGGGCTCATGCATAGCCATAAAAATACACTCTCTATATAGACGAACATAGATTTGATATTGAAATCAAGGTCAGGTGGGCAAATTTGATACAGGAAAGGGCCAATGTATAAAAGATGACCATTCATCGAGGAAATTATATGCAAGGGCAGTTTCAACTCACAAATTATCAATGATATGAAACAATCACATGTAATTTGGGGAATCTATTCGTAAGGTACCTTTAAACATAAACGAATGTTGTCATCGATATTAAGTAAATTGTAAATAGCACAACAATTTGCTCTGTTCATATATTGTTCTGCAGTCCTGTGGTTAATGTTCAGCAGTCAAAACACTTATTCAAGCCCTCCCCATTCTTTATTACAAATAAACTATGTAAGCGATTCACCAGTAGAGATTAAGTGCAGATTTGGTCAGATTTATTCCTTAAGCCTTTTCAGGAGCAAAGATGGAAAAAGAACACGTTTTTCTTTAACTGAAACCTTTTTTCGTTACTAAATTGGGAACAAAACGGAAGTAGACCTGGCAACGTCCAGTCATACACCCTGGAACCTAATCACATCATCCATAACTGATATTGATGCGCAGACGCATAATCCGAGCTTATGCTATGGTCACAAAACCCAAAAGTAGCCTGCTCGGCGGCCGAGCGGCGAGTTTTTAACCAATTCTGCCCGGCGGCTGCGCGGCCACCGAGCGACGGCCGCCCAGGCACCGCTCGTTTTTAGGGCATCGCTCGGTCGCCGCTGAAGTTTTAGCGCGGATTTAAAATTTGGGCGGCGCCTGCTCACTTTCCACTCGCCGCCCAAAATACGCTCGGTGTCTGGGCGGTCGCCGCCCGGGCACCTACCTAATCGCTGGGCGATGCCTAATTCCAGCAGCGACCGAGCAGGCTACTGATCGGTCGGTCGCTGCTCTGATTTGTGACCATAGCTTTATTGAGAAACCGCGCGCATCACAAATCGAGGTGGTATTAACGTTTGACGTTCACTACCAAACCAGCATCAACCGCTCTCCATGATTAAACGTCATCCCCATTCTCTTCATTTAAAGAACACATCTCGTCAATATCACACCCTGCCAGCGTTCAACTCGTCTCTGAACAATGAACACCTCATCAGCAGTCAACGCGAGCTACAATGATTCCTACTTCGACAACGACGACGATGGTGGTTGGTCCTACCCGTCGTGTTATATGCCTTTGGATTACATTAGACTCATCACGTTGGCCATTGCGATGTTGATGATGATCGCAACGCTCATCTTGATTCCGTGTCATCGTCGACTTCGTAAGCAACATCATATCTTCCCTTACAACCTCGTTCTCTCTGACCTGAGCGGTGCCATCGCGCTGGTATGTTTTGAAGCGGGCTATAATTTTATACTACCCGAAGAGGTAAGACAGTCGATAATTATTGCCTTTCCATGAAAAGAGTTGATTTTGTGATGTAATTAACATACGTTACCAACTACACAGGGTTGGCCTGTAAATACCGGGGCAGGAAATACCGGATGATAAATACTTGTATTTACTGGAAAATATCGTCTAGCAAATTTTTGACAAACACGGCAAACAGTAGGAAATACTCCAATTTTGTTGTGTACACTATATAATCTTGGAATGTTTAGATTTCTGTTGAAGGAGAATAAATATGGAAAAAAATGAAAAAAATGAAAAATAGACAATGAAAAGGTGACTTCAGTCATGACGGGGGGGGGGGGGGGGGGGGGGGTCATACAAAAGCTCGAAATGATAAATTCGAACGCTATGGCTTTTTAAAGCTAACCTGTACATGAATATCTCGTACAGTGTACATGAAATATACCTCTTTTGAAGCAGGCACTGGGAAATTCATTCTTATTTTTTTTAAAGTAAATTAAATTCAACTTCTAACACATTCCCGATAATAAATGTTGGACTGCACGGGAATTCTTATAACAAACATATATTATACACATCCAGGCAGTCAAGTAGTAGACCCATACACACATGTATTTTGTTTAAACATTATTATATTTCAGTATGTGAATCGTCAATTATCAACATTGTCTGCGTCATAATTTGTACGATTTTTAATTTTGACAAAATAGAAGTCATTACAAATCACTTTTGTACACTGCAAAGGTCTATGACAATTGGTCCTCTAAGTATAATTACATCACATTCTGTTTGAAATTCCATCCACCATTAACTCTCCAAATTAGCTATTTGATCCCCTCTTCCTTTCTACTTATTCTTGGGAAATGGAGATGAAATGCATTAATGTGAAGCAATAAATTCTCATCATTTCATTTCTCAAATTTCACTTCTACACAGTACCACTCACGAATTGATTAGTCAAATGTAAATCAATTCAAAATATTACAAATTTAACCGTAAAGGAAAAACCTTGACACGGTTTACCTGAAGAACCTAAAGCTTATTTCTGATGGAATGTTAATAATGTACTTTAAATATTAATAAAAACGTAGATATTCTGTTTGATTTATGTAAAAGAGATTTAAAGAAATATAAAACAAATCGTTTGTTGAGCTAGTTGTTCACACTAGTTGTAGGTTTTAGTCATTGTCGCTATTAAACTGCAATCCTTTTTTTCTCTTTCCAGGCTCATATAATCCTGAACATCTTCTTAGAAACATCCATCATGGTATCACTTTTAAGCATCGCCTTGGTAACCGGTTACCAATTCATCACCATCTGTGTGGACCCCTTTGGCTCTCGGAACATCATCACCACACCGCGACTGATCATGACATGTATCGTCACATGGGCGTTAGGGTTCATCTGCTTTTCGTCCTTTGTCGCCACCGGCGGCGATACGTCCCGCGTCGTTCTCCTCTCCCTCTCCTGGTTGACCACCATCGCCATTGGCCTCATTTACATCTTAATCTACCGTTCTGTAGCCAGGGTACCATGCGACGGCAACATCACCCAAGAACGTAAGGAGGAGAACCAGAGAATACTCCGCACCTTCGGACTAATCTTTGGGACCACTGTCCTTTGCTGGATATGTCCCTGGGTATACTGGACCCGAGTCGTAGTAGGTTATAAATACGAAATATGTCTATTTAACGCTTCGAATACGATGATGAGCGTCAATTGCATTGCAAACTCCATCATCTATTGGTTGCGACTTAAGGAGTTTCGATTAGTTTTCGGATTCTGTAGGAAACAGAGAATCGATCCTCTTCTGTGAATGATTTGAAACAAAGTAAGAACTGATTCGTGACCTTTTCATGTAACATAATGTTCATAATATGACAATATATTTCGTGTAAATTGTAACAAATAATGTTCGTGGTTCAGCGCCGAAGCAATTGTCTTTAGAACTAAATAATGTATTTTATGTATACATTTCTTGGAAATTTTGCACTATTTTACAGTACTCTTACTTGAAAGAAGAAACAAAGAGGTAGGTAATTTTATTAACCCCCCTCCCCCCCCCCCAAAAAAAAATATATATATATATATATACATAGGCCTATATATATTTAGTGAACGAGAGTAATGTTATTAGATAAAGAGACAGAAGGCTTCAAGGTTGTAGTGAAGGCGGATAAGAGAAAGGAAAAAAGTAATAGAGTAGGCTATGATTATTAAAGTCACCCATATCTCAGAAGGTGAGAATATAAAATTAAGAGTAAGATATCATGAGTTGGGTTCACGTTGACACAGTTAAAGAAATATGATAAAAAGAAGAACTTGGGTGTATAAAGGTCGCTTGAGGTGAAATTTTGGAGTGGGAGCATATTTCAAGAAATAAGATTAAAGAAAGATATATGTTAGTATAGGTTGAAGTTTTGATCCGGGAGTATGTTTAAAGAAGTATGGTCAAAATATTTAGTAGTAGGTGAAGGGGATAAAAAAAAAGGAGGCTTGTTCCTAATTTAGACGCTTATCAAAACAGTTTCTGGAGGTCCCAGGACTGGGAAATTGGACAGGTGAGTTTGTGGACAAAAAATATTGATTGGGTAAAGGGACTAGATGATATTTTCATTATTAAAAGCTCATTTGGGATTGGACAGTGTATTGGGACTAGACTTGGGATGCATCGAAAATCCAGGGACCAGTTAGTAATAAAAAGCGATGTAAAAACAGTTTGAAAGTAGTAGAAGACAGAATAGAGCACACCGGGAGGAAAAGAAGGAGGGATGAAGTAGGAGCAGTGGAGTGTGGAAGCCATGAGTCGATAGACTCTTGTAGATATTGTATATAGACTTCACCAATTATTGCACATCCCTTCTCGACATCTGCCCTTTTCTTCCATCTTGAACTGATTTCCTGCGTTTATATATATTGTGTGGCCATATCGAGATTGAAATGGCTCCACAGACTGAAGTTATACATTCAAGAAATTCCCCTGCACTGCACCCTTTTTTGTTCAATGTACAATAATTTCGGTGATTTAAATTGCTATACATGGATATGTACTCGTTTGTGATTCAGCCGAAGAGAGATATGTTAGACACCAAGTATTTTTTTCTCTTTTTGCTTAAACTTTAGTCCAGAACTTGTAATTGTAATCATTTCTGGGTCTTGTGATTTAGTTGGTTTGGAGAGAGAGAGAGACAGAGAGAGAGAAAGAGAGAGAGAGTAACAAAGAGACAGATAAAGCAACATGGAGAGAACCTGAGAAGAGGCGTGGCCCTTTAATTTTTGTTAAATTGTTAGTATTTAGTGTTTCGGTTTAATTCGATCTATGTGAACTAACCCTATCCTCTCATCGTACAGACCAGCTGGGAGGCCAACCCAGTCGCGCCGGTTCCCCAAATCGGAAACCAAGACTGCAGGGTTGGGCTGGTGGGTTAAATATATATGTATATATATATATAAGGTGATTTTTGTTGTGGGAGGGGTTTCACTCACCCTTCCCTCTGGTGGTTCCTGTTGTAACATTTGTTAGATTTCAATTTCTTTCATAAGGTCAATGTTTGCAGTTGAATATTGAAGCATCTAGTACATTTTTATGTGTGTAAGTCGTCTGATTTTATGCGGTAAAATTATGCTTAGGCTGATGCTGCAATTGATTAAATACTTACTGGAAAGTTAAAAGCAAAAAAAAATGGTTTTCGCTTTATTTTTTGTTCCTTATTTTCTAGTCAGAAACCAACATTTTATATATGTTTGTGGAGAATGAAAGGTGTCTGCTTTCTTTGTTACTTTTCTGACTGATTTGTTAAAACTAATTGTAAAAATAAGAATAACCTTGAAATACAGAAAGCTTTATAATGACATCCCGGCTATTAAGATTTTTTACACTCCCCCCTCCTTCCCCTGCATGTCAACTTTATTTTTGTTCAATGTACAATATAGGATTTCCCGGCCAAATTCGCGAGTTTGTCATTCGAATTCATTTACTTTGCATTTAAGTTAGCGCAGATCAGCTTTGCCATGCCAATTATCATTCAATTTTCCCGATTTTGTATTTAATTTAGGATTTTGGTCGAAGGATTTCATAGATCTGTCATTCAATTTAGAAACTGCTCAACTAGCATTCAAATTAATCGTCACTTGTCGAGGCGTCATTTTTATCATTCAAATTAACACCTGTCATTCGTATTCGAATTATGTTTATTCAAGTTGAGAATGTTAGGGGGAAGAAATGCAACACACATTTACAGCTTTAAAAAAAGGCAATTAAATACATGATTTGCTATTGGGGTTTTTCTGTTATTCAATTTATTAATTTTGAGGACAAAGCATATGTTTGTAGTCAGACATTAGGTAAAGAAGGGGCGAAATCAAGGGATATGGCATCTCTGAACGGACATGTTCATATACCCCGGAAAAGTGGGGACACGAAAACACCTACCCCAGTCACAATATTGTACCCTTCCTCCATAATGAAATTGTGATAAATTTATGATGAAACACAAGACAAACAACTTCCTTACATGATAATTTACACATATATTGAGACCATCAAGTCCGTAGATGTACAGTAAGTCTTTTTTTTTAACAATCAAACTTAAAGGCTGATGAATATCTGATAAATCTAAAAGTTTATAAAGAGTATAAATGCAAGAAAATAAAATAAGATGAAATACACATGAAAAAACGATCTAGAAAGAAAATGAATGAGCTATAAAAAGTGTTTAAAAAACGAGAAATGTATATTGACCATTAATTTTAGTGCACAAAGTGCTAATTTGAATGCTACAAATGAATTAGAATGCTAAAAGTACACCGTCGCGATGTCAGAAAATCGTGTTGCGCTAAATCGAATGACCAAATAGCGAAAGAAGCAATTTGTTCATTAATTGGAATGAAACATACATAGATTCTAACGAAAACTTCATAGATTTGAAATCTAGAAAAAGGAATATAAACCCGAGATATACCCGACAGCACTAAAACCGTCGAATTTGAACGCAAGACAAATGAATTTGAATGACAAACTCGCGAATTTGGCCGGGAAATCCTATAATTTCGGTGATTTAAATTGATTAACATGAATATGTCCTCGTTTGTGATTCAGCCGAAAAGAGACGTGATAGACACCAACTAAATTTTCTCTTGCTTTTTGCTAAAATTTTATTCCAGAACTTGTCATTGTAATCATTTCTGGGTGATTTAGTTGTTTGAAGAGAGAGAGAGAGAGAGATAGTATAAAAGAGACAGATAAAGCAACATGGAGAGAACATGGGAATAAGGGCGTGGTCCTTAATTTCTGTTAAAATGTTAGTAGTTAGTGTTTCGAATTAATTCGGTCTATGTGAACTAACCCCATCCTCTCATCGTACAGTCAAGGTGGGAGGCCAAACCAGTCGCGCCGGTTCACTAAATCAGAAAGCGATGTGGCAGGGTTAGGCTTTTGGGTTAGATATATATATAAATACAAATATTTATATATATTCAAGGTGAGGAGTGGGAGGAGTTTCATTTTTTCAAAACTAACTGTAAAAAAAAGAATAACTTTGAGATGCAGAAAGTGTTATGATTTTTACACTTATCTCATTTATATTTTATCAAAGGTGAAATCAGGATTTAGGCAATGGTTAAGGTTTTCCCTAAAATTATCAAATGCTCCCAAGGTTTTCAGCATGTAGTAGCAGAGACGAAGTTTAATTCATTTTTTCTTTCAGTTTCTAGCTTAAATTCAATAGTTATTCATGATATAACAGAATACACGAGATTTATAAGCAATTGGTTTCTAAAGTACATGGAGAAAATTTTCAAAAACATAATCTTATAATAAGAACTATAATAAGAAGCATTATAAATTTTTACCAACATTGACATAAGGTAATACATGTATGGGAATAAGTACTTGTGAATCATAGTAATAAATTACATGAAAGCATGTTCTGTAAATGTTCAAGATATCTTTCATTTCTACTTTGCTGTTCCTTATAGTAAGACGAATTTATATGTATCACACCGAGAAAAAAAAAAATCAATTTTGACGGTTGTGCATTATGTTTTGAAACCAAATAATGCTTTGCGGTTGGAAGAAGGTTGGCAAAGAGGAACTTTTCCAAACGGAAAGTTGTTTTGTTTGCTTATGGGTTAATGGCTGTTAATTCGATGAACTTCTAATGGCTTCCTGTAAATAACATTGGAAATGTTAATGCCGAAAACACACTCTAAAGAAATACAATCTAGCGGTATAGAGATTTTGGTTAACGATCAGCAATGTAGTCTCATCACCGACATTATGTCCTGGGATTTATTTTCATATAGCTCCGTTTAGTCTCATCGGACAACGGCCCCTACTGTCAGAGTCCAGCAGCCTAACATTTTGTTTAAACGAAAAGCACATCCACCTCGACGTACGTTAAAACTAGCTCTTTCCTTGGAATCCTCATGTCCTATTGACTTTTGAGAGTTCAGCCACCGTTGTTTGATCAAGATAGGCTGCAAGCTCGCCATTGCCTATATAACACATGTGCAACAAGTCGAACTTTGGACGCAATTTGCCACGCGATTGTAAGGTTATAGGTCAAGCACAAGAAGGATAACAAGCATGAATTATCATAGATCAATTCTAATTGGTTCATTATGTCCATTTCAGCCAACCCCCACCATAATTTTTTCCATTTAGTATAGGCAAGCATTTTGCCGGGGTAATCAAAAACATGAATATTCATGAACGCCATTGACTATTCGATTATTCACAGAGGGGTGCAATTGTGCACCACATCAAACTCCCCTACTTTCAGTCAAGTATTTCATTGTATTATGTAGTTTGGTAGGTTTATTTTGCTAACTATTAAATTATCAGATATCAATGATAGTTTAAAGATATGGAAAGTCTTCTTGTATATTATATTTAGCAAAGCAATCTCACATACAAAATCACTATCAAGTGTCGTCTAATCCGCCGATTGTCGTCTGCGATATACGTTCAAGGCACATTTATATGTGGACTGTGATGTACACAGTTTACTCGTCATTGTAGATTTATGATTAGCCATCTGTCATTTATTAGTCTCTAATTGTTGACACACATACAATTACCACACGCATGAACACTCTCACTTCCCCTCCCCAACACACCATTTCCGCACACCCGGTTCACACATCATACCCAATGGCCTATACACCCTGCAACATAGTGGAACATTCTAGTTTAGTAGTGACTGCGAACTCGCTACGTTTGTGCTGGCAATGGTCGAGCGAACGAAAATTAGACAACCGGAGCAATATGATTACATATTTAGGCAAAGAGTGCAAATTGAGTTATTGTACAAATATCAAGGTATTGGATTTGTCACTCATTTCCACTGAATCCACTCACATTCACAAATAATATGATTCATTTTCCCCTTGTAGCGCCTCCCCCTCCCCTCCCCCCCCCCCCGCAGACCTGCCAAAATGAAATCATTATTTCTCAGAAATGGTAACGAATAGTAACGATATGAGAAAAAACAACACCATGGCGACCAGAAGTGCAATGAGCCATGCACGACATACACATATTATGCAGTGAAGAATGCAGTGTTGAAAAAGCGTAAGTTAAACAATAATGTAGGCAAAGTGATGTGTATCAAGTATTCAAAAACAATTTTCACCATTCGAGGCCAATATGTAATGCTAAAATGCAACAACAAAAAACAGAGGAAAGAAAAATAGAGAGAAATGGATTTCTAGGTCTACGACGTGACTATATCATTAAAACTAATGATTTAAACATGACAATGATAAAGCTCGTTTCATCTGAAGGCTAATACTAATATAAAATATCAAATTTTTCATTTATGAGTAGACATGCAATTAAAATGAGAAAAAAAAATGAAAAAAGTAAATGGCCTCCAATAAGAGGAGGGGACACGAGAAGAAGAAGAACATGCATAAAAGAAGACCAAGGGTATTAAAAAGGAGAAAAGGTTAATGAAATGAGTCATGATAATGAATAATGTATAGATGGAAAAAAAGACCAAGGGTGAAGAAGGTGAGAGCTTGAAGAAGGGAGGGAGATGACGAGAGGGAATTCGAAAGAGGGATGAAAGGATTCGTTGATGGAAGAGCAAGAGAGATACGGAGACAGGCATACGGAGAGAAGGGTAGATACAGATGAAAGAGAGCAGGCAGAGAGAAAGACGAACAGAAAGACATGGACATTCAAAAGAGAGAGGGTACGTAGCGAGAGCCAGAGAGATAAGAAATGGAGGCCCTAAGAGGTGTTGATAGTAGCATTGTGTATTGTGTTGTGCCCCCCCCCCCCTTTTTGAAATCTTGGATCCGCCCATGATCATTACCAATATCACCAGTTGAAGGTTCGATCGTGTTGTTAGCTTGATGGACAAAGGGAGCTTAAATTATAAATAACCACGGACTACGCGCCTCTTGATATAGACCTGCGCACGTGTGTATAGTGATGTTTATATACCTCTCTTTAGAAATCTAGCCATCTGATTGGTCGAAATTGCAGTCGTGATTTTATAGCCATTCTCCCGTAAAGAGACGAACAATGATAGTAATGGTCAATAGTTCATGAGTGATATTCCCGCAAGATTCGGGGTACCAGAAATAATAGTTGCGATTCCCATTGGTTTACGTGTTAAAACTTGGTTTGTGCGGAGCGCGCGCGGCTACCAACAGTTTTTGTGCGATAAATTTGGTCGCTACATTTGTGCACACAGCGCAGACGACCGCCGATCTCGATTGTAGGCCTAGTTTTATATGTATGACGAGATGACGCCCCTTTGAAAATATGGAGAAAAACCTTCCCTTTCATATGACACCTTATTTTTTGAGTATCACCTTCAGGATTACAAGCACTAAAGGTGTGTATCTCGATTTATTTGGAAATAAAAACAAAGACCAATTTCGCATGATCGCGCAATGCACGTAGACTGCAAAGCTGCGTAGGGGTGCGTGCAATGTCAATGGGAAGGATTTTAGCACACAAAAACAAGTGCGCGACCTCGATAGCGTAAAAAAAACTTGATTAACACGATTGGTAAGTCGCACATGTATATAACGACCCTTGCTACGGTATATAAAAGATGTAATGACTGCTTTAATATTCGAGGAATAGTTGTTTTATGGGCTCTCGGGATCTTGCATCTTGCTTTTACCCCTCAGCAGGCATCGGGGTGATATCAGGATGCAACATCCCCTTGAGCCTATAAAACAACTATTCCTCTCGTAGCAGTCATTATATCTATACTATTTCTAGGTGAAGAATGAAGAAACAGGATGTATATAAGATGGGACAGGAGTGTATAGAACAAAACTGGAATGATAGATACATGGCTGGGTGCCGAGAAAAAGGGGCAGAGGCGTATCCAGCAAGGATATGGAGCCGGTGTACAAAGTCACCCGATAATGAATTGGAAGAAAATGAGTTAAATGTAATACAATGGGGTCATGAATTTGGTTCAAATGAACATTTTTGAAGCATATGCGATCCTACAATATTCGGCGATCGTTGTCGCGGTTGAAATCGAGTCTTAAGTGATGAAATTGTAAATAAAAAAGTCTTTATGTTGTATAGCTCCCTCTCAAAGTCAAGATATTAATTTAGCTTTAAAACAATGTTTCTTGACTAAAATAGACCGATTTGCTATTCCCGTTTGGAAATAATATATCACAACTGCATATTCTGATATTTTCGTGGTCGCAGCTACCATTGGATGGCCGTATATAAGGTATTTGAAATGTATAGAAATTTACCGGTAGCACCGGTGAATTTTTGATATTTAATTTTCCTCGAAATCAAAAGTGTTTTAGGGGCTAATTTTTCGAGTGCTTATAATACATCCTCAGGGGCATCCAAATATATCCAAATTTTAAAGAATCGCTATCCCGCCATTTTCAAAATTCCCCAAACTTTGTATTAGGCAATTTAAACAAAAAAACATGTTTAGCGTCCCCGCCCGCTTCCTTTTTGGGGGCCGCCTCCTATTTTTTTGTTTCTTAAACAAACAAAAAACATGAAAAACACTGCTAAAATAAATCTAGTCTATTTCTGATTTTAAAAAATAAAAATAAAAATAAAATCGTCGGCCATTTTGAGAAAAAAAGCCCGACTGTCAGGGAAAATGTCGGAGCGGCCATTTTGAGCCATTTTGAAGAAAGAAAGAAAAAGGGCCTCCTCCTTCCTATTTTTCAAAAAGGCAGGACGCTAAACATGTTTTTTTTGCGTATTTGGCCTTACCTTTAATAAGTAAGTTTGGGTAAAGAGCGGGCGGTAACAGAAAAGAGCGTATTAAACTTGAATATGGTCATCTAAGAAATTGATGGATTGTGTTCTACGCGAGAGCATAGTTGTCTTTTTTAATGGCAATTGTGGTGGTGAAATATATTATGCTCCGGGCGGCTTTATATAGATAGCGAAATCAGGTTAGGTTAGGTGTTGGTGTCAAGCAGTGTCGGATATACGAGGCACAACCGACCTGCGCCTTTCATTTTGAAAGCTTAAGTACACAAACCCACCCACACACACGCGCACTCACGCTCACACACACACACGCACACGCACGCACGCACCTTCATACACACGCCCACGCATCCCTACAGACACCCCCACACCTTTCGAGTGCAAACTCTATCCTGGTTTAAAGACTACTTGTCGAACAGACAACAATATGTTTCATTTGATAGTACTGACTCTAGGGAAATAAGGCTTTCCAAATATTTTTGTTTTTTAATTGGACGAGAATGAAATCCAATCAACATGAATAACATACCAAATCGACAGAACTTTTTATTGACAATGTTCATTTTTTAGCAATCAGAGGCCTATCTCTCACGTATCTGTTTTAAAATCTTCATTCTCTCTTGCAGGGTAATTTGACCCGTAATTTGGAGAGGTGCGCAGAAAATGAAGTTTAATGTCCTTCTGTGCAATACTGGAAGGGAAGCCCTATATATATTTATATTTGTATTTTACGTTCATTCAGCTTTCCATTGATATAAAATTGTATTACAATCGGACAGCCCCCACCCCTCTCTCTCTCTTCCTCTTTTTCTCTCTTCCCCCTCTCTCGCTCACCCCCTCTCTCTTCCACTTTCTGTCTTTACGTCTCCCTCCCTCCCTCTCTCTCTTTGGAACATCACTCGCAATCACAATAGAGTATGTCATTACTTCCTCCCACAAGTGAGCAATTAAAAACTGCAAGAAAAAATATATCATAATCATTCATGCCGACTGTCATATTTATTTATAGTATTTGCAAACATGGATGAGATTGTAAAAATAATAATGTAAAGAGCTCACATGCAAATTTAATAATCAAAATAATTTTAATCTGAATTATTGTTGTGGCACATTGCTTATCTACATGTGCATGTAATTTTAAAATGAATCTGAGTGGTATATGCCTTTGTTCTCCCTCGCACATACATCTAATTCTAAAATGAATCTCATTATATGCCTTTGCGTGTGTATAAGGAAGGGAATTTTTTTTACCTGGATCTTAAGATACTTAACCCGAGTTTAATAACTTTCAGAATCTACTTATATTCAACTTCAAAGTCCTATTCAATTACTTGAAAGCTCCTGTGTAAATGAAGATATAATTAAATCAAAGAGTAGTGGTGGTAGTGGTTACTTCACCAGACTGCTAAGAAAGCATAAATGCTTGTGAGTAAGCAACCAGAGGACCGACGGCTTTAGGTCCTCTCCAAGAGACTAATGGAGGATTAATGCCTTACCAAAGGGCACTAGCGCATCGCCTTGGTTTCGAACCCGGGTGGCCGGTTTACGAGATTACGTATGCATTACATCTTTAACAAAAATAGTGATTCGATTCATGAATGGGAGAAACTGAGTAATTTTAGTGATCTGTATACCTTTTTTTTGGTGGTTTTTATATACTACATCTTCATGATACATTTCAGTCCTCACACCATCTGCAGTGTGAGAAATGATAGGTTTTATCTGCTATATTTCTTCCTCATTTCGTGACTTGATCAAATCTGACGAGAATTTGTATTTGCGCCCTCTTGTGCCAGGTACATATCTAGGTATTGTCTGTTTGGGGTCGCAAGGTGTCACCACTGCGTTTAAGTATTTAAGCTAACACCATTTTAGCTCTTAAAAGGCAATACTAATTGTTTGAATTGTTGAAACGGTGTAGGCAAATTTGGTATCAAAAGATGCGCACGACTCTAAGGAGAAAAGTCATGCAGATTAGTCAATATGCAGATGACACGGTTATTTTTCTTCAACCTGATGAATCGAATATTCGTAGATGCGTTAAAGTCTTGAATGATTTCAGAGAAGCTTCAGGTTTGAAAATTGATTTTGAAAAATGTAATATGATTAGACTGGGAAATTGTAAAGTTACTATGCCTATGTGTCAAGAAATTCCATTTATTTGGCCTTCAGATTATTTTACATACTTAGGTATCAAAATTCCTTTGAATGGTAATTTGAGTTTTCATGATCTTAATTTAAAATCAAAATTTGAGGAAATTAAGACAACGTTGAATATATGGAATCGTAGGTATTTAACCTTGTATGGAAAAGTGACCATTATTAAATCTCTAGTTATACCAACATTGATTTATTTACTTTGTATTCTTCCTGATTCCCCTTTATCATTCTTTTCAAAACTTTAGAGAGTACTCTTTAAATTTGTATGGAGTAGTAAGAAGGACAAAATTAGACGCTCTTTGCTTTACAATGAATATAAAGAAGGTGGCCTTTAAATGCCTCATTTATTATCTTTTAACCGTGCAATGAAAGTTACTTGGATAAAGAGATACTTTGACGAAGAAAACAAAAGTAAATGGAATTTTTGTTTGCCCTTTCTCTGAGACATATGGGAGGTGATATATTTTTTAGCGGCAATCTCCGCTCTGATCATTTAATGTGCAATAAATACGCAGATCCTTTCTGGAATGATATATTGATTGCATGGAGTCACTACAAGTACTACAACCCAGTTAAATTCAAAGAAATTATTTCCCAACCCCTTTGCCTGAATTGTCATATACTGGTAGGCGGATTGATGGTTCTTTTATGTCTTTTGATCAAATCCATGATTAATTTTCTGTCAGGTTCAATTATGTTATATTATTTAGTTTTTTCCGCATTACCTAGTAGTTGAAAAAGTATTCTAAAACAGGGAAATTTTGAAACAGAAAGTTCTTTTCTAAATTGTGTTGATACTTTATTCAACGAATTTCGTAAACCTAAAAAGATATAAAAAAAACCTACGTACAATATTTTCTTAAACAAATCGTCAGCAAGTATCTCAGAAACAAATCAACAGGATAAATGGCAAAGGGATCTACAAAATAATTTAAACGATTCGCTTATTGGAAATCCCGTTTTACATTACTTTATAGGTCATCCATAGATAATGAAATGAGAAATTCCAATTTAAACTTATTCATAGAAAAATTGCAACACGTAGTTTTTTTTATAAGATAGGTATAAGTAATTCTTCAATGTGTACTTTCTGTGAAAATCATGAACAGACGTTGTCTCATTTATTTGTAAATTGTGAAAAGTACGATCTTTCTGGAATGTTATATTTATATGGTTAAAAGGAAAGAACATACGAAAAGTTTTGTTCACAGATGAAAAATATTGTTATGGTACTCTTATAATCAATATTTTTATTTCGTCAATACAGTTATTATTTTTGCAAAATATTTTATATTCACTTCTAAAATGCAAAACGTTATTCCACTATTTTCTTCTTTTCAACGAGCTCTCAAACATTTGAAAAATATGCAACGTATAATTGCTTCCAAGAAAAATCGTCTCGACCTTTGTAATACGAAATGGCAGATATTTTGTTAACTTTTTGTATTGCTGATGAGTTAACTATTACACTATATTTTTATTATACATATTCTATGTCTATACGAACATGTTATTATTACTATTATTATTATCATGTACTATTATTATCATGAATGAGACTTGTTTTCAATAAATACTTTGAAGAAAAAAAATTAAACTGATTGAATCTTTGCGCAGCATAAAACGTACGACCATTCGGTACAATTGTCTGAAAATCAGACTATTACTAGTTACTGGCTCTATAGCTCTTAAGTCGATTCGACAACTAATAGTCATTATATTCCCACTTAAAGACATTTTCAAGCCCCCTCTTTTTTAGGTAAGTTCTTAATTAGTATCTTTCAAATGCCGTTGAAATTTAATCTTTTCATTTTTTCTGGCCTGCAAATGTGACATAGTACCTTTAAGGTGTTGGGAGCCCCAAATTCGCCAAAAATTTGATGGCAAAATTTCACTTTACTTGTATTATAATGTGCAAAGATTCCCCCCCCCCCTCAAAAAAAAATCAATAAAAAAAAAAAATTCGCTTGAAGACAAATATTGATAAAAGAATACATTTTTTTTTCTTCCACATTATGATTCAATTAAAAACCCTGGACCTACATGTTGCAAGCCTGGCCCCCTATGACTATACAGTGAACCTGTGTGTCTATATACGGTGGCAATGAAGTAAAGGCTTTACGTGTGAATGACGTATTAATCGCTCTTACAATAATGTGTATTGCCAGGTCATGGATCCCAGATTTTGGGGCCGGCTGGTTCGCTAGTTCGAAGTTCTTTGACAAGTAGAATAAATAAATAACACAGTGTTTAGTGCAGGGGCCATGGGCCACTGGCTTCATCGGGCAGATAGTTATATTTGTGTGAATGGGTAAATTCCGACACCAATACACAACCAATCAAACCAAGCTCAATACCAGAAGAAAGCCAACTCTTAGTATTTTCATTAGCCGCTCACCCCAAAGCCACCTGACCACAATGGAACGAGTGAGGGCTTGCGAGAGCGGCTGAAGTGCAATTAAAACTCGCTATTTGGCTCTTCTCCAACGCAAAAAGAGACTGTGGTTAATGTTCAGCAGTCAAAAAACTTATTCAAGCCCTCCCCATTCTTCATTACAAATAAACTATGTAAGCGATTCACCAGTAGAGATTAAGTGCAGATTTGGTCAGATTTATTCCTTAAGCCTTTTCAGGAGCAAAGATGGAAAAAGAACACGTTTTTCTTTAACTGAAACCTTTTTTCGTTACTAAATTGGGAACAAAAGGGAAGTAGACCTGGCAACGTCCAGTCATACACCCTGGAACCTAATCACATCATCCATAACTGATATTGATGCGCAGACGTATAATCCGAGCTGAAAGAGAAACCGCGCGCATCACAAATCGAGGTGGTATTAGCGTTTGACGTTCACTACCAAACCAGCATCGACCACTCTCCGTGATTAAACTTCATCCTCAGTCTCTTCACTTCAAGAACAGATCTCGTCAATATCACACCGTGCCAGCGTTCAACTCGTCTTTGAACAATGAATACCTCATCACCATTCAACGCGAGCTACGATGATGCCAACATTACGATGTCGCCGATGACGGACGACTACGACGATGGTGGTGGGTCCACACCGTCGTGTCAAATGCCTTTGTATTACATTAAACCCATCACGTTAGCCATTGCGATGTCGATGATGATCGCAACGCTCATCTTGATTCCGTGTAATCGTCGACTTCGTAAGCAACATCATATCTTCCCTTACAACCTCGTACTCTCTGATCTGAGCAGTGCCATCGCGCTGGCATGTTTCCAAGGATTCGCTGGATTCGAACCCCCCGAAGAGGTAAGACATTCGATAATCATTGCCTTTCAATGAAGAGAGTTGATTTGGTGATGTCAGTAACATACGTTAGTGACTACACAGGGCCGGCCCGTAAATACAGGGACGGGAAATACCGGAAGATAAATGCTGGTACTTGTAAATACCGCCTAGCAAAGACGGGAAATAGTAGGAAATACTCGAGAAAAAAAAATTTGTACACTATATAATCTTGGAAAGTTTAGATTATTGAACAAGAATAAATATTGAACACAAATAGACAATGATAAGGTGACTTCAGTCATGGTAGAGGGTCATAAAACTACTTGAAATGATAAATTCGAACGCTATGGCTTTCAAGTTAACATGTAATAAAGCTACATGTACATGAATATCTTGTACAGTGTTCATGACATATACGGCTTTGGACGAATGGTCGTGTTCCAGCAGTTAACGCGACGCGACACCCCCAACGCACCCTTTCGGCAAAATCGGGGAGGGGGGGGGGGGGCTTTGGACGAATGGTCGCGTTCAAGTCAACGCGACGCGACGCTACCACCCTTTCGGCATAAGCCGACATATACCACCTTTGAAGAAGGAAACGGGAAAATACAGTTTTATTTTTTTTAAGTAAATTCAATTCAACTTGTAACACATCCCAAATAATAAATGTTGGACTGCACTGGAATTCTTATAACAAACATACATTATACACATCCTTGTAATCAAGTAGTAGGCCTTATATACACACATGCATTTTATTTAAAATTTAATACATTTCAGTATGTGAATCGTCAATTTTCAAATGTAATTATTCTGTATACTGCAAAGGTCTTTGACGGTTGGTCTCTTAAGCTACGGTCACAAAGGTTCGTACGAACGATAATTTCGTACGAATCTCCCTGTTTTTCCATTGTTTTCCCGCATTTCCATTGTCTGAAAATCGTTCGTACGGCGTTCGTAGCCGTTCGTAATGGCATTTGTGACCAAGGCTTTAGGTAAAATTACATCACCTTCTGTTTGAAATACCATCCAGCATTAACTCTTCAAATTAACTATTTGATTACCTGTCCTTTCTACTAATTCTTGGGAAATGGACATGAAATGCATTAATGTGAAGCAATGAATTCTCATAATTTCATTACTTAAATATATCCCTTATACACATAACCACTCAAAAATTGAATAGTCAAATATAAATCAATTAAAAACATTACAAATATACCCGTGAAGGGAAAACCTTGACACGGTAACCTAAAGAACCTAAAGCTTATTTCTGATGGAATCTTAAGAATATACATTCAATATTGATAAATTCATAGATATTCTGTCTGATTTATGTGAAAGAGATTTAAAGGAAGATAAAACAAATCGTTTGTTGAGCTAGTTGTTCATACTAGTTGTACGTTTTAGTCATTGACGCTATTAAAATGCGATCCTTTTTTCTTTTTCCAGGCTTATATGTTCCTGGTCATCCTCTTAGCAACATCCATCATGGTATCACTTCTAAGCATCGCCTTGGTAACCGGATACCAATTCATCACCATCCGTGTGGACCCCTTTGGCTCTCGGAACATCATCACCACACCGCGATTGATCATAACATGTATCGGGACATGGGTATTAGGGTTCACCTGCTCTTCGTCCATTGCCACCATCGACGACGATAAGCTCTTCGTCGTTCTCCTCTCCCTCTCCTTGTCGACCACCATCGCCACTGGCCTCTGTTACCTTTTCATCTACCGTTCCGTCGCCAGTGTACCTTGCGGCGGCAACATCACCCAAGAACGAAAGGAGGAGAACCAGAGAGTACTCCGGACCTTCGGACTAATTTTGGGGACCACTGTCCTTTGCTGGATCTGTCCTTGGGTAGCCTGGACCCGACAAAGTCTAGGTTATGAAGACGACTGTCTAATCGACGCTTCGGACGTGATGATAAACATCAATTGGATTGCAAACTCCATCATCTATTGGTGGCGACTCAAGGAGTTTCGATTAATTTTCGGGTTCTGTAGGAAACAGAGAATCGATCCTCTTCTGTGACTGATTTGAAACAAAGTAAGAACTGATTGGTGACCTTTTCATGTAACATAATGTTCATAATATGACAATATATTTCGTGTAAATTGTAACAAATAATGTTCGGGGTTCAGCGCCGAAGCAATTGTCTTTAGAACTAAATAATGTATTTTATGTATACATTTCTTGGAAATTTTGCCATATTTTACAGTACTCTTACTTGAAAGAACAAACAAAGAGGTAGGTAATTTTATTACCCCCCTACCCCCAAAAAACAAAAATATATATAGGCCTATATATATTTAGTGAACGAGAGTAATGTTATTAGGTAAAGAGACAGAAGGCTTGAAGGTTGTAGTGAAGGCGGATAAGAGAAAGGAAAAAAGTAATAGAGTAGGCTATGATTATTAAAGTCACCCAGATCTCAGAAGGTGAGCTTTATAACATTAAGAGTAAGATATCATTAAAATGAGTTGGGTTCACGTTGACACAGTTAAAGAAATATGATAAAAAGAAGAACTTGGGTGTATAAAGGTCGCTTGAGGTGAAATTTTGGAGTGGGAGCATATTTCAAGAAATAAGATTAAACAAAGATATATGTTAGTATAGGTTGAAGTTTTGATCCGGGAGTATGTTTAAAGAAGTATGGTCAAAATATTTAGTAGTAGGTGAAGGGGATAAAAAAGGAGGCTTGTTCCTAATTTAGACGCTTATCAAAACAATTTCTGGAGGTCCCAGGACTCGGAAATTGGACAGGTGAGTTAGTGGACGAAAATTATTGATTGGGTAAAGGGATTATATGATATTTTCATTATTAATATTTAATTTGGGATTGGACAGTGTATTGGGACTAGACTTTGGATGCATCGAAAATCCAGGGACCAGTTAGTAATAAAAAGCGATGTAAAAACAGTTTGAAAGTAGTAGAGGACAGAATAGAGCACACCGGGAGGAAAAGAATAAGGGATAAAGTAGGAGCAGAGGAGTGTGGAAGCCATGAGTCGGTAGACTCTTGTAGATGTTGTGTATAGACTCCATCATTTATTGCACATCCCTTCTCGACGTCTGCCTTTTTCATCTATCTTGAAATGATTTCCTGCGTGTATATATAAATTGCATGGCCATATCGAGATTGAAATGGCTCCACAGACTGAAGTTATACATTCGAGAAATTCCCCTGCACTGCACCCTTTTTTGTTCAATGTACAATAATTTCGGCGATTTAAATTGCTATACATGAATATGTACTCGTTTGTGATTCAGCCGAAGAGAGACATGTTAGACACCAAGTATTTTTTTCTCTTTTTGCTTAAACTTTAGTCCAGAACTTGTAATTGTAATCATTTCTGGGTCTTGTGCTTTAGTTGGTTTGGAGAGAGAGAGAGAGAGATAGTATCAAAGAGACAGATAAAGCAACAAGGAGAGAACATGAGAATAAGGGCGTGGTCCTTAATTTCTGTTAAAATGTTAGTATTAAGCGTTTTGAATTAATTCAGTCTATGTACTAATCCCACCCTCTCATCGTACAGCCCAGGTGGGAGGCCAACCCAGTCCCGCCGGTTCCCCAAATCAGAAACCGATGCGGCAGTATTGAGCTGGTGGGTTAGATATATATATATATATATATAAGGTGACATTTTTCTTGGGAGGAGTTTTATTCACATCTCCATCTGTTGGTACCTCTTGTAACATATGTTAGATTTCAATTTCATTCATAAGGTCAATGTTTACACTAGAATATTGAAGCATCTAGTACATTTTGTATGCGTGTAAGTCGTCTGATTTTATGCGGTTAAATTAATGCTCAAGCTGATGCTGCAATTATTGAAATACTTCCTGGAAAGTCAAAGGCAAAAATAATGTTTTTCGCCTTTTTGTTCCTTATTTTATAGTCAGAAACCAACATTTTAAATATGTATGTTTAGAATGATAGGTGTCTGCTTTCTTTGTTATTTTTCTGAATGATTTGTAAAAACTAATTATAAAAACACGAATAACCTTGAAATACAGAAAGCTTTATAATTACATCCCGGCTATTAATATTTTGTACACCACTCCCTCCCCCTACCCCTGCATGTCAACTTTATTTTTGTTCAATGTACAATAATATCGGTGATTTAAATTGCATAACATGAATATGTCCTCGTTTGTGATTCAGCCGAAGAGAGACGTGATAGACACCAAGTAAATTTGTTTCTTTCTCTTTGCTTAAACTTTATTCCAGAACTTGTCATTGTAATCATTTCTGGGTGATTTAGTTGGTTTGAAGAGAGAGAGAGAGAGAGAGAGAGAGAGAGATAGTATCAAAGAGACAGATAAAGCAACAAGGAGAGAACATGAGAATAAGGGCGTGGTCCTTAATTTCTGTTAAAATGTTAGTATTTAGTGTTTCGAATTAATTCGGTCTATGTAAACTAACCCCATCATCGAGGTGAAATTTTTAGTGGGAGGAGTTTCATTTTTTCAATACTAACTGTAAATATAAGAATAATTTTGAGATGCAGAAAGTGTTATGATTTTTCCACTTATCTCGTTTATATTTTATCAAAGGTGAAATCAGGATTTAGGCAATGGTTAAGGTTTTTCCTAAAATTATCAAATGCTCCCAAGGTTTTCAGCATGAAGTAGCAGAGAGGAAGTTTAATTCATTTTTTCCTTCAGCTTCTTGCTTACACCTGAATAGTAATTCATGAAATAATTATAATAATAATAAATGACACATTCAATATTTATTCATGATACAAACAAAAAACAGGTTTATAAACTATTGGATTTCTAAAGTACATGGAGAAAACTTTCAAAAACATAATTTTATAATAAGAACTAGATACTTGTCGTGGTTGTAGTGATTGGTTCACTCTCACCTCCTTTTCTCAGAAGCCTACCCGGTACTACGTATATCATATTAGAAAAGAAGAGAAGCTTCGACCTTGGCTGTAACATTGATACTTATCTACGATCAAATAGATTAGTTTGGAAGCTAATTCTGTCGAACCATCCATGTCTTTGGTCTTGGATTACCCCTTCACTATCATCTGCAATAAGGCCTTAGTGACATATACCTTTTTTGTACCGCTTTCTTTTCATCTAGAGTGTAGTGCGGCAAATCAGAAATATCGGCGAACAACATTTTATTCAACCTCTTCATTATATTTGAAGATGGGATACAAGGAGTTACGAAAAGGATTGATACAATCAAATGAAAATTCCGAGTCAGAACATTAATACAGCCAGTTTTTTTTCAGGGTGAGGAAGAATTCGAAAATTCGTCGATACACCGAACAGAAATATATTCGAACAGTATTGTTATACCCGCAGAAAGTTGAAGGTCCTGGCACAATAATTTTTAAGATCCATGCGGGAAGGAGGGTGTTTTACAGGACACAAATTGGTGTTGGGTCCAGAGGACGGAGCCCCCAGAAGCTCAGGGGTTAAGTTATCGTCAGATGAGTCTATTTTTATACCTTATTTGTGACACTGACAGGTCACGAATTGGCGTGGGGTCCTGGGGACGGAGCCCCCGGAAGCTCAGGGGTTTGGGGGCAATACATTACAGTCAGATGAGCATAATATACCTTATTTGTGACACTAGCCGGTCACGAATTGGCGTGGGGTCCAGGGGGCGAAGCCCCGGAAGCTCAGGGGTATTAGGTAATAGATTTCGGTCAGATGTGCATCCAAGGGCCGGCCTTGGGGCCATTGATTGGGTTCAGGGGTGCAGAGCCCCAAAATCTCAGTGCTTTAGGCATTTTATAACGGTCAGACAAGCATGCAGGGGCCCGCCTCATATCCCCTGGTGGGGTCGAGGGGGCGGAGCCCCGGAAACTGGCAGGACACTAATTGGCGTGAGGTCCAGGGGGCCGAGACCCCAGAAGCTCAGGGGTTTTAGGCATTAAATTACCATCAGAATAGTATTCAGCCGTCCGCTTTGGGCCCTAGGTGGTGTCCAGGGGGAAGAGCCACCCGAAGTCGAGGATTTTAGGCATTTAATTAAGGTCAGATGAGCATATTTTGATACCTTATTTGTGGCACTGACAGGTCACTAATTGATTTGGGGTTTTAGTCATTAAATTACCGTCAGATGAGCATCAAGGTGCCTGACTTTAGGCCTTAGGTAAAATCTAGGGTGAAGAGCCCCCGGAAGCTCAGGGGTTTTAAGGCATTTATTCACGGTCAGATTTTTTTTTTTTTTTTTGGGGGGGGCCGAAAATTGGAAAATTACGTCTTCAGATATTTCGTTCAGTGACTTTGAGGGGGGGGGGGGAAGGAACTTTTTTGTTGTTGCTTTCTTTAGCACACACAAAAATCCCCCTTTTTCTCCTCCTTTTTGCCAGGGGGGGGGGGCGCTGTCTGTACCCATATGATTTAAGAATATACTCTCACGACAAAGATGTATATGTAAATGATACACCGTCCTTCAACATCACATGAACACGCACCCACACCCGCTCTCTTGTGAACACACACACACTCTCACACCCACATCCCTCCCTCACACAAAACCTGTACTTTACACGTCCTCTCGTACACACAACTACACACACTCACCAGCCCATCTACCCACATCATCATCTCATACACTCATCTCATCTCATCATCATATCATACACCCACATACCTCCCTAAAACAAACCTCACATACGACGCACACGCACAGGTATACATACATACGCACACAAACATAAACACACATAAACACACATAAACACACACCCACAACATTCTGATATCTTAGACAATGGGAAACACTACTAGTAACATTTACCTAGGAAGAAACTCATTTTATTTACCGTAAGAAAATCGGACCGAAATCACTTGTCCAAAGAAAAATAAAGACTTTATTGTAACAGCTTGCCTTGGACTATCCTCTCAGTTGTTTTCATAGTTACAACACTTTTTCCATGTTTTTATGCATTGTTAGAAAAAGAGAAATCAAATATTTAAACCATCTAACATCTGTGTTGATCATATGAAATGGTAATGAGAACAAATCCTTTAGGTACCATTAACTTTACTTGACTATTTCCATATACAGTTGCATTATAATTGAGTGTCCTTTTTATCAAGATTTAGAACAACAAAATACCTGCGTCATTTAGGTCTAACCTTAGCTTCTATAGCTTAAAAGCGTTCGTTAAAGTCGGATCGAAAGTAAAACAGAAGGGGTTAATTCTGTCATAGGTTATTTGTTGTCGAGTTGTCAAATCATCACACCATTGAATGTATTTGATTGTTATTCTTCGTAAGTGTAGCAAATTATTTGTTTGAGTACATATCCAATTAATAAAGTTTAAGATAGAAAGATTCTCTAATAACAAAAGGCGGGTCAAAATTTCAGTAACTAGTTATTATGGACATCCGAGATGAATACTAATTGTGTAGCCGAGCGCAAAATAAAAGATGTTGAGTCCAACTGAAAGCGAATTGGCCAAACTCTGCGTATAGATGGCTCTGAACGCGTCTTCACACCTAGGTTAGGTATCAATTGAAGGTGGGAAGATGTGGGAAACAAGATTAATCAAATCCTTGTGATTTATTGAAGAGTTCTCGAATAGAACACCTAAGAATAAAAGCATGAGAATCTACATATTGACATTTTAACGAAGCTTTCCTAGAAATATATTCAGTGCTTAGGTTTTAATTAATAACATGAAAGAATGTTCTGTAAATGTTCAAGATACCATCCAAGTATTTGTTTTACTACTTTCCACTGAATCCACTAACATTCACAAATAATATAATTCATTTTTTCCTTATAGTTCCCCCCCCCCCCGAAAGAACGAAAAGAAATATATATATAATACCTTTAAAGGTACTATGTCCCTTTTGCAGCCAACCTCAAATGCTGTAGAACTTTGCAGGAATTATGAGTATGTCATGTATTTCATATCTGTGAAATGTAAACGTTAGAAGTGTCCTCATATTCAAATTATGCAAGGAAACCCGTTTAATTGCTAGACTTCACTGTCAGACACTATTGAGTGACTGACTGGCTTTTTTTCTTCTTTGGTAATAACATACATGAAAAGAGTTGTAAAGGGTACATGAGCATTTCTCTACATCAATAACCCACTTCTTTTGATGGCCAAGATTAAACTGATTGAATCTTTGCGCAGCATAAAACGTATGACCATTCGGTGCAATTGTCTGAAAATCAAGACTATTACTTTTGGGCTCTATAGCCCTAAAGTCAATTTGACAACTAATAGTCGTTATTTTCCCACTTGAAGACATTTTCAAGCCCCACCTTTTTTAGGGAAGTTCTAAATTAGTATTATCTTTCAAATGCAGTTGGAATTTAACTTTTTCATTTTTGGGGCCTGCAAATGGGACATAGTACCTTTAAAAAGGAAATATTTCACTCAACTGCAAACCTGATAAAATGAAATAATTATTTCTCAGCATTGGAAACACATATAAAGGAGATGAGAAAGAATGAAAACCATGTCGACCAGAAGTGCATTGAGTGTTTGAGTGTTTTCGTAGTGATATTACAGGACTTTATATGCTCGGCTTTTGTCAAAACATCATGACAATTACAAATATGACTTTTCGAATTCAAATATTTGCATTCCGTTGCAAATGAGTGATTTATCGTTTTTTTTTAAATTTATATTAATGCAAATAAAACAAAGCATTATAAAATTTTCCTTACATTGACATAAGGTAATACATGTATGGAAATAAGTAATTGTGAATCATAGTAATAAATCACATGAAAGCATGTTCTGTAAATGTTCAAGATATCTTTCATTTCTACTTTGCTGTTGCTTACAGTAAGATGAAAGTATATGTATCACACCTACAAAAAAGAGAATTCATTGTGACGGTTGTGCATTATGTTTTGAAACCAAATAATGCTAAGCGGTTGGAAGAAGGTTAGCAAAGAGAATCTTTTATTCTTGAAATTTTAACCCTGTATAGTCAACTAAAATACAAGGGCACCCAGTTCAATTTCGAATGGATTCCCAGTCACTGTGGTCTACAACACAATGAGATATCAGATAAGTTTGCTAAAGCAGGACTAAATAAAAATATAGAAATCAACAACGCTCTTTTCAGAGCAGAATCAAATTATGTTATAAAGAAATACTACATAGAGATATGGCAAAAAAGATGGAATGAAACATCATCCCCCCTTCGGGAAACGAAAACTCTAGTATCAAAAACATTTGTATGTTACTTGAACAACAGAAATCATGTAACTATTCTTCATCGCCTAAGAATGGGGAACTTAGGTTTAAATGCAAATCTATTTGAGTTGAATCAACATGAGACCGGTCATTGTTCAAACTGTGAGCACGAAAAAGAAACAGTTAAACATTTTGTATGCAAATGCCCACTCTTTCTAATACCGTGTGAGTCCAAAAAAAAATTACACCTAGAACATTGCTAATTATTTAAAAAATCATCTATGAACAGTAAATTATTATACATTTTATGAAAGACTGTTTTATCCCAAATCATTTGATATCATTTTTGTGCGGTATGTGTTCACGCTTGGATGAATAGGAGGCATTGTTTGCGAGAGTGCAAAAATCAAGTTGCGCCAAAGTGATGCCTACAGTACGTATTATGTTGGGATTAGCGGAGTGAGAGAATGAATTAAATGTATCAAATTAAATGCATTGCATATGCTTTTTGCAAAGGGCAAAGTCACACCACCCACACACGCGCACACAAATGTTCGTTGATATTTGATATTCGATATGTGATATGTGTGGCATGATTAATTTTGTTAGGGATGTTATTTGGATCTGCAAAGACCGAATTAATACCCAAATCCAAATTGTTTTATTCCAACATCACATAAGCAACTTTGGCGCAAGTCGATTTTTGCACTCTCGCAAACAATGCCTCATGTTCATCCAAGCGTGAAAATATACCACACAAAAATGATACCAAATGATTTGGGGTAAAACACTCTTTCATAAGATGTATAATAATTTACTGTTCATAGATGAGTTTTTAAATAATTAGCAATTTTCTAGGTGTAAGCTCTTTTTTTACTCACACGGTATAGATGTAGGATAAAAGACCAAGGTTGAAGGTGGAAGAGCATGAAGATGGGAGGGAGATGACGAGAGAAATTCGAAAGAGGGAGGAAAGGATTCGTTGGTGTAAGAGCAAGAGAGTCATGGAGACAGGCATACGGAGAGAAGGGTAGATACATATGAAGGAGAGAAGGCAGAGAGAAAGAGGGACAGAGAGATACGTCGGGCTATGTGGTTGCACATCACATGGTTGCTTTTAATCTTAGTTCATCAAGGAAGTGGACCAATCGTTTAAGCTAGCCCCTCCCCCTTCTCAGCATTGGTAAAAAATGGAAACGAGATGAGAAAGAATTAACACCATTGCGACCAGAAGTGCAATGAACCATGCACGACATACACATATCATGCAGTGTAGAATGCAGCGTTGAAAAAGCGCAAGTAAGCAATAATGTAGGCATAGTGATGTGTATCAATTATTCAAAAACAATTTTCACCATTCGAGGCCAATATGTAATGCTAAAATGCAACAACAAAAAACAGAGGAAACAAAAATTTGATAAATGGATTTCTAGGTCTACGACGTGACCTATATCATTAAAACTAATTTAAACATGAAAATGATGAAGCTCGATTCATCTGAAGGCTAATACTAATATCAAATATCAAATTTTTCATTTATGAGTAGACATGCAATTGAAATGAGAAAAATTAAATTAAAATAGTAAATGGCCTCCAATAAGAGGACGGCACACGAGAAGAAGAAGAAAATAAATAAAAAGAAGACCAAGGGTATTAAAAAGAAGAAAAGGTTAATGAAATGAGACAAGATAATGAATGATGTATAGATGGAAAAAAAGACCAAGGGTGAAGAAGGTGAGAGCATGAAGATGGGAGGAAGATGACGAGAGGGAATTCGAAAGAAGGGGGAAAGGATTCGTTGGTGGAAGAGCAAGAGAGACACGGAGACAGGCATACGGAGAGAAGGGTAGATACAGATGAAAGAGAGAAGGCAGAGAGAAAGACGGACAGAAAGACATGGACATTCTATAGAGAGAAAGAAAGAGGGTAGCGAGAACCAGAGATAAGAAAAGGATGCCCTAAGAGATGTTGATAGTAGCATTGTGTATTGTGTTGTGCCCCCCCCCCCTTTGTAAAATCTTGGATCCGCCCATGATGATTACCAATATCACCAGTTGAAGGTTCGATTGTGTTGTTAGCTTGATGGACCAAGGGAGCTTAAATTATAAATAACCACGGACTACGCGCCTCTTGATATAGACCTGCGCACTTGTGTATAGTGATTTTTATATACCTCTCTTTAGAAATCTAGCCATCTGATTGGTCGAAATTGCAGTCGTGATTTTATAGCCATTCTCCCGTAAAGAGACGAACAATGATAGTAATGGTCAATAGTTCATGAGTGATATTCCCGCAAGATTCGGGGTACCAGAAATAATAGTTGCGATTCCCATTGGTTTACGTGTTAAAACTTGGTTTGTGCGGAGCGCGCGCGGCTACCAACAGTTTTTGTGCGATAAATTTGGTCGCTACATTTGTGCACACAGCGCAGACGACCGCCGATCTCGATTGTAGGCCTAGTTCTATATGTATGACGAGATGACGCCCCTTTGAAAATATGGAGCAAAACCTTCCCTTTCATATGACACCTTATTTTTTTAGTATCACCTTCAGGATTACAAGCACTAAAGGTGTGAATCTCGATTTATTTGGAAATAAAAACAAAGACCAATTTCGCATGATCGCGCAATGCACGTAGACTGCAAAGCTGCGTAGGGGTGCGTGCAATGTCAATGGGAAGGATTTTAGCACACAAAAACAAGTGCGCGACCTCGATAGCGTAAAAAAAACTTGATTAACACGATTGGTAAGTCGCACATATATATTACGACCCTTGCTACGGTATATAAAAGATGTAATGACTGCTTTAATATTCGAGGAATAGTTGTTTTTTGGGCTCTCGGGATCTTGCATCTTGCTTTTACCCCTCAGCAGGCATCGGGGTGATATCAGGATGCAACATCCCCTTGAGCCTATAAAACAACTATTCCTCTCGTAGCAGTCATTATATCTATACTATTTCTAGGTAAGGAATGAAGAAACAGGATGTATATAAGATGGGACAGGAGTGTATAGAACAAAACTGGAATGAGAGATACATGGCTGGGTGCCGAGAAAAAGGGGCAGAGGCGTATCCAGCAAGGATATGGAGCCGGTGTACAAAGTCACCCGATAATGAATTGGAAGAAAATGAGTTAAATGTAATACAATGGGGTCATGAATTTGGTTCAAATGAACATTTTTGAAGCATATGCGATCCTACAATATTCGGCGATCGTTGTCGCGGTTGAAATCGAGTCTAAAGTAATGAAATTGTAAACAAAAAGTCTTTATGTTGTATAGCTCCCTCTCAAAGTCAAGATATTAATTTAGCTTTAAAACAATGTTTCTTGACTAAAATAGACCGATTTGCTATTCCCGTTTGGAAATAATATATCACAACTGCATATTCTGATATTTTCGTGGTCGCAGCTACCATTGGATGGCTGTATAAGGTATTTGAAATTTATAGAAATTTACCGGTAGCACCGGTGAATTTTTGACATTTAATTTTCCTCGAAATCAAAAGTGTTTTAGGGGCTAATTTTTCGAGTGCTTATAATACATCCTCAGGGGCATCCAAATATATCCAAATTTTAAAGAATCGCTATCCCGCCATTTTATAAATTCCCCAAACTTTGTAATAGGCCATTAAAAAAAATATACATGTTTAGCGTCCCCGCCCGCTTCCTTTTTGGGGGCCGCCTCCTATTTTTTTGGTTCTTAAACAAAACAAAAAGAAAAACACTGCTAAAATGAATCTAGTCTATTTCTGATTTAAAAAAATAAAAAATAAAATAAAATCGTCGGCCATTTTGAAAAATAGCCCGTCTGTCAGGGAAAATGTACCGAGCGGCCATTTTGAGCCATTTTGAAGAAAGAAAAAAAAAAGGGCCTCCTCCTTCCTATTTTTCAAAAAGGCAGGACGCTAAACATGTTTTTTTGCGTATTTGGCCTTACCTTTAATAAGTAAGTTTGGGTAAAGAGCGGGCGGTAACAGAAAAGAGGGTATTAAACTTGAATATGGTCATCTAAGAAATTGATGGATTGTGTTCTGCGCGAGAGCATAGTTGTCTTTTTGAATGGCAATTGTGGTGGTGAAATATATTATGCTCCGGGCGGCTTTATATAGATAGCGAAATCAGGTTAGGTTAGGTGTTGGGGTCAAGCAGTGTCGGATATACGAGGCACAACCGGCCTGCGCCTTTCATTTTGAAAGCTTAAGTACACAAACCCACACACACACACGTACACACACACACACACACACACACACACACGCACGCACCTTCATACACACACCCACACACCCACACACAAACACACATCCCTACAGACACCCCCACACCTTTCGAGTGCAAACTCTATCATGGTTTAAAGACTACTTGTCGAACAGACAACAATATGTTTCCTTTGATAGTACTGACTCTAGGGAAATAAGGCTTTCCAAATATATTTTTTTTTTTATTGGACGAGAATGAAATCCAATCAACATGAATTACATACCAAATCGACAGAACTTTTTATTGACAATGTTCATTTTTTAGCAATCAGAGGCCTATCTCTCACATATCTGTCTTAAAATCTTCATTCTCTCTTGCAGGGTAATTTGACCCGTAATTTGGAGAGGTGCGCAGAAAATGAAGTCTAATGTGCTTTTGTGCAATATAGAAATGAAACCCTATGTATTCCTTTATATTTGTATTTTACATTCATTCAGCTTTCCATTGATATAAAGCTGTATTACCATCGGACAGCCCCCATCCCTCTCTCTCTCTCTCTCTTCCTTCTTTTCTCTCTTCCCCCTCTCTCGCTCACCCCCTCTCTTTTCCACTTTCTGTCTCTATGTCTCCTTCCCTCTCTCTCTTTGGAACACCACTCGCAATCACAATAGAGTATGTCATTACTTCCTCCCACAAGTGAGCAAATAAAACCTGCAACAAAAAATATCATCTTGATTCATGCAGACTGTCATATTTATTTGTAATATTTGCAAACATGGATTAGATTGTAAAAATAATAATGTAAAGAGCTATCATGCAAATGTAATAATCAAAATAACTTCAATCTGCATTATTGGTATGGCACATTGCTAATCTACATGTAATTTTGAAATGAATCTGAGTGGTATATGCCTTTGCTTTCCCTCGCACATACATGTAATTCTAAAATGAATCTCATTATATGCCTTTGTGTGTGTATAAGGAAGGGAAATTGTTTTACCTGGATCTTAAGATTCTTAACCCGAGATTAATTACTTTCAGAATCTACTGTAGGAATGTGAGGTGTGCGCCTAACAAGCGACTCTCCCAGCTCTCCTGACTTTTCCTAGAATTTCACAATCTCTGCACTTTATTTCGCATTACAAGTTTTTCAGAAGCATTATTATGCTACCAGGATACTACTAGACACTTTTGGTGATATTTTATGCAGTTATAATCGATATTTTGATCGATTTTTCTTTAACTTTTTGTTGGCTAACTGTCTGGTCATAATTGACCACAGTACATGCCCATAGCTATAGTACATCGACACCAAAGCCCTTCATGTTCACTTGTCATTGACATTGTATACTTTTGTGCTTGCTCTACAAGGTATTGTACTGGCTCTAGTTTTTTGTGGGGAATCTTCTAGTCATTGACATTCTACTTTTGTGCCTATTGTACTGACTCTAATCTCTGCATCAATGGGGGCTTTCATGTGCCTCATTCTACTTTTATGTGCTTTTAAACTTCATGAAAGTACACATTATGCACAGACACTGCAAAGTGTTAGAACTGGCTGTAAACTGCATCATGTGAAATACTTCACTTCTCGGATCCTGTACTACTCTAACTCATCGTCAACCTTTCAGTTCGATCTCCTGGTGTTTGGTGATATCAGCCCCAATCCAGGGCCTGAAAACCTTACTAATTATGTTGCATCTTCATCTGCTTCCTACGATCGAGATGACTTTCTACGTCTACGACCTGATGTTTGTAACTATGCTAACTCTTGTCATCATATCCTTCCATCTACCCTCCTGCATATTAAACAACTTGGGATTCATAGGAAACCATGTAGGAGACAACCTGCTCACCGAGGCAGGAAAGGGGGTTGTCGGAGGAGAAAATCCCCTTCGTTTTCGACCTTGCAGTCGAGTATTCCTGATCGCCAACGTCTACGTTTTGCTGTGTGGAATGCCCACTCCATTAATTCTAGAAACAAGTCTGCTGCTCTATGTGACTTTGTTATCAGTCATCGATTGGATATCATGGCCTTGACTGAAACGTGGTTAACTGGTGATCATCGTGATTCCCGCACTCTAGCTGATATAAATAACACGCTGCCTAACTATTCATTCCATCATTCACCACGCTGCCACTCTAGAGCTGGTGGTGTTGGAGTTCTTCTTCGAAATGGGGTCAAGATGAAAGTCAACGATGGTCCAACTTATCAATCATTTGAGCATATGGATATGAACATTTGCTCCATGGCCACCTCTTTTCGTCTGGTGGTCATCTATCGCCCGCCTCCAAATAAGAAGAATAAACTTACAATCGCAAAGTTCCTGGATGATTTTGGGAGCTTTGTTGAATCGCTTCTGTCTCATCCTTGCAAATTTGTTCTGGCTGGTGATTTCAATGTTCACTGGGACTCTACAGAAAACTCTGAAGCTGTTTCCTTCAGTGATCTGGTGACTGCTCCAGGGTTCAAGCAACACATTACTGTGCCTACCCACAATGCCGGACATATATTAGATCTTTTAATTACTGACTGTGATGACACTTTCGTTTCTGCCGTCACAGTCCTTAAAGAACTTCCGTCTGACCATGCGGTCGTGAAATGCCTCATCGACATTGCCCATCCTCCTCCTATGAAGAAAACTGTGTGTTATCGCAAGTTACGTTCTGTGGATATGTCTTCTTTTAAATTTGACATTAAAAACTCTTCTCTTGCAACGTGTCCTGAAAATGACCTGGATTCGCTTGTTGTTCAGTACAACAACATTCTCCATGGTATTCTTGACCACCATGCGCCTAAAAAAGAGAAGACTATTGTTGTTCGCCCACATTCCCCGTGGTTCTCGGATTCTCTTCGTAAAGAAAAACAGGAAAAGAGACGATTTGAGCGGAAGTGGCGAAAGTCTGGTCTTACCGTCGACAAGGACATTTATACCCAACAGTGTAAGATATATCATGACCTCTTGTCCAACGCCAAATTAAGCTATCATATTAATGAGATTTCCCAGTGTGACGAACACAGCCTGTTTCGTGTAATTGATAAACTTTGCCATGGTAACCAGGTTCCTAAGCTCCCACAGCATGAAGATCCAAAAGATCTGGCGGACAAGTTTGCGGACTTTTTCGACGACAAGATAAGAACCTTGGGAGACAGAATTGATGCTACACAGCTGCCTCCACTCTCTGTAGAATTGCTTGAAGTCTGCCAATCTACCTTTACTGATTTTGACATATCTCGACTCCTGTGGACGTTTTGAAATTAATCAAACAGACTTCTAAGACATCCTGTGAACTTGATCCTCTTCCATCGTCTGTTTTCACGGGATGCATCGATGAACTTGTTCCTACCCTGACAAAGATTATCAACCAATCTTTGTCGTCTGGCTACTTCCCTGCACATTTCAAGGAAGCTTCGGTCCGACCTTTGTTGAAGAAACCACATTTAGACGCAGAGGTCTTTAGTAACTACCGCCCTATTTCCAGACTTTCATTTGTATCAAAGCTCATTGAGAGGGCGGTAGTCAGCCAAATTCAAAATTATCTAAATGAGAATAATCTGTATAGTTCTGCTCAATCTGCATATAGAGCTTTTCACAGCACAGAGACAGCTCTTGTTCGTGTCCAAAATGATATCTTGTGTGCTCTCGATAAGAAACAAGAAACAATATTAGTGCTTTTAGATTTTTCTTCTGCGTTTGAAACAATTGATCGTCATTGTCTTGTACAACGATTATCCTCACGGTTTGGGATAAGTGGAACTGCTTTGCAGTGGTTCATATCTTATTTGACTGGTCGTTCTCAGTCTGTTTCAATTAATTCTGTCTCCTCGAAGAAACACAATATGTGGTGCGGGGTCCCACAGGGCTCTGTCGCCGGCCCGTTACTTTTTATTATGTTTACGTCTCCCTTGCAAGATATCATATTGGCTCACAATATATCATGTATGACATATGCAGACGACGTGCAATTGTACCTAACATTTGATTCTGGAAATCGCTCTTCTTCTGTTCAGAAGATGGAAAATTGCTTAAAGGATGTTAGAACCTGGGCATTTCAGAATAAGCTTTCTCTTAATGACTCTAAAACCGAATTTCTTCATTTTCATTCCAAGTTTTGTTCTCATGTCCCACAAATCAGTTTACGAATTGGGCAGTCTGTAATTAAGCCATCCGTTATGGCCCGTAATCTTGGTGTTGTTATGGATTCTTCCCTTACTTTGTCTAAAAATGTTGATGCCATTTGTAAATCTGCTTTTGTAGCTATAAGGAAAATAGGGAAAATTCGTAGGTTTCTCGACCAGAATACAGCCCATCGTCTTATCCATGCTTTCGTCACATCTAGGCTAGATTGTTGCAATTCCCTTCTCTTTGGTCTTCCTGCAAAAATAACCTCAAAGCTCCAGCGTATCCAAAACACAGCAGCTCGTCTTGTTTCTTGTGTTCCTCGTACTTCTCACATTACCCCTGTTCTTCAAAAACTTCACTGGCTTCCTATCACTTCTCGCATTACCTACAAAATCCTCCTCCTTACTTTCAAGACTTATCATGGTTTTGCTCCTTCATATCTTTCTGAACTCCTTCCTCGATACACTCCTGTCCGGACTTTGCGATCTGCTTCTCAATCTCTCCTCTCTCGGTCTCACACTATTTCATACAAACAGTACGGTCAACGTTCTTTCGTTTATGCAGCTGCTTTTCTTTGGAACAATCTCCCCCTTCAAATTCGCAATGCTAGCTCTGTAAATTCTTTTAAAACAATGCTAAAAACACATCTCTTTAAGTCTTGTTCCTGAATAGCTCTTTTGACCTTTTGCCTTTTAATATATTTTGTGTAGATTACCGTAGGATACTATTAATTTAAGAACTATTTGTATTTTGGTTGTAAGTGATTTGTAATTATGTACATGTATTATTTTCATTTGCAAAGTTTAATGGTAATTTAAATTGATATAATTTGTAATGCAAATTCTGTTTCCTTTACTTATCAGCTATTTTCTTCTAAACCGCTTAGAGGCAATTTTGCAATTTGCGGTATACAAATATCTTATTATTATTATTATTACTTATATTTCACTTGAAAGTCCTATTCAATATTACTCGAAAGCTACTGTATAAATGAAGATATGATGAAATCAAAGAGTAGCGGTGGTGGTGGTTACTTCACCAGACTGCTAAGAAAGCATAAATGCTTGTTAGTAAGCAACCAGAGGACCAACGGCTTTAGGTCCTCTCCTAGAGACCTGGTAATGAGGATTAATGCTAATACCAAAGGGCATTAGCGCATCGCCTTGGTTTCGAACCCGGGTCGCCGGATTACAAGATAACGTATGCATTACATCATTAAAATGAAATAGTGATTCGATTCATGAATGGGAGAAACTGAGTAATTTTAGTGATCTGTATACCTTGTTTTTGGTTGTTTTTATAATTATACTACATCTACATGATACATTTCAATCCTGACACTATCTTCAGTGTGAAAAATGGTAGGTTATATCTGCTATATTTCTTCCTCCTTTCATGCCTTGATCTAATTTGACGGGAATTTGTATTTGCGCCCCCTTGTGCCAGGCACACATCAAGGTATTGTCTGTTTGGAGTCGCAAGGTGTCACCACTGCGTTTAAGTATATAAGCTAACACCATTTTAGCTCTCAAAAGGCAATACTAATTGTTTGGAGCCTGGTGGGCATTAACCATTTCAGAACATGATTTACTTTCAGGACTAAATGGATCCCATGTTGTTCTTCAAAATGGCAACAATTATATACATATTCTAAATTGTTTTAATAAAATGCATATTACCAACAAAACAAACTTTCTGCTTGTAAAATTATGAACAATAATGACAATATTCTGAATTGCTAATGAATATTCTTGAGCTACATGGCTATGTGATAAAAAAAACACCTATGTGTATATTATGTATGATATAATTGTAACTTCACTTAAAGTTCCAACAAAGAAATACTTCCGACTTATCAATTATACTCAGAATGCACATGCAGAATCGGGCTCTTCAAAGACACATCGCATATTGAAACATAAAAGGGAAGACACACAAGTAAATCAATGCTAGCCAATAAAGTTCTACAAAGCAACATTAGAAATGAAAAGTTAAAGGCATACTGTACAACAATTTACCTTATCATAAAGTTGAAGCTACACAGCTGATTGTAAGTGCCTACTATATGAAAGACTTTAAGTTTAAAAAAAAATAAAAAAAAACAAACATATCATGAGCTCAAACAGCTATGAAATCATTCCATAGGGTATAACTTGCCAATTGCTATTACTAATCAGATAATGCCAATTATAATTGTTATAAGACTACACCTCAGCTTAATTAATTTCATATCCTTCCAGCAAAAGGAAGATAAAAGATTACTCGAGAGTGCTTATAATTTCTTCATGTTCCATGAAATATAATAGGGATTTTCCTCTAATATACAGTCGAGTACCGAAGTGTGACGTCATACTGACCAAGTTGTCAAGGTTGCTGGTTCCAAGCAATTTTGTGCTAATCAGTGGTGTGGTGATCACACCAGACCCAAACACTGAATTTGCCCTGCCCTAGCCCGTTGCTTTAATGATTTTGTGTTGAACCTCATGCGCAGGCTCTGTTGTTTAGAACCAGTAACCCGGATGCTGAGCGAAAATGATACTAGCACTTCGGTGCTCTATGACTACCACTTACATATACTTAGCCCTTATTCTAATGTTTACAAACACTCAAATACCTGAAACTACATGTAAAGCACCAAATTTTGGTAAGATGTGCCTTCCAAAAGAATACTTTGGAGTCATGTGTGCTTTCAAATGCTCAAAATGCACAAATGAAAGTGCTAGCAACGTAATTTTAGAATTTACCAACTTCCTATGGCTTACAAAACCTCCTAAGGACTATCCCACCACAAAGATTAAGATTAGTAATGCATATTTTAAGCAAAAATGTTTTCTTTCCACTAAAGACTACACTAACTGCAATTAGCCAAAAGAAAAATGACAGTGCTTCTTAATTCTTTATTCGCTATGAATGAAAACCCTGCACGGCCAAAATGTTTGGAGTAATATGGTACACATATGTACATATCAATCAAATGGATCTAGGACAAATACCCCCTGGGCAATCACCCATGGCCAACTACCAGCGGGAAAATTACCCCCACCCCCCCCCCCAAAGGACATATACCGCCCCCGAAAAAAAACTTATTTTCAGGGTATACTTCACCTTTGGTGAACAGGGGGGTAAATTTCGGGGCGTGGGTAATTGTCCATGGGGGGGGGGGGGGGATTGTCAACGGGGGGTAATTGTCCAAAGGGGTAACTTTCCGGGAGGGTTGTCCTTGGAGGGTAGTTTTCCGGGTGTTTTCCGGCTTTTAACAGAGACGGTTCTAAAATCAATGAAGAATGCGCGTGCTTCATCTTCAATTTGTATGATACGAAATCATTAGTATAGGATTTCCCGGCCAAATTCGCGAGTTTGTCATTCAAATTAATTTGTCTTGCGTTCAAATTCGACGGTTTTAGTGCAGTCAGGTATATCTCGGGTTTATATTCCCTTTTCTAGTTTTCAAATCTATGGAATTTGCGTTAGAATCTACGTATGTTTCATTCAAATTAATGAACAATGTGCTTCTTTCGCTATTTGGTCATTCGATTTGGCTCAACACGATTTTCTGACAACGCGACGGTGTACTTCTAGCATTCTAATTCTTTTGTAGCATTCAAATTAGCACTTTGTGCACTTAAATTGATGGTCAATATACATTTCATGTTTATTCACACTTTTTATTCTTTTTCTTTCAAGATTGTTTTTTCATGTGTATTTCATCATATTTCATTTTCTTCAATTTATACACTTATACTTATTAGATTTATCTGATATTCATCAGCATTAACGTTTGATTGTTAAGAAGAAAAAAACGACTTGCATCTACGGACCTGATGGTCTCAGTATATTTGTAAATGTTCATGTAAGGAAGTTGTTTGTCTTATGTTTCATCATAAATTTATCATAATTTCATCATAATTTCATTATGAAAGAAGGGTACAATATTGTGACTGGGGTAGGGACAAGAGTCAAAAATTTGAACACGATTCATTATTTAGCCATGTCTTTAGCCATCGATCTGCTGGCGGGCAAGTTAACTATGAAACTCTTTAAGAAAAACAGAGGGTTGTACTGGGTATAAGAGACGATGTGAATTACTTTTGTAAAATTCTGAGTCTGTAGTAAAAAGCGGCGATTGAGGGTACCCCCACCTTTCCCGGGTATATGAACATGTCCGTGCAGAAATGCCATATCCCTTGATTTCGCCCCTTCTTTACTTTATGTCTAGTCACCCATCTGCATTGTCCTGAAAATAAATAAATGGAATAACAGCTTAGACCCCAATGGCAAATCATGCATTTTAACTGCATTATTTAAAAACAGTAAAAGTTTGTTGCAATTCTTCCCCCTAACATTCCTAACTTTAATAAAAATATTACGAATACGAATGACAGGTGTTATTTTGAATGATAAAAATTACGCTTCGACAAGTGAATATTAATTTGAATGCTAGTTGAGCAGTTTCTAAATTGAATGACAGATCTATGAAACCCTTCGACCAAAATCTTAAATTTAATACAAAAACTGGAAAATTGAATGATAATTGGCATGGCAAAGCCGATCTGCGCTAACTTAAATGCAAAGTAAATGAATTCGAATGACAAACACGCGAATTTGGCCGGGAAATCCTATATATTTGCTCCTGTATAGAAGACCCATGGCGTCGAAAATATAAGCAACACCAAGAAATCAATTGTCTAAAAAGGTATTACCTGAGTCTTAGACTTATAATTGTTTATTTCTCTCAAAGGATCTTTTAGACTTCTTCGATAGTGACAACCCAAAATAATAAATTACCATAAATAATTTCTACCAATGTATCAGGACTCTATAGATGTATTTAATGAACATTTAATATGCATTTAGTATAAACAGCGTTTAGAGAATAGTATGCACTTTTCTATAAACTCCGATTAGTTTATGATAATTCAACTATACATATCAAATGCAAATGTTAGTTGATGATTTAAATGCCACTGTTCAGCATCATTAGTTTTATTATCAAACTGGCTTTTGTAACGTTCTTCGAGCACTCCTCCCTTGATGTTTATTGACAAAACAAAGCGAACGAAACGGAAACAGGACACATAATTAGCCTTTTCAATATTTTCTTATTCAAATCATATTGGATGGATTGAATATTTGATTTCCTTTTTTTTTAACAATGCATTAAACAATGAGAAAAGTGTTTCAATTATGAAAATAACATTCATTTTATTTTCTTTCATTTTTATCTCTCTATTCTAGCGTCTCCCGCTTCTTCTCATTCTTCTCATTTCAAGACTTGTGCATACATTATCAATGTAAGCGATCATCTTTTTCGACTCGCCATGGATAGTTCATTACAAGTTGACGAAAATGACTTTGTTATGTAGGCGTACATGATGATGATGATGACTTGAGCCTTGACTTAAATATAAATCATAACGACTCTACAAAAACATAGCCGATCTTTTTAACAGTAACCTGTATTCGGATATGATTTTGACCTTTAAATGATGAAATACTATCGCAATACGGAGTAAGTAAGGCACAAAGAACTCGACCATGCATGCAGCTTAATTGTGAAGGGTGGATGGTGAGCCCATTTATTTGTGATCATCAGCAGTATACATCAGCAGTAATAGAAAACCCCAAGGTCTCTGAAGCAACAGGCCGGAACAGCTTCCGGCTCCCAACAGGCAACACAGTCCATCACTATGAATATGATGGACAAAGAAAGCGGACAAAATATACAGTTCCTCAGGTAGACAAAGAAACATCCCTTCACTGCTATTATGTAAAAATGTGTAGAACAGGTGTCACATGCATATTCAATAGCAGTGAAGGGATGTTCCTTTGTCTACCTGATGAACTGTATATTTTGTCCGCTTTCTTTGTCAGTCATGTTCATAGTGCATGCAGCTAGACCACGATCTGACCACTTATAGTGCACCTCACTAGTATTCCTTTTCTTCTAAAGGTGTAACATGAAACTAGGGCGTTGCAAGCTAAACCCACGGCCCGACACACGCACAATTACATCCTCGAACCATGACAAGATGCAATGTGTCCTACGTAAACGGCTATGTCAGGCAGATTCCCGCGCCCACATACTAGGACCTATCACAATTCTATAAACAAAATATCCTCCCTCTTTTTGCTATTCTTCTACAAACACCTTCTGAATAAAGTTAAACAAATAATTATCACACATTACATGCAATCTTATCCCTTTTTTGACATAGACTCACAATATAACCATTCTTCCTCAAAATAACAAAACAAACTTTTAAATCGAGGAACTACTTTTCGTTTACCGTTGTTGTTGTTGTTGCGAATAATGGCGTTTCCATCGTCATTCGATGATTTCCGCCAGGCAATGTGAGAGGGCGTAGTTACTGGTCCTCTCTTATACTTTTACTGTTGGATCGACGATAGCCTAGTGGCGTTGTGTTGTGCAATTAACAATGTCAGTAAATTGTTAGTAGTTATTTTCTGTATTGTTATTCGGCTTGTTATTTTAAAAAATTCATTAGGAAAGAAAGGATGAAGTGGTTGAATATTAGTTGCGATCAGTTCATTACGTTAGGACGTTAGTTTAAAACCTCTCTCCGTATAATGAAGCAATTTGTACAATTTATACAATGAAGCAATTTATACCGAGGATAGTACCACTGTCACTAATAGATAATATAGCAAAACGTAACTAATACTCGATTAATACTTAATTAATACGTAATTAATGTTTATAGCTGAGCATCACAGTTCATTGTACCTTCCACTGCCTTTTAAAAAAGCTACCACCTTTCCTATATATTCCTCATTTCCTAGTAAGTGACCTAGATTTGGATTTTGAGTTTTTAGTGCTCTATACATTCTCCTTCGTTGTCTTTCATATTTTGGACATGATAATAAAAAGTGCTCAATTGTTTCTATCGTTTGGCATTCTACACATAATCCAGTGTCGTGTTTTCTAATGAAATATTTATAGTAATTCAGGTTACATTTACCAGTGGGCTGGTACCCATTCAAGGTTAACATCTATCCCGAAGGAGTTTATAGCAAATAATTTTTCATAAATCTCAACAATTATGCTGGATTCTTTCATATTCTTTATGGCTTCTAAAGCTGATGCTGAATCTGTTAAAATCACTACTGCAATTGGATGATATTCATCTATCCATTCAAGTGCCATTAATATAGCTACCAGTTCTGCTCTCATGATGGATATATTGGATGTTTTAAAGCACGGGTGGCCAACCTTTTAAAGCTCGCGGGCCACATCTAACGATTGTCATAACTTGGCGGGCCGTAGGCCAGGCGGGGGGGGGGGGGGGGGGTTAATCACATATTGAGACATACGGGGTGTGCCGCTCTAATGGGTAAGCTTTTTTACAAAAAGAATCCCTAAACTTGGGTCCCATTTTTAACAGAAATATCCTAAATATGGGTCCATGTTTTCAAAAAAATTATTTTAAAAAAATTCAGGGTTTTAGCCATGCAAACACCCGAAATTTTTATAAAAGGGGCTTTACTTTCAACAAAAATCTGCCAAAACAAGGCAACCCTTAAAAATGGGTAGAGGTTACGAGGCTTCAGCGGCACACCCCGTCAAAACCAAATCTGAAATCCCCCCCACACACACACACTCTCATGTACACACCTGCAATTTTGCAAACAACAAAATCAGGCTTACTTTTTTAGTGTGATTTCTGGCTGACAAAATATGAGGCAAAGTTGTTTACCTTTCTCTTTTATGAAGAAATACTTCAGAGATCAATCCGATTTAAAGTTTCTGTCTTCATCAGAAACTTTCCTTTTCTTCGCACGTCTCGAAATCGATGCCATGTTGGTTGTTATTTCAAACAAAATCAATGACACAGCAGAAAGAATATAAGGGGACTATCCACGATTAAGATTAATGAAAAAATTAAACGGCGGGAGAAAAGGGTTGTAAGTTTTAAGACAAGTATGGCATTTCAAACATATTTCTTGATTCACGATCGATTGGGCAAAAAGAATTTCCATTTTCGGTTTAACTTAATAAAATTTGGAGTGGATTTTAAAAGATTATTATTATTGTTATTATTTGTATATACAAAGGTTACTGCATGTGGAAATAACAAACTGAAATTAACACGGCGAGTGATGTTAATGTCGTTAATGTAATGTAATGAGAGGGAATTTGAGGAGTTTTGTATAAGCCACGTAACGAATCAATATGTTGTGAATGATGAAAACAAATTATGGAAATAGAGATAGCTGTGTGTTAATGTTTTACTCTATTTCATCGCTGTTATGCGGGCCGCATTTCATTCTTTAACTATTTTTATAATTACTTTTTCAATGCTCCGCGGGCCGCACAAGAAGAGCTCGCGGGCCGCATGTGGCCCGCGGGCCGCAGGTTGGCCACCCGTGTTTTAAAGCATTTACTTAGGCTTAGTTTTGGGATATAGTAAGCTGCTCCCGTATACCCTTCCTGTTGTTTTGAAGCGTCTGTATAGATTCTTAAACAGTAATTCCATTTTTTCTTAATGACCTCTACAGCATAATTTTTTGATTCTAAAATTGATGAAGAAAACTTCTTAGAAACAAAATCCTTTTTTTTCTATAGATATACTTGGCATCTTATAGTGCCAATAAGGTTTAACCGTCATGCATTCAGTGAGCTTTTCAATATTTCCTATTTCCAAGTTCCTCAATCTTTTGACGAAAGGACCTTGGCCCATTTTCCAAGAGTAACTTTCGTATTGCCAACACGGTAATAAGACTTTATTTGGTAGGATGGTTAATTTTAGCTGCATGTAAATAATAATGATATTTATCAATAAACATATTCGTCCTGAGTTGCAATGGCATTTCCCCGCATTCAACTTGTAAAGCCTGTAATGAAGTTAGATGAATTCCTCCAGTAATAATTTTAAGAGCCTGGAATTGTATGGTGTCTAATTTCTTTTTAAGAGAATTACTCGCGCCATCATAGGCAGTTTTATGCAAATTTTACAAAGTCATTTGCATAACAAAAAAAATACGTCTAATTCCAATTTCCTACAATACCAAGTATAAAATGCTCAGTATTTTTATGAAGAGCAGTTTGCAGGGAAATTCAATGAGCAAGAAAACAACTTATCCATGCTACACTTTGAAATCAGAAGCTTAAACAACAATTTTGAAAATCTCCTTATGACCTTGAAAAAACATCAATTTTAATGTATCAGTCATTTGTCTTTCCGAAACATGGTTAACCAACAACACATGTTCACTTCTATCATTACCGGGTTATACACTCATTACGAATATTTTTTGAAATCCTCAATCCAAGGAAAAAAGGGTATCTTAATTAATATCATCTATCTAACCCACGGGTGGCCAACCTTTTAAAGCTCGCGGGCCACATCTAACGATTGTCATAACTTGGCGGGCCGTAGGCCAGGCGGGGGGGGGGGGGGGGGGGGTTAATCACATATTGAGACATACGGGGTGTGCCGCTCTAATGGGTAACCTTTTTTACAAAAAGAATCCCTAAACTTGGGTCCCATTTTTAACAGAAATATCCTAAATATGGGTCCATGTTTTCAAAAAAATTATTTTAAAAAAATTCAGGGTTTTAGCCATGCAAACACCCGAAATTTTTATAAAAGGGGCTTTACTTTCAACAAAAATCTGCCAAAACAAGGCAACCCTTAAAAATGGGTAGAGGTTACGAAGCTTCAGCGGCACACCCCGTCAAAACCAAATCTGAAATCCCCCCCACACACACACACTCTCATGTACACACCTGCAATTTTGCAAACAACAAAATCAGTCGAACAAAATCAGGCTTACTTTTTTAGTGTGATTTCTGGCTGACAAAATATGAGGCAAAGTTGTTTACCTTTCTCTTCTATGAAGAAATACTTCAGAGATCAATCCGATTTAAAGTTTCTGTCTTCATCAGAAACTTTCCTTTTCTTCGCACGTCTCGAAATCGATGCCATGTTGGTTGTTATTTCAAACAAAATCAATGACACAGCAGAAAGAATATAAGGGGACTATCCACGATTAAGATTAATGAAAAAATTAAACGGCGGGAGAAAAGGGTTGTAAGTTTTAAGACAAGTATGGCATTTCAAACATATTTCTTGATTCACGATCGATTGGGCAAAAAGAATTTCCATTTTCGGTTTAACTTAATAAAATTTGGAGTGGATTTTAAAAGATTATTATTATTGTTATTATTTGTATATACAAAGGTTACTGCATGTGGAAATAACAAACTGAAATTAACACGGCGAGTGATGTTAATGTCGTTAATGTAATGTAATGAGAGGGAATTTGAGGAGTTTTGTATAAGCCACGTAACGAATCAATATGTTGTGAATGATGAAAACAAATTATGGAAATAGAGATAGCTGTGTGTTAATGTTTTACTCTATTTCATCGCTGTTATGCGGGCCGCATTTCATTCTTTAACTATTTTTATAATTACTTTTTCAATGCTCCGCGGGCCGCACAAGAAGAGCTCGCGGGCCGCATGTGGCCCGCGGGCCGCAGGTTGGCCACCCGTGCTTTAAACAGTAACCAACGGTGACATCGATGTCAAATAAATCCCGTTCGAAGTGAATTGCACAATAATTCGCTCTGTTTATAATTTTTCCGCAGGACACGGTCCTGTGGTAAATGTTCAGCAGTAAAAAACAAAAATATATATTCAAGCCCCCATTCTTCCCCACAAATAAAATATGTAAGCGATGCACAAGTAGAGATTGAGTGCAGATTTAGTCCGATTTTTTTCTTTAGCCCTTGCAGGAGCGAAGATGGAATAAAGAACACGTTTTCTTTAGATGGAACATTTTCTTCGTTACTAATTTGAAAAATGAAAAACAAAAGGGAAATAGACCTGGCAATGTCCAGTCATACACCCTTGAACCTAATCACACCATCCATAACTGATATTGATGCGCAGAGCATAATCCGAGCTTATTGATAAACCGCGCGCATCACAAATCGAAGTGGTCCAGCATCAGCCGCTCTCCGTCATTTAACGTCATCCTCATTCTCTACATTTCAAGAAAAGATCTCGTCAATATTACACTGTGCCAGCGTTCAACTCGTCTTTGAACAATGAATACCTCATCAGTAGTCGATGCGAGCTATGATGATTCCTACTACGACAACGACGACGATGGTGGTTGGTCCGAACCGTCGTGTTTTATGCCTTTGAGACTCATTAAAATAATCACGTTGGCCATTGCGATGGCGATGATGATCACCACCCTCATCTTGATTCCGTGTCATCGTCGACTTCGTAAGCAACATCATATTTTCCCTTACAACCTCGTACTCTCTGATCTGAGCGGTGCCATCGGGTTGGCATTTTTCGAAGGGTCCGTTGGATTCGAACCCCCCGAAGAGGTAAGACAGTCGATAATTATTGCCTTTCAATGAAGAGAGTTGATTTCGTGATGTAAGTAACATACGTTACCAACTACACAGGGTTGGCCTGTAAATACCGGGGCGGGAAATACCGGATGATAAATACTTGTATTTACTGGAAAATATCGTCTAGCAAATTTTTGACAAAAACGGGAAACAGTAGGAAATACTCAAATTTGTGTGTGTACACTATATAATCTTGGAATGTTTAGATTTTTGAAGAAGAATAAATATTGAAAACAAATAGACAATGAAAAGGTGACTTCAGTCATGATGGGGGGGGGGGGGGGGGGGGGTCATAAGCTCGAAATGATAAATTCGAACGCTTTGGCTTTCAAGCTAACCTGTACATGAATATCTCGTACAGTGTTCATGACATATACCCCTTTTGAAGAAGGCAGTGGGAAATACATTCTTATTTTTTTTAAGTAAATTAAATTCAACTTCTAACACATTCCCGATAATAAATGTTGGACTGCACTGGAATTATTATAACAAACATATATTATACACATCCAGGCAGTCAAGTAGTAGGCCCATACACACATGTATTTTATTTAAACATTAATATATTTCAGTATGTGAATCGTCAATTATCGAAATTGTCTGCGTCATAATTTGTACGATTATTAATTTTGACAATATAGAAGTCATTACAAATCACTTTTGAACACTGCAAAGGTCTATGACAATTGGTCCCTTAGGTATAATTACATCACATTCTGTTGGAAATTCCATCCACCATTAACTCTCCAAATTAGCTATTTGATCACCTGTTCCTTTCTAATAATTCTTGGGAAATGGAGATGAAATGCATTAATGTGAAGCAATAAATTCTCATCATTTCATTTCTCGAATTTCACTTCTAAACAGTGCCACTCAAAAATGGATTAGTCAAATATAAATTAATTAAAAGCATTACAAATATACCCATGAAGGGAAAACCCTGACATGGTAACCTAAAGAACCCAAAGCTGATTTCTGATGTCATGTTAAGAATACTTTGTATATTAATTAATACGTAGATATTCTGTCTGTTCAATATAACAGAGATTTAACATAATATAAAACAAATCGTTTGTTGAGGTAGTTGTTCACACTAGTCGTAAGTGTTAGTCATAGTCGCTCTTAAAATGCATTCCTTTTCTCCCTTTCCAGGCTTATATGTTCATACAAATCCTCTTTCCAACATCCATCATGGTATCGCTTCTAAGCATCGCCTTGGCAGCCGGTTACCAATTCATCACCATCCGTGTGGACCCTTTTGGCTCTCGGAACATCATCACCACACCGCGACTGATCATGACATGTATCGTCACATGGGCATTAGGGTTCACCTGCTCTTCGTCTTTTACCGCCACGGGCGACGATAAGCCTCCCTTCGTTGTCCTCACCCTCTCCTGGTTGTGCACCGTCGCCACTGGCCTCTGTTACCTCTTCATCTACCGTTCCGTCGCCAGGGTACCTTGCGGCGGCAGAATCACCCAAGAACGTAAGGAGGAGAACCAGAGAATACTCCGCACCTTCGGACTAATCTTTGGGACCACTGTCCTTTGCTGGATCTGTCCCTGGGTAATCTGGACCCGAGGAAGTCTAGGTTATGGAGACGAATGTCAAATCGACGCTTCGGACGTGATGATTAACATCAATTGGATTGTAAACTCCATCATCTATTGGTGGCGACTCAAGGAGTTTCGATTAATCTTCGGGTTCTGTAGGAAACAGAGAATCGATCCTTTTCTGTGACTGATTTGAAACAAAGTAAGAACTGATTCGTGCCATTTTCATGTGACATAATGTTCATAATATGACAATGTATTACGTGTAAATTGAAACAAATAATTATCGTGGTTCAGCGCCGAAGCAATTGTCTTTAGAACTTTATTTTATGCATATATTTCTTGGACATTTTGCCATATTTTACAGTACTCTTACTTGAAAGAACAAACAAACATGTTCTCTAACTAATAGTTTTAGCCGACAGGTGTAGGTAATGTCACTACTCTCGGACCCTCCCCCTCCCCCATCCCCCTCGCCCTCCCACCCCCCCTTTCCATGTCAGACGGTCATCAATTATAATACCAAGAAATTTGGTATTGTAACCTGGGTGAGTGCATGGGTGTTGAGAATTGTAGGTTCAAGAAGTGTAGCAATACTATTGCTAAATATCATAAAACGGGTTTTTATCAAGATTTAGTGAAAGTTTATTTGCTGAAATCCAAATTGCTACATTTCTTTAATTCAGCGTTAAGATGTTGGAGAGCTGGTGTGGATCCTTAATAAATTTGAATCGTCAGCAAAGAGCATAAAGGATAAAAGCCTAGATGAAAGTCATTAAACATGGATAATAGCGGACCTAGTATATGGATCCTTGTGGTACACCGCATGTTATGTCACCTAATAAGGTGGATGTACAGCTTCCGATAGCTACAAATTGTTTTCTATTATTAGTGAGGTTATTCCTGAACCACTCCAAGGCCTTTCCTCTGATTCCATAATGATTCAGTTTATTTAAAAGTTTATTGCGATCCACTGTGCCAAAAGCCTTGGAGAAGTCCAGGAATATACCGATGGTGTGGGAATTATAGTCGAGGGCTTTTATAGCGTTGTCAATAAACCCCGCCCCCCCCCCCCCCACTCCGAGAACGGACGGACCCCATGCGTGTTACCAACATGTCCTTTTCGTAACAAAAGAAAAAGGTCGACCCGTATTGACTTTACACACCGGACTTTTGCTGAAAAGGGGGGGGGGGGGGGGTGCTGAAAAAGGCTCGTATACAAAAGAAAAAGGTCGACCCGTATTGACTTTACACACCGGACTTTTGCTGAAAAGGGGGGGGGGGGGGTCGGTTGGAACACGCATATGCGTACCCTAAATAACACTGAATGGGGGGCCGGGCAATAAACGTCAAGATCGCATCTGGTGTTCACGAAACCCGAATTGAACCTTGCACAATATACTATACTCATCAAGAAAACTATTTGTTCTGTTGTACATGATATTTTCCAGGATCTTAGAAAAAGTTGTTAGTAACGAAATAGGACGATAATTACTGATTTGGTGGGTGTCACTCATTTTAAATATTGGGACAACTTTGGCGATTTTCATTTGGTCGGGCACTACCTGAGGATATATATCTATTATATCCTCTGTACGGCCATGCCGTAAATTTATTTTTGTAAAATAAATTTAAATTGTCAGCAAAGAGTATAAAGGATAATAGTCTAGATAATAGCCTAGATGAAAGATAAAAGTCGTTGTAGATCATGTATAGTAATGTATTCTATTTGTTTTTCTTCTTCTTTTTAATATTTTTAGAGTTTGTTTTGTAACTTTGTATAATTGAACTCAAGATCGATCCCAAAATCATAATACCGTGCACATATTATTGAGTGCTCTTCATTTTTCTTATAAAGTTGTTCATAAACCACCGTGTGTAATTCTGCTGCAATAACATACTTGTAACTCAACTTTAATTTAAAATATAATGTGGAAACTCAACAATTATAAGAATTTGTGTACGCTCATAGGCATAACATCACTTTATATGACATGCTTTAATGATATATTTTTAATGTAATAATTCCATTCAATATTAAACCTGTCCCATAACAGACAAACTTGCATGACTGTGTACTTTTTTCTCACACCGGAGTGTTGGCTCAGTCAGTAGAGCGTCCGCCTTGCAACCGGGAGGTCGTGGGTTCGAACCCCGGCCGCGTCATACAAAAGACGTTAAAAGATGGGAGTTGTGTTGCTACCTTGTTTGGCGTTCAACAATAAGGGATAGAGCAACGTCGATCTGGCGCTGCTCAGTGGCTGCCGGGCTCACGATCAATTGGGCAAAATAAATTTCCGTTTCGGTTTAATAAAATTTGGAGTGGACCATTAAGAATTATTATTATTATTATTATTTTCAGTTTATGGATCTCATTTTAACAATTGCAATATAATAATTTCCTCTCTATATTTTTTTAAAGATTATGTTTACTTGCAATAATTGGTTCAACATTTCAAGTTACAGTTATAGGTTGTTCATCCATCTATTATCATTTAGCATAATATGTATATAACTTGAGGTATGAATAATTATGTTAACTTTATTTTTTATCATTTTTATTGTACATTTTGATCCTTCCTGTTTTTATGCACATTTTATGTAAACATTGCATTATTGGTCCCTGGACTACTGCATTGTACAGTTTGATATTAATAAACCGAAATTGAATTGAATTGAATTGAACATTAATATACAATATGAATAATAGCGGGCCTAGTATGGATCCTTGTGGTACACCGCATGTTATGTCACCTTAGGTGAATGTACAGTTGTCGATAGCTACAAATTGTTTCCTATTAGTGAGGTAATTCCAGAACCACTCAAGGGCCTTTCCTCCGATTCCATAATGATTCAGTTTATGTAAAAGTATATTGTGATCCACTGTGTCAAAGGCCTTTGAGAAGTCCAGGAATATACCGATGGTGTAGGAATTATGGTGCTTTTGTAACTTTGTCAATAAACGTCAAGAGCGCATTTGGTGTTCACGAAACCCGAATTGAACCTTGCACAATATATTATACTCATCAAGAAAACTATTTGTTCTGTTGTACATGATCTTTTCCAGGATCTTAGAAAAAGTGGTTGGTTACGAAATAGGACGATAATTACTGATTTGGTGGGTGTCACTCAGTTTAAATATTGGGACAACTTTGGTGATTTTCATTTGATCGGGCACTACACCAGTCCTGAGGATAGAGATCTATTATAGATATGTACGAAAGGAACAATGACTTCTGGCAAGATATGCTTTACCAAATTATTTGTTATATTTTTGAAACCAGTACTCTTGTGTTTTTTTAGTTTTTGTACAATTCCATTGATCTCAGCAGAGTTTGTTGGGAATACAAATAATGAATTAGGGCAAGGTTGGTTCATATAGTCCATCAAATGTTTATTGGTATTAGGTATTTTTTCAGCTAGAATTTGTTCAATGCTAACGAAATAATCATTAAACCTTTCTACAATAAAATTAGTGTCCTCAATCAAGTTATTATTAATTGACCTCTGTTGTACATTCTTAAGTACACTGTTTATAATTGTCCAGGTACCTTTCATAACGTTTTTGCTAGAATGTTGGTTCGAGGCATAATATTTCTTTTTAGCGCTTCTTAGTCGACTCGTTAGAATATTTTTGTATTTTGTATATTTAAGTTGTGTTTGAAGAGTATGGTCTCGCTTGTATTTGTAATATTTTACTTTAACATGTGCCATTTTCTTTTGTTATAAGTGCCCCTTTCCATTTTGATAAGTGCCCCTTTTCATCTTTGATGACTGCCCCTTCTCACCTCTCATATAAGTGCTCCTTTTTTTTCTTTCTAAAAGGTGCCCTTTTTCCTTCTGATAAATGTTTAATAAAAGCCATTTACCCATCTCATAAATGCCCCTTCTCACACGTCTAATAAATGCCTCTATTAAAATCTCATAGGTGCCCCTTTTCTTTTGACAAGTGCCCGTTTTCCTTTGTAATAAGTGCCCCTTTCTAATCTCACAAGTGCCCATATTCATCTCAGGTGAGTACCCCTTTTCAGGTTTAATAAACGTCCCTTAACACCGCTGATAAGCACCCCTTCACCTCTTATAATCGCCTCTTTTCAAATCTGAAAGGTGTCCCTTTTATTTTGACAGTTTTAAATGCGTCGGTTCATCTCCGGTGAGTGCCCTTGTTCCAATTTGAGAGGTGCCCCTATTAACTTTGCAATAAGCAACCCTGTTCATCTGTGATAAGTGCTCCCTTTTTTATTATCCGTATATGATCTTTCTGGTTTTCTCTCCCTCATTCTCTTTCTCTCTCTGTCTCAATGTCTCTGGCCATCTGTCCCTCAGGGCCTCTTTTTCTCTGCCCTCTTTTTCTTTCTGTCTCTCCACCTCTCTCCGTATGCCTTTCTTCGTGTCTCTCTCGCTCTTACACCAATGAATCCCTTCCTTCCTCTTTCGAAGTCCCTCTCGTCATCTCCCTCCCATCTTCATGCTCTCCCACCTTCACCCTTGGTCTTTTATTCTTCATCTATATATCATTCTTATCTCGTCTTATTTTATTGAACCGTTTCTTCTTTTTTAATACCCTTGGTCTTCTTCCTTTTTTATCAGGTGGGCTGTATCTAATACAGACCACCTTATATTTTTGTTAAAATCGTCTTTATCAGGTGGGCTGTATCTAATACAGACCACCTTATATTTTTGTTAAAATTGCCTTTATTTATTTATTTATTATTTATTTATTTTTCTTAATTATAGCCACTTTTTTGTTAGCAAGATAACTTTGAAATGGTTCAATCAAATGCTTTGATATTTGACACACATATGTATAAGCATATGGACAAGACACGGTAAGGTTTTCAACCTTGACCTTGACTGATGACGTCATCTAGGCGCCATTTTGTGAAATTTTCTGAAAATCATCTCATGATCATATCTTCATAACCAAAAGGTATTTTTCATTCATATTTATCATGATTAAGGTTAATATCAGTCCGGTTAATTTCAGGTGAAAAAACGCGCGCGTGCGCGTACGTCCGCGCGTCAGTGCGCGCGCAAAATTTTTAAATGCTCAAAATCGTCTCAAATTTATTTTGCATACGTTTTAGATCATTTTAAGCATTTTATAAAAAATCGCGCGTACGAGCATGCGCGCGCGGCTGTTCGCGTGTAATACCATTAAAAAACATAGAATCACCATTTTTTTTTCTTTCATGATATTTCTCATATTTTTTCAAGGAATTTGATTCAATGTTTATCTCTTTATGACCATTATTAACAAGATGAGCGTAAATTCAAGATAAATGTCAGTGCGCGCGAGGTCTTTTAATACATAGCATATATGGGCAACAACATGCCTATATAAAACCCTTATGGCTCTTTGGAATGCACCGGGATCCTCAATTTTTTTTCATATTAAGATAGAGTATGAGTCGGAAATATGATTCCATGTCTCATTTGGCCATTAAGTGTATCGTGACATCATCACAATGGCCTTGGAACTCAAAATACGAATTTGCATATTATGACGTCAGCATATTTATGTAAAATTGATTGTATCTCTGTAAATATTGATCAATTTTCTTCAAAATTTCGATGTGTTGTAGCTAAGACAATTCTCTACAAGCGCGGTAATAACCATTTTTCATTTTGATGACGTCATCATAGTGAAAATTTTGATTAAAGGCCTCATGTCAAAAACTTCATAATTTGCGTGTTATGCCTATAGAAGGTGAATTTCGTTCACGTTATGAATCTACATGATATTGTCTTTTAAGAATTTGTAAGCAGTATGTCGCTTATTTTTGCTCTATTTTGTCTCAAATGTTAGTTGACCAGCCCACCTATACTTGTTCCAAACAAGTATTATATGTCTAGTTTTTCTTAATTCTCGCCACTTTTTTGTTAGCAAGATAACTTGAAAATGGTTGAATGAAATACCTTGAAATTTGGCACACATATGTATAGGCATATGGAGAAAACACAGTAAGGTTTTCAACCTTGACCTTGACTGATGACGTCATCTAGGCGCCATTTTGTGAAATTTTCTGAAAATGAACTCATGATCATATCTTCCTAACCAAAAGTAATTTCTCATTCATATTTATTATGATCAAGGTCAATATCAGTCCAGTCAATTTCAGGTCAAAAAACGCGCGCGTGCGCGTACGTCCGCGCGTCAATGCGCGCGCAAAATTTTTAAATGCTCAAAATCGTCTCAAATTTATTTTGCATACGTTTCAGGTCATTTTAAGCATTTTATAAAAAATCGCGCGTAAGAGCATGCGCGCGCGTTTTCGCGCGTAACACCATTAAAAAACATAGAATCGCCATTTTTTTTTCTTTCATGATATTTCTCATATTTTTTCAAGGAATTTGATTCCATGTTTATCTCTTTATGACCATTATTAACAAGATGAGCGTAAATTCAAGATAAATGTCAGTGCGCGCAAGGTCTTTTAATACATAGCATATATGGGCAAAAACATGCCTATACAAAATCCGTTATAGCTCTTTGGAATGCACCGGGATCCTCAATTTTTTTTCATATTAAGATAGAGTATGAGTCGGAAATATGATTCCATGTCTCATTTGGCCATTAAGTGTATCGTGACATCATCACAATGGCCTTGGAACTCAAAATACTAATTTGCATATTATGACGTCAGCATATTTATGTAAAATTTATTGTATCTCTGTAAATATTGATCAATTTTCTTTAAAATTTCGATATGTTGTAGCTAAGACAATTCTCTACAAGCGCAGTATAATAACCTCTTTTCATTTTGATGACGTCATCATAGTGAAAATTTTGATTAAAGGCCTCATGTAAAAAACTTCATAATTTGCGTGTTATGCCTATAGAAGTTGAATTTAGTTCACGTTATGAATCTACATGATATTGTTTTTTAAGAATTTGTAAGCAGTATGTCGCTTATTTTTGCTCTATTTTGTCTCAAATTTTAGTTGACCAGCCCACCTATACTTGTTCCAAACAAGTATTATATGTCTAGTTATTTATCAGATGGGCTGTATCTAATACAGACCACCTTATATTTTTGTTAAAATTGCCTTTATTTATTATTATTATTTATCAGGTGGGCTGTATCTAATACAGACCACCTTATAATGTTGTTAAAATTGCCTTTATTATTATTTATTTATTATTTATTTTTCTTATTTTGACCCACTTTTTTGTTAACCAGATAACTTTGAAATGGTTCGATCAAATACCTTGAAATTTAGCACACATATGTATAGGCATATGGACAAAACGCGGTAAGGTTTTCAACCTTGACCTTGACTGATGACGTCATCTAGGCGCCATTTTGTGAAATTTTCTGAAAATCAACTCATGATCATATCTTCATAACCAAAAGTTATTTCTCATTCATATTTATCATGATGAAGGTCAATATCAGTCCGGTCAATTTCAGGTCAAAAAACGCGCACATGCGCGTACGTCCGCGCGTCAGTGCGCGCGCAAAAATTAAAAATGCTCAAAATCGTCTAAAATTTATTTTGTATACGTTTCAGGTCATATTAAGCATTTTATAAAAAATCGCGCGTACGAGCATGTGCGCGCGTTTTCGCGCGTAACACCATTACAAAACATAGAATCGCCATTTTTTTTCTTTCATGATATTTCTCATATTTTTTCAAGGAATTTGATACCATGTTTATCTCTTTATGACCATTATTAACAAGATGAGCGTAAATTCAAGATAAATGTCAGTGCGCGCGAGCTCTTGTAATACATAACATACATGGGCAAAAAAATGCCTATACACAATCCATTATAGCTCTTTGGGATGCACCCGGACCCCAATTCTGTTTTAATATTTGAAAAGAGTATGAGTCAGAAATATGATTTCATGTCTCATTTGGCCATTAAATGTATCGTGACATCATCTTAATGGCCTTGGAACTCAATATACGAATTTGCATATTATGACGTCAGCATATTTATGGAAAATTGATTGTATCTCTGTACATATTGATTGATTTTCTTCAAAATTTCAATATGTTGTAGCTAAGACAATTCTCTACAAGCGCAGTAATAACTTTTTTTCATTTTGATGACGTCATCATAGTAAAATTTTTGATTAAAGGCCTCATGTCGAAAACTTCATAATTTGCGTGTTATGCCTATAGAAGGTGAATTTAGTTCACGTTATGAATCTACATGATATTGTCTTTTAAGAATTTTCAAGCAGTATCTTGCTTGATTTTGCTCTATTTTGTTTTCAAATTTAAGTTGACCAGCCCACCTATACTTGTTCCAAACAAGTATTATATGTCTAGTCAGGTGGGCTGTATCTAATACAGACCACCTTATATTTTTGTTAAAATCGCCTTTATTATTTTTATTTATTTATTTATTTTTCTTATTTCGACCCACTTTTTTGTTAGCAAGATAACTTGAAAATAGTTGAATGAAATACCTTGAAATTTGGCACACATATGTATAGGCATATGGAGAAAACACAGTAAGGTTTTCAACCTTGACCTTGACTGATGACGTCATCTAGGCGCCATTTTGTGAAATTTTCTGAAAATAAACTCATGATCATATCTTCATAACCAAAAGGTATTTCTCATTCATATTTATTATGATCAAGGTCAATATCAGTCCAGTCAATTTCAGGTCAAAAAACGCGCGCGTGCGCGTACGTCCGCGCGTCAATGCGCGCGCAAAATTTTAAAATGCTCAAACTCGTCTCAAATTTATTTTGCATACGTTTCAGGTCATTTTAAGCATTTTATAAAAAATCGCGCGTATGAGCATGCGCGCGCGTTTTCGCGCGTAACACCATTAAAAAACATAGAATCGCCATTTTTTTTTCTTTCATGATATTTCTCATATTTTTTCAAGGAATTTGATTCCATGTTTATCTCTTTATGACCATTATTAACAAGATGAGCGTAAATTCAAGATAAATGTCAGTGCGCGCGAGCTCTTTTAATACATAGCATATATGGGCAAAAACATGCCTATACAAAATCCGTTATAGCTCTTTGGAATGCACCGGGATCCTCAATTTTTTTTCATATTAAGATAGAGTATGAGTCGGAAATATGATTCCATGTCTCATTTGGCCATTAAGTGTATCGTGACATCATCTCAATGGCCTTGGAACTCAAAATACGAATTTGCATATTATGACGTCAGCATATTTATGTAAAATTGATTGTATCTCTGTATATATTGATCAATTTTCTTCAAAATTTCGATATGTTGTAGCTATGATAATTCTCTACAAGCGCAGTAATAACCATTTTTCATTTTGATGACGTCATCATAGTAAAAATTTTGATTAAAGGCCTCATGTCAAAAACTTCATAATTTGCGTGTTATGCCTATAGAAGGTGAATTTAGTTCACGTTATGAATCTACATGATATTGTTTTTTAAGAATTTGTAAGCAGTATGTCGCTTATTTTTGCTCTATTTTGTCTCAAATGTTAGTTGACCAGCCCACCTATACTTGTTCCAAACAAGTATTATATGTCTAGTTTATTTTTCTTATTTTGAACCACTTTTTTGTTAGCAAGATAACTTGAAAATGGCTCAGTCAAATAACTTGAAATTTGGCACACATATGTATAGGCATATGAACAAAGCAAGGTAAGGTTTTGAACCTTGACCTTGACTGATGACGTCATCTAGGCGCCATTTTGTGAAATTTTCTGAAAATAAACTCTTGATCATATCTTCATAACCAAAAGGTATTTTTCATTCATATTTATCATGATTAAGGTTAATATCAGTCCGGTTAATTTCAGGTGAAAAAACGCGCGCGTGCGCGTACGTCCGCGCGTCAATGCGCGCGCAAAATTTTTAAATGCTCAAAATCGTCTCAAATTTATTTTGCATACGTTTCAGGTCATTTTAAGCATTTTATAAAAAATCGCGCGTAAGAGCATGCGCGCGCGTTTTCGCGCGTAACACCATTAAAAAACATAGAATCGCCATTTTTTTTTCTTTCATGATATTTCTCATATTTTTTCAAGGAATTTGATTCCATGTTTATCTCTTTATGACCATTATTAACAAGATGAGCGTAAATTCAAGATAAATGTCAGTGCGCGCAAGGTCTTTTAATACATAGCATATATGGGCAAAAACATGCCTATACAAAATCCGTTATAGCTCTTTGGAATGCACCGGGATCCTCAATTTTTTTTCATATTAAGATAGAGTATGAGTCGGAAATATGATTCCATGTCTCATTTGGCCATTAAGTGTATCGTGACATCATCACAATGGCCTTGGAACTCAAAATACTAATTTGCATATTATGACGTCAGCATATTTATGTAAAATTTATTGTATCTCTGTAAATATTGATCAATTTTCTTTAAAATTTCGATATGTTGTAGCTAAGACAATTCTCTACAAGCGCAGTATAATAACCTCTTTTCATTTTGATGACGTCATCATAGTGAAAATTTTGATTAAAGGCCTCATGTAAAAAACTTCATAATTTGCGTGTTATGCCTATAGAAGTTGAATTTAGTTCACGTTATGAATCTACATGATATTGTTTTTTAAGAATTTGTAAGCAGTATGTCGCTTATTTTTGCTCTATTTTGTCTCAAATTTTAGTTGACCAGCCCACCTATACTTGTTCCAAACAAGTATTATATGTCTAGTTATTTATCAGATGGGCTGTATCTAATACAGACCACCTTATATTTTTGTTAAAATTGCCTTTATTTATTATTATTATTTATCAGGTGGGCTGTATCTAATACAGACCACCTTATAATGTTGTTAAAATTGCCTTTATTATTATTTATTTATTATTTATTTTTCTTATTTTGACCCACTTTTTTGTTAACCAGATAACTTTGAAATGGTTCGATCAAATACCTTGAAATTTAGCACACATATGTATAGGCATATGGACAAAACGCGGTAAGGTTTTCAACCTTGACCTTGACTGATGACGTCATCTAGGCGCCATTTTGTGAAATTTTCTGAAAATCAACTCATGATCATATCTTCATAACCAAAAGTTATTTCTCATTCATATTTATCATGATGAAGGTCAATATCAGTCCGGTCAATTTCAGGTCAAAAAACGCGCACATGCGCGTACGTCCGCGCGTCAGTGCGCGCGCAAAAATTAAAAATGCTCAAAATCGTCTAAAATTTATTTTGTATACGTTTCAGGTCATATTAAGCATTTTATAAAAAATCGCGCGTACGAGCATGTGCGCGCGTTTTCGCGCGTAACACCATTACAAAACATAGAATCGCCATTTTTTTTCTTTCATGATATTTCTCATATTTTTTCAAGGAATTTGATACCATGTTTATCTCTTTATGACCATTATTAACAAGATGAGCGTAAATTCAAGATAAATGTCAGTGCGCGCGAGCTCTTGTAATACATAACATACATGGGCAAAAAAATGCCTATACACAATCCATTATAGCTCTTTGGGATGCACCCGGACCCCAATTCTGTTTTAATATTTGAAAAGAGTATGAGTCAGAAATATGATTTCATGTCTCATTTGGCCATTAAATGTATCGTGACATCATCTTAATGGCCTTGGAACTCAATATACGAATTTGCATATTATGACGTCAGCATATTTATGGAAAATTGATTGTATCTCTGTACATATTGATTGATTTTCTTCAAAATTTCAATATGTTGTAGCTAAGACAATTCTCTACAAGCGCAGTAATAACTTTTTTTCATTTTGATGACGTCATCATAGTAAAATTTTTGATTAAAGGCCTCATGTCGAAAACTTCATAATTTGCGTGTTATGCCTATAGAAGGTGAATTTAGTTCACGTTATGAATCTACATGATATTGTCTTTTAAGAATTTTCAAGCAGTATCTTGCTTGATTTTGCTCTATTTTGTTTTCAAATTTAAGTTGACCAGCCCACCTATACTTGTTCCAAACAAGTATTATATGTCTAGTTTATTTTTCTTATTTTGAACCACTTTTTTGTTAGCAAGATAACTTGAAAATGGCTCAGTCAAATAACTTGAAATTTGGCACACATATGTATAGGCATATGAACAAAGCAAGGTAAGGTTTTGAACCTTGACCTTGACTGATGACGTCATCTAGGCGCCATTTTGTGAAATTTTCTGAAAATAAACTCTTGATCATATCTTCATAACCAAAAGGTATTTTTCATTCATATTTATCATGATTAAGGTTAATATCAGTCCGGTTAATTTCAGGTGAAAAAACGCGCGCGTGCGCGTACGTCCGCGCGTCAGTGCGCGCGCAAAATTTTTAAATGCTCAAAATCGTCTCAAATTTATTTTGCATACGTTTTAGATCATTTTAAGCATTTTATAAAAAATCGCGCGTACGAGCATGCGCGCGCGTTTTCGCGCGTAATACCATTAAAAAACATAGAATCACCATTTTTTTTTCTTTCATGATATTTCTCATATTTTTTCAAGGAATTTGATTCAATGTTTATCTCTTTATGACCATTATTAACAAGATGAGCGTAAATTCAAGATAAATGTCAGTGCGCGCGAGGTCTTTTAATACATAGCATATATGGGCAACAACATGCCTATATAAAACCCTTATGGCTCTTTGGAATGCACCGGGATCCTCAATTTTTTTTCATATTAAGATAGAGTATGAGTCGGAAATATGATTCCATGTCTCATTTGGCCATTAAGTGTATCGTGACATCATCACAATGGCCTTGGAACTCAAAATACGAATTTGCATATTATGACGTCAGCATATTTATGTAAAATTGATTGTATCTCTGTAAATATTGATCAATTTTCTTCAAAATTTCGATATGTTGTAGCTAAGACAATTCTCTACAAGCGCGGTAATAACCATTTTTCATTTTGATGACGTCATCATAGTGAAAATTTTGATTAAAGGCCTCATGTCAAAAACTTCATAATTTGCGTGTTATGCCTATAGAAGGTGAATTTCGTTCACGTTATGAATCTACATGATATTGTCTTTTAAGAATTTGTAAGCAGTATGTCGCTTATTTTTGCTCTATTTTGTCTCAAATGTTAGTTGACCAGCCCACCTATACTTGTTCCAAACAAGTATTATATGTCTAGTTTTTCTTAATTCTCGCCACTTTTTTGTTAGCAAGATAACTTGAAAATGGTTGAATGAAATACCTTGAAATTTGGCACACATATGTATAGGCATATGGAGAAAACACAGTAAGGTTTTCAACCTTGACCTTGACTGATGACGTCATCTAGGCGCCATTTTGTGAAATTTTCTGAAAATGAACTCATGATCATATCTTCCTAACCAAAAGTAATTTCTCATTCATATTTATTATGATCAAGGTCAATATCAGTCCAGTCAATTTCAGGTCAAAAAACGCGCGCGTGCGCGTACGTCCGCGCGTCAATGCGCGCGCAAAATTTTTAAATGCTCAAAATCGTCTCAAATTTATTTTGCATACGTTTCAGGTCATTTTAAGCATTTTATAAAAAATCGCGCGTAAGAGCATGCGCGCGCGTTTTCGCGCGTAACACCATTAAAAAACATAGAATCGCCATTTTTTTTTCTTTCATGATATTTCTCATATTTTTTCAAGGAATTTGATTCCATGTTTATCTCTTTATGACCATTATTAACAAGATGAGCGTAAATTCAAGATAAATGTCAGTGCGCGCAAGGTCTTTTAATACATAGCATATATGGGCAAAAACATGCCTATACAAAATCCGTTATAGCTCTTTGGAATGCACCGGGATCCTCAATTTTTTTTCATATTAAGATAGAGTATGAGTCGGAAATATGATTCCATGTCTCATTTGGCCATTAAGTGTATCGTGACATCATCACAATGGCCTTGGAACTCAAAATACTAATTTGCATATTATGACGTCAGCATATTTATGTAAAATTTATTGTATCTCTGTAAATATTGATCAATTTTCTTTAAAATTTCGATATGTTGTAGCTAAGACAATTCTCTACAAGCGCAGTATAATAACCTCTTTTCATTTTGATGACGTCATCATAGTGAAAATTTTGATTAAAGGCCTCATGTAAAAAACTTCATAATTTGCGTGTTATGCCTATAGAAGTTGAATTTAGTTCACGTTATGAATCTACATGATATTGTTTTTTAAGAATTTGTAAGCAGTATGTCGCTTATTTTTGCTCTATTTTGTCTCAAATTTTAGTTGACCAGCCCACCTATACTTGTTCCAAACAAGTATTATATGTCTAGTTATTTATCAGGTGGGCTGTATCTAATACAGACCACCTTATATTTTTGTTAAAATTGCCTTTATCAGGTGGGCTGTATCTAATACAGACCACCTTATATTTTTGTTAAAATTGCCTTTATTATTTATTATTATTTATTTATTTTTCTTATTTTGAACCACTTTTTTGTTAACAAGATAACTTTGAAATGGTTCAAACAAATATCTTAAAATTTGGCACACATATGTATAGGCATATAAACAAAGCAAGGTAAGGTTTTTAACCTTGACCTTGACTGATGACGTCATCTAGGCGCCATTTTGTGAAATTTTCTGAAAATAAACTCTTGATCATATCTTCATAACCAAAGATTATTTCTCATTCATATTTATCATGATCAAGGTCAATATCAGTCCGGTCAAGTTCATGTCAAAAAACGCGCGCATGCGCGAACGTCCGCGCGTCAATGCGCGCGCAAAATTTTGAAAAGCTCAAAATCGTCTCAAATTTATTTTGCATATGTTTCAGGTCATTTTAAGCATTTTATAAAAAATCGCGCGTACGAGCATGCGCGCGCGTTTTCGCGCGTAACACCATTAAAAAACATAGAATCGCCATTTATTTTTCTTTCATGATATTTCTCATATTTTTTCAAGGAATTTGATTCCATGTTTATCTCTTTATGACCATTATTAACAAGATGAGCGTAAATTCAAGATAAATGTCAGTGCGAGCGAGGTCTTTTAATACATAGCATATATGGGCAAAAACATGCCTATACAAAATCCGTTATAGCTCTTTGGAATGCACCGGGATCCTCAATTGTTTTTCATATTAAGATAGAGTATGAGTCGGAAATATGATTCCATGTCTCATTTGGCCATTAAGTGTATCGTGACATCATCACAATGGCCTTGGAACTCAAAATACGAATTTGCATATTATGACGTCAGCATATTTATGTAAAATTGATTGTATCTCTGTAAATATTGATCAATTTTCTTTAAAATTTCGATATGTTGTAGCTAAGACAATTCTCTACGAGCGCAGTGATAACCATTTTTCATTTTGATGACGTCATCATAGTGAAAACTTTGATTAAAGGCCTCATGTCAAAAACTTCATAATTTGCGTGTTATGCCTATAGAAGGTGAATTTAGTTCACGTAATGAATCTACATGATATTGTCTTTTAAAAATTTGTAAGCAGTATGTCGCTTATTTTTGCTCTATTTTGTCTCAAATGTTAGTTGACCAGCCCACCTATACTTGTTCCAAACAAGTATTATATGTCTAGTTTATTATTATTATTTATTTATTTTTCTTATTTTGAACCACTTTTTTGTTAGCAAGATAACTTGACAATGGCTCAGTCAAATAACTTGAAATTTGGCACACATATGTATAGGCATATGAACAAAGCAAGGTAAGGTTTTGAACCTTGACCTTGACTGATGACGTCATCTAGGCGCCATTTTGTGAAATTTTCTGAAAATAAACTCTTGATCATATCTTTATAACCAAAGGTTATTTATCATTCATATTTATCATGATCAAGGTCAATATCAGTCCGGTCAATTTCAGGTAAAAAAACGCGCGCATGCGCGTACGTCCGCGCGTCAGTGCGCGCGCAAAATTTTAAAATGCTCAAAATCGTCTTAAATTTATTTTGCATACGTTTCAGGTCATTTTAAGCATTTTATAAAAAATCGCGCGTACGAGCATGCGCGCGCGTTTTCGCGCGTAACACCATTACAAAACATAGAATCGCCATTTTTTTTTCTTTCATGATATTTCTCATATTTTTTCAAGGAATTTGATACCATGTTTATCTCTTTTTGACCATTATTAACAAGATGAGCGTAAATTCAAGATAAATGTCAGTGCGCGCGAGCTCTTTTAATACATAGCATATATGGGCAAAAACATGCCTATACAAAATCCGTTATAGCCCTTTGGAATGCACCGGGATCCTCAATTTGTTTTTCATATTTAGATAGAATATGTGTCGGAAATATGATTCCATGTCTCATTTGGCCATTAAGTGTATCGTGACATCATCACAATGGCCTTGGAACTCAAAATACGAATTTGCATATTATGACGTCAGCATATTTATGTAAAATTGATTGTATCTCTGTAAATATTGATCAATTTTCTTCAAAATTTCGATATGTTGTAGCTAAGACAATTCTCTACAAGCGCAGTAATAACTATTTTTCATTTTGATGACGTCATCATAGTAAAAATTTTGATTAAAGGCCTCATGTCAAAAACTTCATAATTTGCGTGTTATGCCTATAGAAGGTGAATTTAGTTCACGTTATGAATCTACATGATATTGTTTTTTAAGAATTTGTAAGCAGTATGTCGCTTATTTTTGCTCTATTTTGTCTCAAATTTTAGTTGACCAGCCCACCTATACTTGTTCCAAACAAGTATTATATGTCTAGTTATTTATCAGATGGGCTGTATCTAATACAGACCACCTTATATTTTTGTTAAAATTGCCTTTATTTATTATTATTATTTATCAGGTGGGCTGTATCTAATACAGACCACCTTATAATGTTGTTAAAATTGCCTTTATTATTATTTATTTATTATTTATTTTTCTTATTTTGACCCACTTTTTTGTTAACCAGATAACTTTGAAATGGTTCGATCAAATACCTTGAAATTTAGCACACATATGTATAGGCATATGGACAAAACGCGGTAAGGTTTTCAACCTTGACCTTGACTGATGACGTCATCTAGGCGCCATTTTGTGAAATTTTCTGAAAATCAACTCATGATCATATCTTCATAACCAAAAGTTATTTCTCATTCATATTTATCATGATGAAGGTCAATATCAGTCCGGTCAATTTCAGGTCAAAAAACGCGCACATGCGCGTACGTCCGCGCGTCAGTGCGCGCGCAAAAATTAAAAATGCTCAAAATCGTCTAAAATTTATTTTGTATACGTTTCAGGTCATATTAAGCATTTTATAAAAAATCGCGCGTACGAGCATGTGCGCGCGTTTTCGCGCGTAACACCATTACAAAACATAGAATCGCCATTTTTTTTCTTTCATGATATTTCTCATATTTTTTCAAGGAATTTGATACCATGTTTATCTCTTTATGACCATTATTAACAAGATGAGCGTAAATTCAAGATAAATGTCAGTGCGCGCGAGCTCTTGTAATACATAACATACATGGGCAAAAAAATGCCTATACACAATCCATTATAGCTCTTTGGGATGCACCCGGACCCCAATTCTGTTTTAATATTTGAAAAGAGTATGAGTCAGAAATATGATTTCATGTCTCATTTGGCCATTAAATGTATCGTGACATCATCTTAATGGCCTTGGAACTCAATATACGAATTTGCATATTATGACGTCAGCATATTTATGGAAAATTGATTGTATCTCTGTACATATTGATTGATTTTCTTCAAAATTTCAATATGTTGTAGCTAAGACAATTCTCTACAAGCGCAGTAATAACTTTTTTTCATTTTGATGACGTCATCATAGTAAAATTTTTGATTAAAGGCCTCATGTCGAAAACTTCATAATTTGCGTGTTATGCCTATAGAAGGTGAATTTAGTTCACGTTATGAATCTACATGATATTGTCTTTTAAGAATTTTCAAGCAGTATCTTGCTTGATTTTGCTCTATTTTGTTTTCAAATTTAAGTTGACCAGCCCACCTATACTTGTTCCAAACAAGTATTATATGTCTAGTTTATTTTTCTTATTTTGAACCACTTTTTTGTTAGCAAGATAACTTGAAAATGGCTCAGTCAAATAACTTGAAATTTGGCACACATATGTATAGGCATATGAACAAAGCAAGGTAAGGTTTTGAACCTTGACCTTGACTGATGACGTCATCTAGGCGCCATTTTGTGAAATTTTCTGAAAATAAACTCTTGATCATATCTTCATAACCAAAAGGTATTTTTCATTCATATTTATCATGATTAAGGTTAATATCAGTCCGGTTAATTTCAGGTGAAAAAACGCGCGCGTGCGCGTACGTCCGCGCGTCAGTGCGCGCGCAAAATTTTTAAATGCTCAAAATCGTCTCAAATTTATTTTGCATACGTTTTAGATCATTTTAAGCATTTTATAAAAAATCGCGCGTACGAGCATGCGCGCGCGTTTTCGCGCGTAATACCATTAAAAAACATAGAATCACCATTTTTTTTTCTTTCATGATATTTCTCATATTTTTTCAAGGAATTTGATTCAATGTTTATCTCTTTATGACCATTATTAACAAGATGAGCGTAAATTCAAGATAAATGTCAGTGCGCGCGAGGTCTTTTAATACATAGCATATATGGGCAACAACATGCCTATATAAAACCCTTATGGCTCTTTGGAATGCACCGGGATCCTCAATTTTTTTTCATATTAAGATAGAGTATGAGTCGGAAATATGATTCCATGTCTCATTTGGCCATTAAGTGTATCGTGACATCATCACAATGGCCTTGGAACTCAAAATACGAATTTGCATATTATGACGTCAGCATATTTATGTAAAATTGATTGTATCTCTGTAAATATTGATCAATTTTCTTCAAAATTTCGATATGTTGTAGCTAAGACAATTCTCTACAAGCGCGGTAATAACCATTTTTCATTTTGATGACGTCATCATAGTGAAAATTTTGATTAAAGGCCTCATGTCAAAAACTTCATAATTTGCGTGTTATGCCTATAGAAGGTGAATTTCGTTCACGTTATGAATCTACATGATATTGTCTTTTAAGAATTTGTAAGCAGTATGTCGCTTATTTTTGCTCTATTTTGTCTCAAATGTTAGTTGACCAGCCCACCTATACTTGTTCCAAACAAGTATTATATGTCTAGTTTTTCTTAATTCTCGCCACTTTTTTGTTAGCAAGATAACTTGAAAATGGTTGAATGAAATACCTTGAAATTTGGCACACATATGTATAGGCATATGGAGAAAACACAGTAAGGTTTTCAACCTTGACCTTGACTGATGACGTCATCTAGGCGCCATTTTGTGAAATTTTCTGAAAATGAACTCATGATCATATCTTCCTAACCAAAAGTAATTTCTCATTCATATTTATTATGATCAAGGTCAATATCAGTCCAGTCAATTTCAGGTCAAAAAACGCGCGCGTGCGCGTACGTCCGCGCGTCAATGCGCGCGCAAAATTTTTAAATGCTCAAAATCGTCTCAAATTTATTTTGCATACGTTTCAGGTCATTTTAAGCATTTTATAAAAAATCGCGCGTAAGAGCATGCGCGCGCGTTTTCGCGCGTAACACCATTAAAAAACATAGAATCGCCATTTTTTTTTCTTTCATGATATTTCTCATATTTTTTCAAGGAATTTGATTCCATGTTTATCTCTTTATGACCATTATTAACAAGATGAGCGTAAATTCAAGATAAATGTCAGTGCGCGCAAGGTCTTTTAATACATAGCATATATGGGCAAAAACATGCCTATACAAAATCCGTTATAGCTCTTTGGAATGCACCGGGATCCTCAATTTTTTTTCATATTAAGATAGAGTATGAGTCGGAAATATGATTCCATGTCTCATTTGGCCATTAAGTGTATCGTGACATCATCACAATGGCCTTGGAACTCAAAATACTAATTTGCATATTATGACGTCAGCATATTTATGTAAAATTTATTGTATCTCTGTAAATATTGATCAATTTTCTTTAAAATTTCGATATGTTGTAGCTAAGACAATTCTCTACAAGCGCAGTATAATAACCTCTTTTCATTTTGATGACGTCATCATAGTGAAAATTTTGATTAAAGGCCTCATGTAAAAAACTTCATAATTTGCGTGTTATGCCTATAGAAGTTGAATTTAGTTCACGTTATGAATCTACATGATATTGTTTTTTAAGAATTTGTAAGCAGTATGTCGCTTATTTTTGCTCTATTTTGTCTCAAATTTTAGTTGACCAGCCCACCTATACTTGTTCCAAACAAGTATTATATGTCTAGTTATTTATCAGGTGGGCTGTATCTAATACAGACCACCTTATATTTTTGTTAAAATTGCCTTTATTTATTATTATCAGGTGGGCTGTATCTAATACAGACCACCTTATATTTTTGTTAAAATTGCCTTTATTATTTATTTATTTATTTATTTTTCTTATTTCGACCCACTTTTTTGTTAGCAAGATAAGTTGAAAATGGCTCAATCAAATGATTTGATATTTAGCACACATATGTATAGCCATATGGACAAAACAAAGTAAGGTTTTTAACCTTGACCTTGACTGATGACGTCATCTAGGCGCCATTTTGTGAAATTTTCTGAAAATTTACTTATGATCATAATTTCATAACGGTAAGGTATTTCTCATTCATATTTATCATGATCAAGGTCAATATCAGTCCGGTCAATTTCAGGTCAAAAAACGCGCGCGTGCGCGTACGTCCGCGCGTCAATGCGCGCGCAAAATGTTTAAATGCTCAAAATCGTCTCAAATTTTTTTTGCATACGTTTCAGGTCATTTTAAGCATTTTATAAAAAATCGCGCGTACGAGCATGCGCGCGCGTTTTCGTGCGTAACACCATTAAAAAACATAGAGTCGCCATTTTTTTTTCTTTCATGATATTTCTCATATTTTTTCAAGGAATTTGATTCCATGTTTATCTCTTTATGACCATTATTAACGAGATGAGCGTAAATTCAAGATAAATGTCAGTGCGCGCGAGGTCTTTTAATACATAGCATATATGGGCAAAAACATGCCTATACAAAATCTGTTATAGCTCTTTGGAATGCACCGGGATCCTCAATTTTTTTTCATATTAAGATAGAGTATGAGTCGGAAATATGATTCCATGTCTCATTTGGCCATTAAGTGTATCGTGACATCATCACAATGGCCTTGGAACTCAAAATACGAATTTGCATATTATGACGTCAGCATATTTATGTAAAATTGATTGTATCTCTGTAAATATTGATCAAATTTCTTCAAAATGTCGATATGTTGTAGCTAAGACAATTCTCTACAAGCGCAGTAATAACCATTTTTCATTTTGATGACGTCATCATAGTGAAAATTTTGATTAAAGGCCTCGTGTCAAAAACTTCATAATTTGCGTGTTATGCCTATAGAAGGTGAATTTAGTTCACGTTATGAATCTACATGATATTGTCTTTTAAGAATTTGTTAGCAGTATGTCGCTTATTTTTGCTCTATTTTGTCTCAAATGTTAGTTGACCAGCCCACCTATACTTGTTCCAAACAAGTATTATATGTCTAGTTATTTATTTATTTTTCTTATTTTGAACCACTTTTTTGTTAGCAAGATAACTTGACAATGGCTCAGTCAAATAACTTGAAATTTGGCACACATATGTATAGGCATATGAACAAAGCAAGGTAAGGTTTTGAACCTTGACCTTGACTGATGACGTCATCTAGGCGCCATTTTGTGAAATTTTCTGAAAATAAACTCTTGATCATATCTTTATAACCAAAGGTTATTTATCATTCATATTTATCATGATCAAGGTCAATATCAGTCCGGTCAATTTCAGGTAAAAAAACGCGCGCATGCGCGTACGTCCGCGCGTCAGTGCGCGCGCAAAATTTTAAAATGCTCAAAATCGTCTTAAATTTATTTTGCATACGTTTCAGGTCATTTTAAGCATTTTATAAAAAATCGCGCGTACGAGCATGCGCGCGCGTTTTCGCGCGTAACACCATTACAAAACATAGAATCGCCATTTTTTTTTCTTTCATGATATTTCTCATATTTTTTCAAGGAATTTGATACCATGTTTATCTCTTTTTGACCATTATTAACAAGATGAGCGTAAATTCAAGATAAATGTCAGTGCGCGCGAGCTCTTTTAATACATAGCATATATGGGCAAAAACATGCCTATACAAAATCCGTTATAGCCCTTTGGAATGCACCGGGATCCTCAATTTGTTTTTCATATTTAGATAGAATATGTGTCGGAAATATGATTCCATGTCTCATTTGGCCATTAAGTGTATCGTGACATCATCACAATGGCCTTGGAACTCAAAATACGAATTTGCATATTATGACGTCAGCATATTTATGTAAAATTGATTGTATCTCTGTAAATATTGATCAATTTTCTTCAAAATTTCGATATGTTGTAGCTAAGACAATTCTCTACAAGCGCAGTAATAACTATTTTTCATTTTGATGACGTCATCATAGTAAAAATTTTGATTAAAGGCCTCATGTCAAAAACTTCATAATTTGCGTGTTATGCCTATAGAAGGTGAATTTAGTTCACGTTATGAATCTACATGATATTGTTTTTTAAGAATTTGTAAGCAGTATGTCGCTTATTTTTGCTCTATTTTGTCTCAAATTTTAGTTGACCAGCCCACCTATACTTGTTCCAAACAAGTATTATAAGTCTAGTTTATTTTTCTTATTTCGACCCACTTTTTTGTTAGCAAAATAACTTTGAAATGGTTCAATCAAATGCTTTGATATTTGGCACACATATGTATAGGCATATGGACAAAACACAGTAAGGTTTTCAACCTTGACCTTGACTGATGACGTCATCTAGGCGCCATTTTGTGAAATTTTCTGAAAATAAACTCATGATCATATCTTCATAACCAAAAGGTATTTCTCATTCATATTTATCATGATCAAGGTCAATACCAGTCCGGTCAATTTCAGGTCAAAAAACGCGCGCGTGCGCGTACGTCCGCGCGTCAATGCGCGCGCAAAATTTTTAAATGCTCAAAATCGTCTCAAATTTATTTTGCATACGTTTCAGGTCATTTTAAGCATTTTATAAAAAATCGCGCGTACGAGCATGCGCGCGCGTTTTCGCGCGTAACACCATTAAAAAACATAGAATCGCCATTTTTTTTTCTTTCATGATATTTCTCATATTTTTTCAAGGAATTCGATTCCATGTTTATCTCTTTATGACCCCTATTAACAAGATGAGCGTAAATTCAAGATAAATGTCAGTGCGCGCGAGGTCTTTTAATACATAGCATATATGGGCAAAAACATGCCTATACAAAATCCGTTATAGCTCTTTGGAATGCACCGGGATCCTCAATTTTTTTTCATATTAAGATAGAGTATGAGTCGGAAATATGATTCCATGTCTCATTTGGCCATTAAGTGTATCGTGACATCATCACAATGGCCTTGGAACTCAAAATACGAATTTGCATATTATGACGTCAGCATATTTATGTAAAATTGATTGTATCTCTGTAAATATTGATCAATTTTCTTCAAAATTTCGATATGTTGTAGCTAAGACAATTCTCTACAAGCGCGGTAATAACCATTTTTCATTTTGATGACGTCATCATAGTGAAAATTTTGATTAAAGGCCTCATGTCAAAAACTTCATAATTTGCGTGTTATGCCTATAGAAGGTGAATTTAGTTCACGTTATGAATCTACATGATATTGTCTTTTAAGAATTTGTAAGCAGTATGTCGCTTATTTTTGCTCTATTTTGTCTCAAATGTTAGTTGACCAGCCCACCTATACTTGTTCCAAACAAGTATTATATGTCTAGTTCTTCTTCTTGTTCTTCTTGTTCTCGTGGGTCTACTTCTAATTATCAGAGGCCATTTTCTTCCTTCTTTCTTTTTTTTTCTCAATTTAATTGCATGCCTATTCATGAATGAAAATTTTGATATTTTATATTAGTATTAGCTTCCAGATGAATCGCGCTTCATACATTAGTTTTGTTTTTTAACGTCGTAAACTATGGAACCCATTTTATTTTGCCTCTGTTTTGTTGTCGTTGCATTTCAGCATCATATTGGCCTCGAATGGCGGAATTCTTTTATTAATTGGTTCACACCACTACCCCTAGATTACTATTTACTTGCGCTTTCTCAACACTCCATTTATTCATCAGTTCATGGTCACCTACTTATCCTAATCAAGGTAGGGTTTCAACTTTTATACTAATAGCAGTGTTCATGATTTGGTTCAGTGAATGGATATTAGAGACTTTTAGATTTGCACGTCGACATAGTGGACTGCTACGTGTGACGTCCTTTTAAGGCACTGTGACGTCCTTTTAAGGCAATGCCAGTGCCTTAAAAGGACATCACACGTAGCCAGGCGCGGATCCAGGATTTCTTAGGGGGGGGGCCCAAATTTCAAATTATGCGAGCCAAATATTGGTACGTAATGGTGACCAACAGTGACGTAATGCGGGGGGGGGGGGGTCGGTGCAAACGCGAAACGCGGAAGCTTTGACGTTTTATTAAATTATTCGAGAAAGAAGACGACTCGTTGTACCGTTTTCGACTGCTAATCTTCGTATGAATTTAGTTTTTCCCCTCCCGCGCGAAGCGCGAAAATTTTTACGATTTATTAAATTATTAGAGAAAGAAGACGATTCGTTGTAAAGTTCTCGACTCTTAATCCTCGTCTAAATTCAGCCACCCCCTCTCCCTCCTGCGCGAAGCGCGGAAGCTTTGACGTTTCATTAAACTATTAAAGAAAGAAGACGATTCGTTGTAGAGTTCTCGACTCTTAATCCTTGTCTGAATTCAGGTCCCCCCCCCCCCTCTCCTCCCGTGCGAAGCGCGGAAGCTTTTAAGTTTCATAAGATTGTGAGAGAAAGAAGACGATTGGCTGTACAGTTCTCGACTCTTAATCCTCGTCTGAATTCAGGTCCCCCCCCCCCTCCCCTCCCACGCGAAGCGCGGAAGCTTTTAAGTTTCATAAGATTATGAGAGAAAGAAGACGATTGGCTGTACAGTTCTCGACTCTTAATCCTCGTCTGAATTCAGGTCTCCCCCCCCCCCCCCTCTCCCGCGCGAAGCGCGGAAGTTTGTGCGGAAGCTTTGACGTTTCATAAGATTATGAGAGAAAGAAGACGATTCGCTGTACCGTTCTCTATACTCTTAATCCTTGTCTGAATTTCAAAGATGTTCTTTGTCTGCTACTTTTTCTTCCTACGTCCTCTTCCGATTTGGGGGGACCGCGGTCAGATAAGCATTCAGGGGCCCGCCTTAGGGCCCCTGGTGGGGTCGAGGCGGCGGAGCCGGCCCCGGAAACTTAGGGGTTTTAGGCGTTTAATTAAGGTCAGATGAGCATATTTTTTTTTTAAATACCTATTATTGTGTGACACTGGAAGGTCACTATTTGGCGTAGGGTCCAGGGGGCGGAGCCCTCCAAAAGAGGGGTTTTAGGCATTAAACTACCGTCAGGTGAGCATCTAAGGGCGCGCCGTAGGGCCCTAGGTGGAATCCAGGGGGCAGAGCCCCCGAAAGCTTTGGGGTTTTAGGCACTTAATCACGGTCAGATGAGCAATCAGTATCAGTACGCCAGTATATCCTCTTTTCCTTTTTTCTTTCCCTTTCCTTCCTTCTCTCTTATTTTTTTTGATTGGGGGGGGGGGGGGATCAACAGCTTTGGAGGCAAGGCCCTTTCGGCCCCCCGATCTCCTTCTTCCCCTTTTCTTTTCTTCTTCCTCTTCTTTCTTTCCCTTTCTCTCCCCTTTCCCTTTCCCTTCTTTTCCTTTTTTCTCTCTTTTTTTATTTTTTTATTTTTTTGCGGGGGGGGGCCAAGGCCCGCTCGGCCCCCCCCCCTGGATCCGCGCCTGCACGTAGCAGTCCACGATGTCGACGTGCAAATCTAAAAGTCCCTAATGATGATATGTGCATGTCGTGCACGATTCATTGCACTTCTGGTCGCCATGGCGTTCATTCTTTCTCTTCTCGTTTCTATTTGTTACCAATGCTGAGAAATATTTCATTTTGGCAGGTCTGCAGTTCAGTGTGAAGTTCTCTTTTTAAATATCATGTTGTTGGGTTCTTTCCAGTGGGGTGGGTGGGCTAGCTTTAAGTAAAACAAATGAATCATATTATTTGTGAATGATAGTGATTTCAGTTGAAATGATTACAAATCCAAGGCTTTGATGGTTTTACAATATTTGGATTTATTTGCCTTCTCCATACTAACTCACTTGGAACTCACTTGATCCAGGATTATTCAGTCTTTAGACTGTTCCTATCCATGGTTTCGTTTGGTTGGGGTTAATTGTCATCATATTTATCTGGGGCATCTTTCCACCATTTCTCAAGTCCATATTTAAAACGATTCATAGTGGTACTCTCCACAACATCGCCTGGAAGACCATTCCACACATTGATTATTCTCTGGCTGAATGAGTTTTTCCTTAATGTCTTCCCGCATTTTAGCTTGTAAAGCTAAGTGACCACGGGTGCGACTGCACTTTGTTCTGCTGAAGAAATGTTCTTCTTGAAGATTATCGAACTGGTGCATTATTCTGAACACTTGAATCATGTCAGATCGTTTACGTCTGAACTGTAGAGTGGGGATTTTCAGTGCTTTAAGTCTCTCTGAGTAGTGTGTCTCACACTTTTGACAAGTTTTGTAGCCCTCCTCTGCACCTTTTCCAACTTAACCTTGTCCTTATTCAAAAGATGGTTCCATACTGTTGAGCAGTACTCTAACTTAGGTCGTACGTACCAGGGTTTTATACAGGAGAACTAATGACTTTTCATCAAGGTGATGAAAGTTTCTCTTGAAGAGCCCAAGGATGGAATTGGCCTTGGCTGTAATTTTCCCCGACATGCAGGCTGAATTTCAAGGATGGGTCAAAGGTGACTCCCAGGTCTTTTTCCTCAGTTACGTTTTTTATCATGGAGTTTGTCTCTTTGTTGATGGAATATCTTGTTCTTGGGTTTTTGTGTCCATAGTGGATAACCTTGCATACCGGTACTCCATTATTCAGTTTATGTTCACCTTCTTATCCTATATAATCATAGTAGACTTAAATTCGGTCTTCAACAATAATACTACTCAAGTCACATCTATTCTGCTAGAAATTACTTATTACCAGCCTACATATACTTTACTGATCTCTGAGAAGTGTCTAACTTTTGTTTTAAGTGGCCCAAACATTGTGGAGCGTGTGTGCAGCGCTTTGTAACTGCAAGGAAAAGGCGCTATATCAAATATCTTTTGGATTGGATTGGATTGGATAATACTAAGTGAGGTGTTTATCAAACTAGGACCCTTACAGGAGGTGAAATGCAAAATTGTAGGCCTACCTTAATATTTCTATATATGCACTGTCTCTATTCAGGATACACCTATAATAAAAATGCCATGACGGCATTCATTCTTATCGTTCTGGTTCACTCTCCTCCTCTATCTTTCTCTCTCTGTCTCATTGTCTCTGGCCATATGTCCCTCTTTCTCTGCCTTCTCTCTTTCTTTCTGTCTCTCCACCTCTCTCCGTATGCCTTTGTCCGTGTCTCTCTTGCTCTTCCACCAACGAATCCCTTTCTCCCTCTTTCGAATCCTCTCTCGTCATCTCCCTTCAATCTGCATGCTCTCCCACCTTTTCCCTTGGTCTTTTAATCTTAATCTATATGTATCATTCGTTATATTGTCTTATTTGATTGAACCTAATTATCTCCATTTTAATACCCTTGGTCTTCTTTTTCTTCTCGGGGTTCTTCCTCTTATTGGAGGCCATTTTCTTTTTGTTTTCTTTCAGTTCAATTGCATATCTTTCCATGAATGACAAATTGTATGTTTGACATTAGTATAAGCTTTCAGATGAATGGAGCTTCATCATTGTCATGTCAACAACAACAAAATAACACAGTGACGTCGTAAACTATGGAGGCCATTTTCCCCTCTGTTTTTGTTGTTGTTGCATTTTAGCATTCCCCATTGGCCTCGAATGGTGGAAACTGTTTTTGAATAATTGATACACGTCACTATGCATACGTTACTATTTACTTGCGCTTTCTCAATACTATATTCATTAGTTTATGATCAACTCCTTATCCTAATCATAGTAAAATTAAATTAGGTTTTCATCAATTATACTAAAAGCAGTGTCCATGCATTGGCTCGGTGAATGGATAGTGATGATATGTACACTTCTGGTCGCCATGGCGTTCTTTCTTTTATCTTCTCGTTTCTATTTGTTACCAATGCTGAGAAAAAATGATTTCATTTTGGCAAGTCTGCAGTTCAGTGGAAAATTCCCTCTTTAAAGGTATTTTATTTCATGTTTTCTTTCGGATGGGCTAGCCAACTATCATTCACAATTACTTATTTCCATACATTACCTTCAAATATGGCCATGTTTGTAAAAAATGAATTATGCTTTGTTATTTTTGCATTGAATATGAATAAAAGCAATCAATTAATCACTCGTTTGCAACAAAATGCAAATATTTGAATTCGAAAAGTCATATTTTTAAATGTCATGAAGTTTTGACCAAAGCCGAGCATATAAAGGCCCGTAATATCACTACGTTAACGGACGTAAACACTCTCAGCCTTTTCACACAGGGGTAGAATTAATCCTATCTAGAGCTGATTTCTTTAAAGCTGTTTAACTGACAATCATAACTAAACAGCTTTAAAGTAAATGTTCCCTTTGTGAACGTCGTTTATACGATGTTCGGACAGATACGAAGTCGCGATCTATACGCCGGTCAGAGCAGGCTGCATATACGAAGTCCGTATCTAAAAAGCAAGACACTTTGTGTGTGAGCGGATATACGTCCTTACCTGGGCGGAGCACTGCTCTTTAAACGCTCAGTAGGGCCATTGCGCATTTAAAGAGCAGTGAATCTCGAACGACCGCGCCGAATAAAGCTGATTAGTTTAAAGCTCTTTAAACTAATCGGCTTTAAACAATTTTACCCCTGCCGTGAAAAGGCTGTCTAACCCCCTTTTCACACAGAGGTAAAATTCTTTAAAGCTGATTAGTTTAGAGCTTTAAACTAATCAGCTTTAGATACAACATCATTCACACACAGACAATTTCGGTGCGGCCTTCTAGATTCACTGCTCTTTAAACGCTCCGTAGGGCCATTGCGCATTTCGGAGCAGTTTCCGGTCTAGTTAAGGACGTATATCCGTTCACACACAAAATATCTTGCTCTCTAGATACGGGCTTTGTATCTACAGCTTGCTTGGACCGGCGCACAGTGGGCCAGGGAGGAACCAAAGTGCGCCAAAACTCATGTTTGGGGATTTATTTTTTATAAATCCAGAGGAAATGTTTAGATTTCCAGGGATTTTCGCTCAAATTTTATTACCAACATTTTCTCTGATGTCTAAGCTTTAAGTTGATACCAGATTTGGCTGCCCGATTCTGCCCGTTATTATGTTAGAGCCGTTTTCCTTGCAACATTGCCTCGAAAAATGTGTTTATTTTGGTCCGCGGTGTCTGAACACGTGTCACGCGCCCCCTCGCGCCGTGATTTATGACCACGAATCCTTCATGATTCAGCCGCGGACCCCAAAAACCAACATTTTTCGGGGCAATGTGGCAAGGGAAATCGGCTCTAACATAACAATGGGCAAGATCGGGCAGCCAAATTTGGTATCAACTTGAAGCTTAGACATCAGAGAAAATGGTGGTATTAAAATTTAAGCGGTACAGTACCGCGGAGATCTAAACATTTCTTCTGGATTTTTAAAAAACATGGATAATTAGTCCATTTTTCATTGAATTACCCTATAATATATCATGAAGATTGTGTTTCTATTAATTTTAACCCATTCATTCAACGAAATGAACTATCAGGAATATGTGAGAGCAATTTCATATCAATAACTTAAAAACTTCATGTTGAATTGAAAGATTTATAAAATGAGTCACTTTTGCACTAAAACTGTGAATATGTAGGATTTTGCTGTTTGAAGCAGTAAATTTATACCCTTATTGTGCATACCGGAATTAAATATTTCACTGAGGTATTCCTCTATATATTACCTTTCAACTGGGCAAGAAAAAAATTGAAAAAAATAAATCACCCAAACTTAGTTTTGGCGCACTTTGGTTCCTCCCTGGCCCACTGTGCGGCGTATGAATCGGAATTTTTTCTTTAAAGCTGTTTAGTTAAACACAATAGTCATGTTTAAGCTCATCAGCTCTAGATACGATGAATTTTACCCCTGTGTGAAAAGGCTGCAATATATCATATATCATCTGCACTGCATGAAAACTTAAACTAGATAGGCAAAGGCTTGACTAACCTTAAACTAGTCGGGCTGGTGATTCAAGACTGCTGGACTAGCATAAAGCTGCATTCCAAACTAGTTGGGCCTACTGGACTAGTTTTTTTTATTAGTCCAGTAGGCTTGATTAGTGTGATTTGTCCAGCTGTACTATTTTCGGGGGGGGGGGGGGCTTGCTTTTACGATTGATCCACCTCCTTGATGAACTAAGATGAAAAGTAAACATGTGATGGCCAGGCTGGTGATGGCCCAAATATATATCACTTTGAGTACTTTAACATTGAAATAACATTTCATAGATAGTAACGTGTATTTTTTCGCTCGCTCGAAATAGTTCAGATGAGTACAATTTGCTGGCAAGAGGTTCTTAATTAAGAACCTCTCGCGAAAATGCGCCAGTATGTCTATCTTTACGAGGGAGAAAAAAACAAAGGGTGCCGTGACTAAAAACAGAGTTTGAAGAAAAAAACCTGATCTATAGTAGACGAAAGACAAAAGTCCCCCCCCCCCCGAAAAAAAAGTATTAATAATAACTGAGCCCACGCTACGCCAGTGGGGGTGGTGTATCCAGATTTAATTTTTAGCGGGGCTGTACAGTCTTAAATACCCTGTCGAAAGTGACAAATTAAACAGATGAATTATATATCAAAGGAAAGCTTATAAGCTTTAAGTTGCAAACATATTTATATAAGCCATTTTACTGTTCGTCAGAGGAGTTACTGTAACAGCTCTCTGAAAAGTCCAAATCTAAAGCTTTGAAAATCGGAAGTTTTCGACCTAACAACTATATAGCTATAGTTACCGACTAGATGATATTTTTGTATAAATTTGGAATTGCCTAAACGAATTTGTGTTGCTTCTGCAAAAAAAGGAAGAGAAGGCCTATCGTCATTTGTTTTTTAATGTTTTTTAATGTCCGTTTGAAATGGAACGCCTGTAATAATATATTTGACTTATATCCATAATCTAAGTTGGGAAGAGATATTTTTGTAATTACATTAATGGATCAAGGAAAGGAGCAATTGGTAAATCATTTTTTGTTATTCTGTTAAATATTTGAATGTCATTGGAAGAGAACAGAGTTCATCAATTACCATGGTTGAAATTAAACACAGTTTTAAAGTAAATGGATTGGAGGAAAAGAATTTGGCATTGATGAAAAATGAATTTCCCCTGCATCTGAGGAAATAGGGAAAATGAACAGTTTTAGGGGGAGCGAGGTTAAGGTGGAACGAAAGCAAAAACTTAATTCATTTCGATATAGTAAAGATATAGTAGAAAGGAGGGGATGCAAAGGAGAGAGTGAAGGGGAAAGGGGACAAGTCCAAGGAGTTAGAGAGGGGAAAGGAAAAGAGAGGGTTTTGGGGTAGATTGTGTGTTTTAATAAAGGAAAAACTCATACCTTCAATTCTGAGAAATATGAAACTATTTTTATTTTGTTTAATCCTTTTTTATTCTGAAAAAAAAACAATGCTAGATCCAGTTTTGGGGATGAAAGAACTGTGTTGAGCGGTAATATTTTACTATTATGTAATTGTGATGTAATTTAGTCATATACATTATGAAAATATGAACAATGAGTTATGTTGTATTTATGTCGTGTAATAATATATTTTGATATATTTTGATACTTCTTCTACTTCTACGACGATACTCAGCAATATATACAATATAGATATATACAATGTGACATATTTTAGTCATATACTTTGTAAAATTATGAACAATGAATTATGTTGCAATATGTTCGTTTATCAAATGATAAATAAAGTTTTATTAAGATTATATTTCAGTTTCATGGAAAATGCTTTGCTTCTATGTTATGAACGAAAAGGAATTGGAGTTTTTAGAAATAAATTCAATGCATTACTTAAGCACCTACGGCTCATCGCCTCAGCTATATATCGGCGAGCCGATCGGTTCCATATGTTATGTTGTCACCATAACTGCTGCAAATTCGACCCCTGTTGACCCGTAATTTGAAAGGGCGCGGACAATGAGGTTTTAATATGCTTTTGTGCAATACTGAAAAGGAAAACCCTTTTTGTTCCCATTTAGCTTTTCATTGATATAAAGTTGTATTCACATCGGACGGGGCCCCCTCTCTCGCTTTCACCCTCTCTCTTCCACTTTCTGTCTCTGACTGTCCCTCACTCTCTCTCTCTTTGAAACATAATTAGCACCACAATACAGCATTATTTCTTCCCACAAGTGAGTAAATAAGAGCAAAGGAAAATATCATCTTGATTCATGCCGACTGTCAAATTTATTTGCAATATTGGCACACATGGATTACATTGAAAAAAATAATTAGATAAAGAGCTATCATGCAAATGTGATAATCATATAATTATAATCTACACTAATGTTCTGGCACATTGCTGAACTAAATGTACATGTGATTCTAAAATAAATCTGATTTGTAAATGGCTTTGCGTGTTTATAACAAAGGAAGGGAAATTGTTTTACCAGGATCTTAAAGATTCCTAACCCGAAATGAATTACTTTCAGAATGTATTTATATTCCATTTAAAAGTCCTATTCAATTACTTGAAAGCTACTGTGTAAATAAAGAAATGATGAAACCTAAGAGTAAACTACTAGTGGATTACATCATGAAAATAAATAGAAAAATTAATGTGATTTGATTCATGAATGGGAGATACTGTATAGTTTTAGTGATTTGTACATCTTTGAAGTTTTTTTTCCTTCTTTTTACTACATCTAAATGATACATAATTGATTATATGTATATGATTTCAATGTAACCTCACTTAAAGTTCAGGTTCCAGAAAAGAAACACTTCCTACTTATCAATTATACTCAGAATACACATGCAGAATCAGACTCTTAAAGGACACATCTCAATCATATTGAAACATAAAACGGTAGACACACAAATAAATCAATGCTAGCAAATAAAGTTTTACATAGCAGCAACAGAAAAGAAATGCTCTAGGCATACTGTACAATAATTAACCTTATTATATAGTTGAAGCTTCACAGCTGATTTTAAGTGCCTATTTCTATATGAAAGACTTTTAAGTAAAAAATTAAACAAAACAAACATATCATGAGCTCAAACAGCTATGAAATCATTCCATAGGGTATAACATGCCAATTGCTATTACTGATCCAATAATGCAGATTGAAATCGTTATAAAACTACCGGTACACCTCACCTTAATAAATTTCATATCCCGCAAAATGAAGATTAAAGATTGAGTGGAATTTTCTTTCAGGTTCCATAAAACATAATGGGATTTTTCCTCAAGAAAAGAGTACCCACGTGTGACGACATACTGGGTAAGTTGTCAAGGTTGCTTGTACCAAACAATTTTGAGTTTATAAACAATGGCGTGGTGATCACACAATCCCAAAACACTGACTTTGCCCCGACTGCCACTTACATGAACATAGCCCTTATTTTAATGTCAAGCAATGTTTAGAAACACTTCAAGTACCTGAAACTACATGTAAAGCACCAAGTTTTGGTAAGATGTGCCTTCCCACAAGACTACTTTGGACTTGGAGTCATGTGTGCTTTCAAATGCTCAATATGCACAAATAAAAGTGCTAGCAATGTGATTTTAGAGTGTACCAACTTCCCATGGCTTAAAAACGTGCACACATTGTGTGCGGGTAAGCCTGAATCCGATGACCCGGGTGATAATATATCTGTGAAGCGCTTAGGCACATCGCCGGATCGACGTATTGAGCGCTATATAAAAACAGAATATTATTATTATTATCATTAAACACCTCCTAAGGACTATCCCTCAACAAAAATTAAGGTTAGTAATGCATAGTTTAAGCAAATTTATTTTTCTTTTGACTAAAAAATACTTGCCGCTATATGCCAAAAGAAAAATGACCGTGCTTCTTTACTCTTTATCCACTATGAATGAAAACCCTACACGGCCAAAATGTTTGGAGTAATATAGTACACATATGTACATATCAATCAAATCCTACCATGCACTGAGACGCTCTAGTAAAAATTATGAACTGGTATATGACTGCTAAGTGACTGGTATATCAATATTTTCTGAGGGGCGCGACCCCAAAGAAAATAGTTAGTATGCTTGTCACCGAAGAGAATCCATAATTTAACCAGTGCCTCAAAAACAGTGCGTGGTATATTTGATTTATATCCTTTATTTAGAAAGCTGAAAATGTCATTGAATAACCAGTTTTGTCCGAAGAAATAATGATCACGATGACAAGAAATATGAGATAATTTGAAGATTTAGGGGCTAACTTCAATGATATTCTCATTGCTCAGTCACAATAGTGCATTGTAGGCCAATAAAGCTTTACAACACTTTAATGATGGAATTTCAACACTTCAGTGATAGCATTTCAACACTTCAGTGATAGCATTTCAACACCTCAGTGATAGCATTTCTACACCTCAGTGATAGCATTTCTACACCTCTGTGATAGCGCTTCAACACCTCTGTGATAGCCAACGCTCAAAATACACGGGGGCGGTGGGCGATTCGCCCCCGTGAGCTCCATAATCGCCCCCGTCAGGTTGCTCACGGGGGCGATTGCAAAATAAAAAATCGCCCCCGTGGAATTATAAAATAAAGATTATCTTTTCTGATATAACTTTAACACAATATTGAGTATCAATTTTCAAACCTTAAACCCATGAAATGGAACTTAGATGGCGCTATCTCTCCCATCTCTATGAGTATTACCGATACAAAAAAACGGAAGCTCGCACTATTATTGTGCGGCCGTCAGCAGTGGCTATATACTGCGCCGGTATAGCCACGTATAGCACGCTGATCGACGCCCAATATCTGCTGGAGCTGGAGACGAAATATGCAGAAGTTTTTCGTTGTGAAAAGTGTGAATCCTCTGAAATCTGGTGATTCTAAAAGACCAGCAAATTATGTACCTCGACCAGTAAATCAATATCGAGAAGAAGAACAAGACCGAAGATGTTGCAGGGGCGGATCTAGGCGGTTTAGGGGGTTTAACCCTTCTACACCCCCCCCTCCCCTTTGGGCTGCCAAGTGAAAATGTGATGTGCATAGAAAAATGCCATCATGTGTCCAGACCTACACAGTATAGATGTCAGTAGATGCCAGGAAAGCATCACTTACGGGGGTTAAAATAGCACCAAAAAAAATGCTCCGCACGTTTATAGTAGATGCCAGGAAAATATCACTTACGGGGGTTCAAAATAGCACCAAAAAAAAAAATCGCCTCGTGGACGATGCTCCGCATGTTAGTAGATGTCAGGAAAACATCACTGTCTTACGGGGGTTCAAAATAGCAACAATAAAAATCGCCTCGCCGCTATGCGGCTCGTGGACGATAAATGATAATGATAAAAAACAAGGAATTTAGGAGTTTCATGGGTACCAATTCGATGGAAATTTGTATTAAAATAAGAGCCCCCGTCAGCACTAAAAGAGCCCCCGTGAGAAGGCTCACGGGGGCTCTTTTTGGGGGGGAAGAGCCCTTGTGGACAAAAAATTAATTTGAGCCCTGGTGATAGCATTTCAACACCTCAGTGATAGCATTTCAACACTTCAGTGAAAGCATTTCAACACCTCAGTGATAGCATTTCAACACCTCTGTGATAGCATTTCAACACCTCAGTGATAGCATTTCAACACCTCTGTGATAGCATTTCAACACTTCAGTGATGGCATTTCAACACTTCAGTGATAGCATTTCAACACCTCTGTGATAGAATTTCAACACCTCTGTGATAGCATTTCAACACCTCTGTGATAGCATTTCAACACCTCTGTGATAGCATTTCAACACCTCAGTGATAGCATTTCAACACCTCAGTGATAGCATTTCAACACTTCAGTGATAGCATTTCTACACCTCTGTGAAAGTGTTTCAACACTTCAATGACCGCTTTAGAACACATCAGTAAAAGTGCTGCAACACCTCAGGAGTAGTAATATTAAACACTGTAGTGCTAACTAACACCTCGCATCCCCTCACTGGTCATTTAGTTATAAAACACCTAGCACTAGCAGCTCTTTGACACCTGAATTTAACACATGACAACACCTGAATTTAACACATGACAACACCTGTAGCTTGACATTCAGTATAAGGTTGAAGATATAAAACACCTTTGCAATAATTTTACACCACCACAATCTAGTGTTATAACATCAGTTTAACACGACCTGAATGGCAGCTTGTCGGTCAGTATAAAGATGAAGATAGAAAACACTGAATAGATATCATATAACTTTACAATGCTTACATTATAACATTCCTTTCCACTTTACAATGCTTGTATTATAACATTCGTTTCCGCTTTACAACTTCTCTAATTAGTCTTTTCAATACCTCAGTGTTGCTTTTCTAATAATTAGGAGATAGCCTTATATTATTGTAGTCACATACTTTTTGACACCTCAGTGTTAATTTTCGACCACCCCAGTGTTAGCTTTACATCACTAATCCCTAGTTACAGATAAACAGTTAGAGGATCTACAGCTTAAAGCTTGATCCAGGAATATCATTCACTGATAATATATGCATGTATGCCTATTTAGGTAGCTTCACGAAATGAAGTGGCACGAAAGAGGCATCTGGAATGCAAAATGCATATTTCTTTTCTTATTCCATGGAGGTAGAACCATATGATTAGGACACAGAGCTAGTAATTCCATCAACTACCTTGATTGAATTTTACTAAAAACTGTCATCGAGGCATTTCAAATTACAATTTTTCTTCCACAGATGTCATGTACTATTATGCTCCGGATGCATTTTTTGTGCCACTACATTTTCCCCCAAGCTACCTATAATAGTGACCGACTTGGTTTCAAACCCTATAAATATAAAATAAATGAGATAAGCGATTCACACTTTACATGTCTGCATCTCTTAGCATAGAAACCATGCAGGGGGCATTCTGGAGGTAAGCTTTAATTTTTGTTTACATCCTAAAACATTGCTTTTGGACATTAATTTACACACACAAGCTTTGACCGAGGCATGTCTCTTTGAGAGAGTTTACAGCACCATGTCTGAAACAGGCTAGGGTTATATAGACCCATAATTACAATGTAAAGCGCTTAGAAACGTGGTATTAAACGCTTTACAATTGTGACTATTATCATTATTATTATGATACACATCATAACAATTAGCAATGCGTGATTCAATACCATCCTTCTTTAAGAAGCTCTACTCTTATAAATTCTCTATAAATCACATTTTTTTTAAATCCTGTGTAGTTTCCGCCCTTTAAGTTATTCTTTAGGGTTTGGAAAGCAAGACTAGCTGACAGTGAGCTGAGCAAAACCGATAAGAGCCTTATCATCTGGCACTTCATTTACTTCACATCCAGAGTTCTAAAAACAACAAAGAGACAAATTGGGGGATAAATTGATTATTTGGTAAAATGTTGAAGTTTAAAACAAAAGGACAAGGCTAATATCAATAATGAAAATCTTGCACAGGACTATACAGAGTGATGATTTTTTAACAGCAGCCTTTCATAGGAAATCATTCTCCCTCCCCCTCTCCTCTCTAATTCTTTAATAACCGATTGAATGTCTCATATACATTAAGAGGGAAAAGGCCAGGTGATTATTTTGTCTCCCAATGACAAAATGAATTTATTCAATAAATAATAATTTAATTCAATCTAATAATTGGATGATTCAGGGGTGATTGACCCCCTTTAAACCGAATGACATGGGACACAGTAAAGAGAAATATTTGCATGTATACAAATGCAGTTTCAGCAATTTTCCTCATTCTCTCTGAGAGTTGTAAACTAAGTATTTTTTAAATGATAGTAATAATTTAAGAACCTGAGATAAGTAGCAGCACAGATTTTGAAGAGCCTTAAGGTATCTTGAAACAGAGTGATCTAAAAACTAGATGGAATTCGACTGCGCGCAGTAGAAAATGATGCCTCCGTCATAGAGCAACTTTACAAACCTAAACGGAAGAAATTTTTCAAATTCAAGTTCAATTGTAATCCATTAACATGTTCTCAGAATATCGTGATTACAAGCAATTTCTCATATACATATATGACCCTTTGATCTTTGACCTCATGACCCTAAAATCTACTCAGTTCATTGGCTCTGCAAGATTTCCTGAGTTAAATAGTAATCCATCTGTCAGTTCTAATGAGAATGCGTCCACAAGCTATTTTTGCATACATAATGAGCCCATGACCTTTGATCTTATGAACCATTCATTGGCTCTGCAAGATACATAAATGATCTAAGTTTGGCAGGAATCCATCAATCTGTTCTAATGATAATACGATCACAAGCTATTTTTGCATACATAATGAGCCGCATGACCTTGACCTTTACCTCATGACCCCAAAATCTAATCAGTTCATCAGCTCTGCAAGTAACATACATGACCTAAGTTTGGCAGGAATCCATCAATCGGTTCTTGAGATAAGGCGATCACGAGCTGTTTTTGCATACACAATGTGCGCTGTGACCTTTGACCTCGTGACCCCAAAATCTAATCAGTTCATTGGCTTTGCAAGATACATACATGACCAAAGTTTGGCAGGAATCCATCAATCGGTTCTTCAGATAACGCGATCACAAGCTGTTTTTGCATACATAATGAGCCCTGTGACCTTTGACCTTTGACCTCGTGACCCCAAAATCTAATCAGTTCATCAGCTCTGCAAGATACATACATGACCAAAGTTTGGCAGGAATCCATCAATCGGTTGTTCAGATAACGCGATCACAAGCTGTTTTTGCATACATAATGAGCCCTGTGACCTTTGACCTCTTGACCCAAAATGTAATCAGATTGTTTTCCTATAGTGATACACACTATCACTAAGTTTGAAGTTTAAATCTCCAGTGGTTCTTGAGATATCATGATAACAATCTCAATGTATGGAATTTCATAAGTTGACCTCTGTGACCCTTGACCTTTGACATACGTGCTCCAAAATCTAATCAGATCGTCTTCCTATGGTGATACATACTATCCTTAAGTTTGAAGTTTAAATCTCAAATGGTTCTTGAGATATCGCGCTAACAAACTCAATACAAGGAATTTCATAAGTTGACCTCTGTGACCTGTGACCTACGTACTCCAAAATCTAATCAGATCGTCTTCCTATGGTGATAAATACTATTCCCGAGTCTTAAGTTTAAATCTTAAATGGTTCTTGAGATATTGTGATAACGGTCAAACGGGACGTACGGACGTACGGACGGACAACCCGAAAACATGATGCCTCCGGCACCACCTTCGGTGGCGGAGGCATAACAATGATTGTTATCATTTAAGAACTTGAGATAAGTAGTAGCACTGATTTTGAAGAGCCTCTTGAATTGTGCCCCGATTTCAAAAGGTACCAATTCTTGACTAGGTATTACACTAGCATCATGTGGGGTAAATAACAAAAACAGGGCACTTACCAGTCTGAACGTCATGGATTTACATTCACGATTCTGAACAACCTTCTCCAGGTTTGCTGCAACTGAAAAGAAGAAATAAAATAAAATAAAACAAAATTAAATTTTGCTATAGACGCTGTCAGATCCTTTCCGACCAAAAGCAGATTTACAGTGATTTCAACCTTTTCTTGACTACCACATCTTCTTCCTCAAGTTTAAATACTGTAAAGGGAGAATTAAAATGTTGATGGCAAACTTCAAAATAACCAAGCTACACAAATTATTTGTTTTCCATTCACGCATCCTTATCCCTACATGCAGTATTTGTCAAACCCGAATGATTTGTTTACGAGGGTTCAATAAATGCTCATTGTACTTTTCATCAAATATTCCCCGATTCTTACAATCATTGTCTCCATTTCTTCTCTTCCTTCCCCTCTTCCTCCTCCTTACATACATGTACATTAACATTCTTATTGACAAACAATATTTATCTTATTTTGATAGCCACTACCCCTCTGCTAATCAATCCTCACCTCCTCATCCACTCCCTCTCCTTCCCCTCCTCTTCCCCTCCTTCTTGTCGTCCTCCTCCTCCCTCCCCTCCTTCTTGTCGTCCTCCTCCTCCCTCCCCTCTCCTGCTCACCTCCCTCTCCTTCCCATCCTCTTCCCTCTTCCCCTCCTTCTTGTCTTCCACCTCCCCCCCCCCCTCCCCTCACCTCCCTCTCCTTCTCCTTCCCATCCTCTTCCCATCCTCTTCCTCTCCTTCTTGTCGTCGTCCCCGTCCCCCCCCCCCCCCTCCTCTTCCTCCTCCTCCTCTCCCTCCCTTCCTCCCTCCCTCCTCCTCCCTCCTCCTCCACCTCTTCCTTCTTCTTCTCCTCCTCCTCCTTGCACATCATCATTCTACTCACCTACGATGACATCCCTGCCGTCAACCAGGCCTTCCTTGACCAGTTCCTGGGAGAGACCATTGGGTGTGTCGTTGCCCGCTTTAAACTCAAACCTGATGTCATGCAACTCCTTAGATGCATTCCTGGGTGGTGGGGAAAAAAAAATATGCGAGAGTCAACATCAGAACATTGACAATGATATGACAAAAACAATGATGATGATGATGATGATGATGATGATGGTGATGGTGATGGTGATGATGGTGATGATGGAGATCAGATGGTGGTGGTGGTGGTGGTGATTGTGATGATGATGATGATGGTGATGGTGATGGTGATGATGGTGATGATGGAGATCAGATGGTGGTGGTGGTGGTGGTGATTGTGATGATGGTGATGATGGAGATCAGATGGTGGTGGTGGTGGTGGTGATTGTGATGATGATGATGATGATGATGGAGATGGTGGTGGTGGTTGTAGTGATGGTGATGATGATAATAATGATATTGATGAAGATGATGATGATGATGATGATGATAATGATGATGATGATGATGATGATGATGATGGTGATGGTGATGGTGATGGTGATGATGGTGATGATGGAGATCAGATGGTGGTGGTGGTGGTGGTGATTGTGATGATGATGATGATGATGGAGATGGTGGTGGTGGTTGTAGTGATGGTGATGATGATAATAATGATATTGATGAAGATGATGATGATGATGATGATAATGATGATGATGATGATGATGATGATGATGATAATAATGATGGAGATAGTGGTGGTGGTGGTGATGAAGTTGATGATGATGATGATGATGATGATCTTGGTAACAATTACGGTGATGAGGATGATGAGGATAATGATAATAAACGATGATAACAATTTATGACTGTAATGATAAAGAAAATAGTAATGTTGATGAAGATGATGATGGGGATGATTATAATGACTACAGTGACGATGATGACGAATAATGATGAGGATCTTCTTCTTCTTATCTAGTCACTACACAAGCCCCGTCCAGTGGTCCACACAGGCTTTGGCATGGCAATTCACGGCTTCCAAGTCATCTTGGGTGCATGGCTCTGGCAGGAGTGGGCAGACTAGCAGGTGTAATGATGAGGATGATAGTACAGATGATGACGGTGCTGGTGATGATAAAGTGACGACGATGGTGATGATGCAATAAGCCTGCTTGTTAATCAAACATGGATCAGAAACGAAACGCTCAGATACTGGAGGAGATAAGGAACTAACCTGAGCCTGAGGATGAGGCTTAAGGGCGGGGTTTGGTCTCCTCCATCTGAGGTCTGCTCCGTCTCTCCGCTCCGAGGGGCATCCACAGTCTTGACATCCTCGTCCTTGATACTCTATGGACACACATCACAAGAAAGTTTTGGTTTACAATCTTTGTCATCTTCGTGCCACTTGGTTGGTTATTAATAAGGCATCGCTTAAAGATGAAGTTGAGTTCTGGTCATGCGATTGCATTGTGAAAGAAACGGTGTGGAATCGACAAGAAAAAGTAGTGTTATAAAAACCGTTAAAAAAATAAATTTTTAAATTTTGATTTCCAATCATAAATATCTTGATAATCAGACAGGCGATCAGCTTGTAAAAGTCATGGGATTCCTGACTGACTTAAAGGTTTGTTATTATGATTGCAGCATGAGATAAATCCAGGATTTTGTTTCAGAATCTGAGGCAAAGTTACCCAATTCCTTTAAAATTATCATGTAAAGCGAATGTTCACAAGTCAAATCATTATTTTCAATTCTGTGTTCACTACAGGATTGTGAGACAATGGACCAGTTTATCAATGTCCTAAAAGCCTATTCATAAAAAGTGTCCTGCTATAAGAAAAGTTCCTTTCCATAACCTTAAAGCTTGCCTAAATGACAGTCCCCAATGATGACATGGACAGAAACCGACTCCTGATAGGCTTCAGAAATCAAACTTTAATGTTATAGAAAACATTATCCATTATCTGTAGAGCCAGCCACACTGTCCTAAAAGTTTTTAATGTTAAGGATCTTCCACGGGGCTTGCAAAAATATAAAGTACATTCACTTGACCAAATCTATATAGATGAAAAGGGCATATTTACGCCGAAAGACTATCATGCATTCAAGGGGGCCTCTTATCGTCTTGTCAGTTGTAAGATGAACTATCAATCGATCGATCAAAAGATATTTGATATAGCGCCTTTTCCTTGCGGTTACATAGCGTTTACAATGTTTGGGCCACTAATAAACGAATCTATAACGGCATGACTAGCCCAAAAGATTGCAAATATATTGTCTGCGAGATTCCGTTCATACAGATACTATAATTCACCACAGATAGTTTTTCATCACCGTTTCTGGGATGAAAAGTCCAGAAATTAGGATACATTTCGTAAACCTCTCAATTAAATCTCGCAAGATTACCTCTGTTTCTGTCTTGGTACCCATCTCATTCTCCAGATCCTCCTTGTACTGCGCACGGACCCTCGGCGATCGTCCGATGCTTGCCGACTTGCCCTCCTCACTTTTCGCGTCCAGTTCCTCATCTGACCACTCCCAGGCTCCGTCCACTGTCCTGTGCAGACGGCCGCTTGACCCTGGCACTCGCTTGACCTGTCAGAACGAGGTTGACCATTGGTTTGGTCAATCTTTGAATTCTCTTTATCAAATAGAGCTCTCTGAGCTCTCCTTAAATTATGCATAGATAATAGTCTGATTTCAAACCCTTGGAGCGTGTGGTCATACGTTTGTGCTGCGCAAAGTTTCAATCAGCTTAATTTCGACCATTAAAAGAAGCATTTATTGCTACAAAAACTCATTCATCTTATATAGCTTATTTTACGTATATTATTACAGAAGAAAAAAAAGTCAGACACTTACTTATTAGTGTCCAACAGTGATTTCCAGAAAATAAACAGGTTTACTTGCACAAGTTGAATACTAGGACACTGCTAATGTTTAAATTTCACAGAAAGGATATACTGTACGTTACATATTCATAATTCATGCAAAGTTCTACAGAATTTGATGTTGGCTGCAAAAGGGATATACTACCTTTAAAGCCCCACTGCACTACTTATAGCTACTTGCACCCTCTATATAGCAAACAATGTCCAATTGGTTGCCTGTTGGTCCCCCATGAACCCCTTTTTCTTATGTTAATTGAGAGCTGATTTGATGAGATAACCATCTGTCAGTGACCTTACAGGTAGGTCTAACCCCCCGGGCCAAACTAGTGCAGACGGGCTTTAACACTACATACAAGATGATGAGGAAGGAGAGGAAAGAGAGGCATGCGACTTACTTTTTGTTGCTGGGCTTGTCTGACTTTGAGTCCTTCTTGAATGAGACTCTCAATGAGGTACTTCTTGTCCCTGGCTTTCTTGAAGAATTGACTCTTGAGCAGTTCGGATGCGGTAGGTCTGAAAAGAAAGAGAACAGATTCCAGTGACCAGGGGGTAATGACAATATTGTAAAGCGCATTGAAATATTCACATCATTTATCAGAAGTGTTGGGCCCATGTCAACTTCTTCTTCAAGATAATCTGCCTCCTTCAATACTGAAGATTCTTGCAGATGCCGCATACTCGGCCTGGTTGGGGTATGCAGGTGGACCATTACACCGGGGTTTCCCACTACTCTTATACGAATAGTGCAATGGGTTCTTAACGTGCAAGGGTGGTGACTCTCCTGTACACGGGGCCTCCATTTAACGTCCTATCTGAGGGACGGAGTGTTTTCCACTTGACATAACCTGCATCTATGAACAAGGGAAGGGGCACGTTAACACACAACGCAAGACTTTCCTGTTCCCAGTTACAAAACCCATCTCAAGAATGATAATGATACCAGAGATTTTTTGTATGAAAAATAATCTCGATTTGACACACTGACCAAGAACATTAAATTTGTGAGACATCATAGAGCAAGCGCCATTATTATTATCATCATACCTCTTTGTTGGATCCTTTTGTAGGCATTTCGAGATCATCTTCCTGAATTCCTTGCTGTATTTCTTGTACTCTTCCTTGTTTTCTGAGCACGAGTCCAGGTTGGGTGGCTCATTCTGTAGGGTTAACATCAGTACCTGAAAAAAGAAGAAAAAAAACATAGGGTAGCGTAACCTAAATTTATGCACAATGATTCTACATGAATTAACATATTCAAAATCACAAATTAAAGCCACAAATCAACCCCTAACACACACACACACAGACAAAATCATTGACTGCAAGAAAATCACAGAAAACGCATAAAATCATCCTATAAGCCTTAGTTTTGGTACGAAAAATGCAAAATAGGTGCTCAAATCTGAAAGTCTGTGGGCACTTGGTCCAGTGGAAAGAAAAGTTGTAAGTAAAAATGGGCGGAAAGTCCAAAAATATCAGGTTTGTGCTGGGTTTTGTTTATCACAAGCCATGATACCGTCATGCGGGCACTGAAAAGTGTGGTTACTCAAATCAAATGACAGGTATATGTCAGGTGACCTCCCACTTTGTCTCTTTTTTTGCATGGTATGCTCAAGTAAGTACAGTTGCTTGTTTAGTTTTCTTGGGCTCGCACCCACGCTGACTATTGCACGCTTTACGAGTCATAGTCCCGCTGCATGAATCATGGCGCTTAGTTTAGGCCTCGTGAAAATGCAATTTCTACCCCCCAAATATGGATATATTTCAGTTATAATGTACAATATTATAATTGACTAGGAGTATACTACATTGAGAAAATCAAGTTTGATTTATTTTTCATTATTAAAATAGACCTCCAAAAATTTAAGTACCGGTATACAAATCATGGCTCCCTTCCCCTACTATCAGAAGAAGAAGGAGGAGGAGGAGGAGGAGGAGGAGGACGAGGAGGACGACGACGACTGTAGTTCCTCATAATGCACTTAATCATGATTTACAATGTTTACAATCATTACAAAAATGTATCTGGAAAAAAAAGAGCTTGGCCTGAGAAAAACAATCAACTGTATCGTGTATAATAATCAAACTAGCCAGGACGCATGCAGAATGCACCATAGTATGGGGTAATAAAAACTTCATACTGCACTAATCCAATTGATATACTTAAAGGGCAATTCAACCCTTGTAGTTACTTCATTGGTATGGAAGCAGAAAAATAAGAGAAAGGCGGAAGATTGGAATAAATCAGGCCAATAACAAGGGAGTTATGATATTTGAAAAATGAGATCAGTAAATTCAAGCAAATGTCAAATTGGCATTTTGGTCAGAGGATTGTGACGTAGTGATGGCACAACTATCCCGTTTCTTGTTCACAAAAAGGTCATTAATGTCTCGTTTTCTCCTTAGCGCCTTCTCTCTTGGAGCACTACACTACTGGAAATATATAATATGAATAGCCTATCATTATAGGTCCTCCGAAGAGAAAAGACCCTTCTGAGTCAGGTTGAAAAATTGAAATTTTAATCATTTTGTGTGTTGAAACAAATGGGAAAGTAGTCCCGCAATTTGTCACAGTGACATGACCGACCTAGCCAATTTGAAGTGCCTATATTGTATAGTGATTACAACTTTCCAAAATGTATAACTCTCTTATTTTTTGGTCAAATCTAATTCCAGCTTTCACCAGTCTGCTTCTAAGGTGCATGATGTCTGAGCATTGACTGATTGATTGATTGATTGATCGATGGATTGATCAAAGGTTTGGTACGGTTTCATCAGTCTGTCGCTAAACTGAAAGATTTATACCATGCAAACAATGAAAAATTATATAAATGGACCCTTTCCTTGAAAATTATGCATAACGATAAAATAAATGAAATAGGAGACAGTAATGTCCCATAAAAGTATTATTGTATTACATTATGGAATTTTTAACATAAAGTGACATAAAACATCATGTTATTTAATATTTCAAAATCACTATTAAAATAAGCGGCTCGGGATGATAGTAGCCCCGAGATCACCTCGGTGATGATAGTTTGTACCATTACCCCCGTAGTCGATTAATATTTGCTTAATATATGTCTACAGTGTATGTACACTAGAGATCACCGAGGGGATGACAGTTTGTACTGTACAAAAGTACTATCGCACCCCTAGCTCACGGCCATGAGGTGATGGTAAATCTATCATCGTTTAGACCAATCAGATTGCAAGATTCTTAGTATGCGGGATATAATAGTTTCTAATGTTTTTGGTCTTAGATAACGATACCTTCATAGCAGGAAACTTGGCATAGGGTGCTGCCCCTGTAGCCAACTCAATAGCCAGGATACCAAAACTCCAGATGTCTGCCTTGAAGTTGTATCCGGTCACCTTTATATACAAAATAAAGAATAAAAAAGATTAATAAAATTATTTGATTCAATAATGGCTTTATTTTGACAAATGCTTGGTAGCCAAAGGATGAATTTTGCATTATTCACAAATTTCAGAATGTCGTTTCATATGATACTTTGTAACATCATCGATTGCATTCAAATTCATATGACAAATTACATTGAACCAAGAATACAAAGCTTGAGAGAAATTTAAATCATTGTACATGATTAAAATATCTAAAGCATGGAATGAAATTGTTTAAGGTGACAAGTTCATTACTATCACTGTTTTTCTTTAATGAAATTATACTGTTAGAGCCTATGTTTATGAACAAAAAAATAACAGGCAAGTTAAACAAATCATTTGAAATACCTTCTGCTCAATGATTAAGCAGGGATCTTCTAAAATAATATATAACTATAAGTTCTATGCTACATTGTACATAAAGTACAAACAAAATGTACATATTCATATACTTGTGGTTATTGGGTCACACTTTCATTATATTGTAAACAGATCAAAGTATGGACTATATAATGATAAATAATAAGAAGTGTTTTCAGAATTGAATACCTGTATATGAAATCAATGCTCATCTAAAATTGATTACTATCCAGCAACACGATTCATATTTTTTTACAATTTTAAAAGCAGTTTCCTGTTGATCGAATACTTTTGTATTCATTGTAAGGAAAACACCATTAGATAACTTCCGTTTTTAATTTGTTTTTAATACTATTGATTTGAATGCAACATCAATAATAAGTTTAAAGATGAAAGTCACATATTATGTACACTAATATTTTAGAGATTGTAGACATTGGAAACACAAATCATTTCATTTCGCCCCTTTTAGTGATAAGAATGTGACCTTTGAACTCTCACCTGCTCCATGACCTCCGGGGCCATCCAGCAAGGTGTACCCACGAAGGTCGTGCGAACTTTGTCACGGGAGAGGTCACCACCGGTCGCAATCCACGAGCTTACACCAAAGTCAGCGAGCTGGACTGTACCATCTGAGCCCAAGAGGATGTTTCCTGCTTTAATATCCCTATAAGATATAATGGATTGGTCCAAGTTTAACAGGATCAATAAGAAGGGATGGTATATTCCACTTTGAAAAGGGTGAATTTTTGTGCATCACAGCAGGAAAATACAAGTGTTTGAATTTTGTTTCAATGCCCTTATGGGGGAACAACGTGGATGATTTTCTACCTGTAGAAGAGAATGGATTGGTCCAAATCTTACAGTATGAATAAGTATAGAAGTCATTACTGGTATTTATATAGAGGGAGCAAGTAGCTACAAGTAGTACAGTGGGGCTTTAAGTTAATCTATGAAATGACGATTGAATGTATCCTAATCTTACCTATGGAGTTGACCATTTTCATGGAGGTAGTCTAGACCTTGTAACGTTTCCCTCAGGATGGTAGCAATGACGGCCTCCTCGAAGAGACCTCCCTTCCCTTTCCCTTTCTTCATCATGTACTTGATAAGATCGAGGCAGGAACCTGACAAAAGAGGCAAAGATGTAAACACTGTACCAAACAACTTTCATGATTTTAGATGATGTTAGTGCCCCTTATTTTACTTATTCTGATACTAGAGGGAAGTTTGAAAGTTACAGCAATTCCATTCAGATGAATCCTAAACAAAGTACAGTCAAACCTGCTTTAGTGACCACCTGTCTACAAAGACCACCTGTCTACAAAAGCCACATTTGTTGTTTCCCTTGAAAATGGTTTCTCATTGAATCATGTACTTAAAGGAACCGGTCTACAAAGGCCACTTTTTGTGTTTCCCTTTGCCGGTCGTTATATACAGGTTTGACTGTATATAGATGTACTGAAAATCAGTGAATATGACCATAATACAGTCAAACCTGCTAAATTTAGCAACCACCTGTCTATAAGGACCACATTTTTTGTTTCCCTTGAATAAGGTTACTCAGTGAAACCTGTACTTACCTGTACATAAAGACCAACTGCTTATAAAGACCACTTTCTATGTTTCCCTCGAGCGGTCTTTATTTCAATGTATACATGTAGGCCCACAATTAATTGTACCTCCTTGAATAAATTGCAACTAGTGACTAAAAGATACCTGCAGATACGATGCATGATAAGATCCGATTAATTGCTGCAAGATTGAGATACATCTCCAATCGAATTTTATGATCGATTGTAAATCAATTTTTGTTTAATACAGGGTCCTGAGCAGAATAGTGCATTTCAGAGGAGGTGAGTTGGCTCAGTTGGTGTAGCATTTGCCTGTCGAACCGAGAAAGCATACATTGTACATGTATGCTTGTAAAGTAAGCAACCGGGGGGTCAAAGCAACATGTACTCAGCCTTATGCCTGGCTAAATATAAGGGTGTATACACACATGGGGTGTAGCATAATTACACATCCATATGTCCTCTCCAGGGGACTTGGCAATGGGCATTAACGCCTTTCCAAAGGGCACTAGTGCAGTGCGTCAACTTAGTTTTGAACCAGGTACCTCTCAGTTAGAATACCACTGCTCTACCACTAAGCCATGATGCCTTCCAAGAACTTACCAGCTTCCAACAGCCTCATAACCAGCCAGATCTCATCCTTCACCACAAAGGAGGTGAAGTACTGCACCACGTTGACGTGTTTACACAAACACATGGCCTGGATCTCTTTCTAAATGAACAAAAGAAATTCAACAACAACAAACATTGATAATTCATTTGTCCCGATTTATGTTTCTTGAGAACGTAACATATTAAACCTTACATCTAAAAGAATTCAACAAAGGCCCTAATTCGACCAGTCCACCTTTCATTATTGAGTTGTAACAAAGAAGAAAAAAAACATCATATTCACAAGGGGTATGAAGAATTTAGTTGTTAAATGTATATTTTTCTTTAATTACATTGGTCAAATAAAATGCCCTGTCTGGGTGTCTCTGAAAACAATATTCATGGTTATGAGCTATGTTTAAAAGTTAAGAAATTGACAATTTTGTTTGAAAAACAGTGATTTCCTAGCCTCTCAACGTGTTGCCAATTTGAGGAATTAAAAAAGCTGATTTTCTTTTTTTTAATTCCTGAAATCAAACGCAATATGGTCACACAACATAAATGAATGGAAGTGTATGCAGAAATGTTTACCCTTTCTACTCGTGCATCTAGTATTTGTTTAGGACTCAAAAGTTATTGAGCCAAACCAAAACATGTGGCATGTTTGTCTTGAGAGGTTTTTGTTTAAAGGGATCTGGTAACTTTGTCTTAGATCCTTTAAAAAAATCCTTGATTTAGCTCACGCTGCAATGATAATTATAAACCTTTAGGTCAGTCAGGAAACCCATGACTTTTACAAGCCGATCGCCTTCTGATTATCAAGATATTTATGATTGAAAATCAAAATCAAATTTTGCCAAACGGTTTTCATAACACTACAGTCTATTGGGAAAAAGGAGTATGGTAAAACTGGTCACTCAAAGGGTTTTAATTTTTTGAGGCACTTCTTGATATTTTGAAGCACAATTTTTTTAGGGCTTCAATATACATGTAACACCATATCACAGACACTGATAACATGTAGGGCCGTGCATCTCAGATTTAAAGATAAAGACCAGTTATGGTCATGCGATTGCATTGTGGAAGAAACATTGTGGAATGGATCGGAAAAAGTTGATCATTTAGCAAGTAAGTATTGGTGTGTACTGCAAGGTTCTGGAGTCATCAAAATCATAATAAATTTGGCCCAGTCTTGGTAAAGTAACAAACACAGAAAGATTTATATGGGACTACACAAATGGTGTCGGGCTTTACTGTACATACCTTGATTTCCTTATCTTCCTATGCTCATTACTCAGCCAGTATACATTTTGCTACCAAAATTGTTTGGCAAATGACATTTATTTGTAATCTTGAACATTCAGTGTAAGTTTCGTCTGATTCTGTGAGAATTCATTTTCCTTTTTTTATCAGAACTCAACCTTCTCTTTAATCTCTCTTACCGCTAGTTCTTCCATGGTGGTGTTGCACTTCTCCAGATTGATCCTCTTGATGGCGCACTCCTCGTCACGAGGAATGCAGACCGCTTTGTGGACGGTCGCCGTAGCTCCATGACCTGTTGGTGACACGTGAAATGGCCAAAATAAAATTAAACAAAACTTTAGAACAGTCAAACACGCCCGATGCGATAGCCGAGGGTATTTGGACTGTTTCAAAGGTACCGAGTGTGGGTAATTTAACTAATGCCCGAAATAAATGATGTGTATTATTTGTTTAATAAGATGATGTTTTATTTGTTTTATAAAATGTTGTTTTATAACATGATTTTACTAATGACCGGTCATAGGTATTTACACTAATGACCGGTCATTAGTAAAACTAATACGTGTTAGGCAAAATAAATGCCTGGTCATGTGTATGCTCTCAACCAATCATTTGATCATGATCTGTTTCATCATCTTATAAACATGCATATTGTACATTCAGGTTAAAGTAAACATTTATTGGAAGCCTGCTGACTCCCAATAAATTCATGAAGATTCATACTATACTATAACAAGTCACGAAAATAGATAAAATTGTTGATCAATTTCTTTTATAAAGTGAGGAAATATCCATGAAAATTTACAGAAAAGGAAATATAGGTAAGCATTTAATAGAAAGTGAAAGAGACAAAAAAATGTTTATATTCAATAAGAATGAAAATTTCTATTTGCACTGTGGTACAAATTACTCTAAAACTACATGTACATGTATGATCAGCACAGTCATTTAACAGAAATGTAATACCTACCGTACATGTATTGTCTCTACCTTAACAAGTACTAGTACATAATGAACATAATATTGTATGATCTTGCTTCAAATACACCTAATTATCCTCTTGGAATTATTTTCCAATCGTACAGGTATTATCAAATATCAAAAGTTACACTGTTGTTTTGAATGATTCATGTTGTATGCTTGGCTACCAGCAACCTACATGTACATGTACATGTACATACTACACCTGCATGTACTAAAAGTTGTAGATCTATGACAAAGGGCTAGACCATGAATGCAGCAATAAGGATTATGTCTCCTAAGGAATGTTACCAGTTTATCTTTTAAAGCCCCACTGACAGAAACATTACAATGTTTATGGAATACATGTATCTTGATAAATTTTGACATGTACAGGGTGTACCTGCACTTTTTTCAAAGACTAGAATCAAATCAAGCCTACATTTTCATCAGTCTTTAAATGGTTCATGTAGGGCCTACATATATTCAACAACCAAGTTTAATAGTCTAATGTTCACCTATTTCAGACCCTCAATTTCAAACTTATTTTTAGAATGCTACAAAATACCAAATTAACATATTTTTTTTATTATTATTTCTATAAATACAAATACCAGATTCATAGATGAAAGCAAAATGGAACAACCTGAAACATGACCCCCAAAAAGGACAACAATCTGCCAAATTGGGACAAAAAGAATCGGGACAAAAATCTCTCTAATTGTGACATGTCATGTACATCCAGTTCTATTGTAAGCTTTTGGTGAGTAGCTTCCTGACTGAAAATGCACCATGTAAAGTATGTGACATGATGAAAAAGATTGGAGACAAAAATCTGTCAAATTGTCACATAAAATTCCCGCTTCTATTTACAGTAGAGATTCACTACTGAAAATGCACGACAGAGTGAGAGGATACAAAGAGAGACAAAAATATGTCAAACTGAACGTCAGCCCGCTCTATTTTAAGCTTTATGGGAATTTCTTCAATGACAGAGATCAAACCAAAGCAACAACAAAAGAGAAGGGAAGAGAATAAAAAGTAAACACCTCACATCTGATTCTATTTGATCTTTTCTATAATGTGGGTCAAACACAATAAAATTCTTGTTTTTCACAATTTCTGATGACTATGCAAACTGGAGTGGATTTGTGTGTGTGAAAGACTACGATAGCGCTGTCATGTACACCCTCTTTTTTTTAATTAATTGAATATTTCAGTTTTTTAAAAGAGAGATAATTTTGAATTGCAATTGCTTGTATCTCACAGTGAAATCACTCAATGTTTCAGTTATATATTGATAATAATAATAAATAATGATAGTAGCTACTTGTACAATGTATAGCGCTCACAGGTCCACCTTTCGGTGCTCATGGCGGTTAGAGAAAAATACATGTAACAAACTAAGAGAAAAAACACAAAACAAAATTTTCCTAGACATAGTAAATTAAAATATTTATATTTTACTTGTGGAATATGCTTTAAAGGGGAAGTACACCCTGTTATTAAGTTGGTCTTAATAGAAGCAGAAAATGAAAGGAACAGATCCGTGAAAGTCAAGCAAAATACTATTTAAAAATAAGAAAATTCTGAACTTTTGAAGTGGTCATCGGTGAAACACAAATTGGCAGCAGTGTACACATACAGTACATGTACCGGTAATCTTGCAAGTTCCTCTCCAATTTGCTCCGTACACAAATCTTAAACTTTGATTTCTTCGCTATTGATGATCGACTAGATTTTTTCCATACAGGGTTTGAATCCAGGAATACAAACTCTCACGCAATCTACAGTCATCTTCACAATTAAAGCTTGTGTCTACTTCGGTGTCAACTCTTTATGGTCATCGCTCTTTCTGCAAAGCTTCTGCTGAACTTTGGAACAAACTACCTTTAAACACACATAAAATGAGCTGTAAAGGTACATGAGCATTTGTCTACATCAATACCCCACTTCTTGTAATGGCCAAAATTAAACTGATTGAATCTTTGCGCAGCACACAGCGTACAACTATTTTGTACAAAGGGTCTGAAAATCAGACTATTTAATAAAGCGACTGCAATCCCTAATTTTGTTTTGACCGATGGTCGTTATTTTCCCACAAAAAAGACTTTCAAGCCCTTTCCTTTTGAGAGAAGTTTTAAATTAGTATTATCTTTCAAATGCCTTTAAAATTTAACTTTTTCATTTTTTGGGCCTGCAAATGGGACATTCACCTGTAGTACCTGTAAGGGCTTGTTCTGATTTTACTGAATGAGATGGAATGTTCAATCTGAGGTCTTTCTGTGCTCTTTGAAAGAAGAACACAATGGGGGCAGTGCCATTTCATTTCAAGGGATGGATTAGAGTTTTGATCGCTCATGATGGCTATCCAGGGGCCCTAAAGTAAGGTGGACCCCTAGACCCCATTAGTAAAGAGAGGAGTGGTTCCCGCTGTTGTATAAAATCGACCTTGGGAGAGAGGGCGAGTTACCATCGCTCATGACGGTCTGATTTTCAGACCCTTGTACCAAATGGTTGTACGCTTTGTGCTGCACAAAGATTCAATCAGTTTAATTTTGGCCATTACAAGAAGTGGGTTATTGATGTAGACAAATGCTCATACAGTGTATATACCCTCTACATTGTATGTATGTTTTTACCAAAGGAAAAAAAAAAGTCAGTCAGTCAGTCAATAGTGTCTGACAGTGAAGTGTAAAAAAAACAGGTTGCATAATTTGAATACTAGGACACTGCTAACGTTTAAATTTCACAGATAGGACACACACAACATATTCATAATTCCTGCAAAGTTGTACAGAATTTGATGTTGGCTGCAAAAGGGATACACTACCTTTAATAATACTAGACACATAATCGATGGGATAAAAAAAGGATTAACCCTACACTGAATAGGGACTCTTGCTATAAAACATCGCTCCAGTGATCTCGAGCCAGCAGACAGCAAGAAATTGTGTAAATAATAAAAAGTGCACAGGAGTATTTGTTAGAAGCTTAAACTACATAACTCTCACTCTCTCCTAAGGACAATTTTATGCAACAAAAGGTTGTTTTATTTAAAAAGAAAAACCTCTCAAGACAAACATGCCACGTTTTTAAACCGTTTTTTAAGAACCACTAATATATTTACGAATAGGGTGCAGGTGGAGAGCCTTTGCCAGGAGTCTAGGGGCGGAGCCCCAGGAAGTTCTTGGAGTTTTCATGATTTCTTATATTCATTTTGCAATTTAAAATTTTTCTTTAAAATTCCTTGACACTTTCCAATTTCTGTATTTACTTTAAAATAAGTTGGTGGAGACACTGTACCGGGCGGTCCGGATCGGCATGCTCTGCGGTCCGGACTTTAAGAAGTCCTGCTCTAGAATATGCACCAGCTCCACATCGCGAGAGTGCAAAGGCAACTACTTGCCGTGTACATGAAAATGCCTGTTTTTGCATAATTTGATACATACATATTTTACAATAAGAGTAAAAAGGCGCACGCAGGGAGTTCACTACATTCAGCAAACTCTGTGAGTACACATCAGTACACTGCACTAATCGCTATACAGTATTAAAGCAATAAGCATCTAATTGGCATTGCGAAAACAACATTTTCGTATAAACAGCATGTATTTGTTTTTGAGGCAGAATCAACATTGAGAACTCTCGTCAGAGGTCAGCATTTTTTGTAATTCAAAATAAATCTCCTATTATTAGTTCGTTATCATCATGAATACATGGAAGGTAAGCAAAGCGCATCATTCCAGTGTAGTGTTCCATACACCCAGTTATTGTTGCGTCAACAAACATTTAGAACATGCAAGATATCAGCATTTCCTGTTTGTCTTATAAATTACATGGACACGCATATTTGTAGTCACCTCGCACCTGCAATAGACATTCATGGTCTCCATGGTTTGTTTTTCCTAGGAGTCCAATCACGGCGTTCCATAGTCTCATGTTTTTGGGCTAGGTGCGTGATTTTGGTCACTCTTCCGTTTTGTACTCATTCGAGACACACGTATACTACGGGATTGTCATCGTCAATGCAACACTTCGTATTTACTTCATGCATAGCGTACAACTTTTGCAACTTTTTATTCTCGTCTTGTTAAATCGTCCGCGTACAGATTTTTCTTCTTCGCTGGATTAGCCACGAGTCTTTATTTGTTTAACACGCCAAGTAGGCTATTTCTTATTCGCTTCGGTTAACGCTTAGAGGCAGCCATTTTTTTTCTGGACACATCGCGTTGTTGTACATATATTTCCGGTAGATTCGTCGAAGCCTCCGACAAGATTTAGTATTGCTTTGTTGTACATGTATATATTGAAAGTGTATATTTCTCGCTGAATATTTTCGTCGACGAGACAACATAGTTTTGGAACAAGTTAGTTCTTTTCAGCTACGTTCGTCGAGAAGACAACTAGTTTGAATCACTTCCAGTTTCCCTCCACTTCCAGTTTCCTTCCTTATCTGTGAGTTCAAACTACAACTTTCGTTTTTCTCACGTCTTGATAATTGAACCTACACTTGGGTTCTAAACCAGTAACAAATTTCCCTTTAAAAAAAATTGATTGATTTTAAAGTGCTCAGTACTACGACCGTTGGATCGGTGTATTGAGCGCTATATAAAAAAACGGGATTATTATTATTATTATTATAAAGAAAGAAGGGCACTAGTTCAGAATCATATCCAGAATTTGAGCCGTATCTCCGGCGTGGAGATACTGTACCCTACTAAAGATACCAAAAATCAACTAAATCTCCATCAACTGTTCAAATAATAACCCTAATGATGTTTAATCATCGTCATTATGTAAATCACTTACATGAGGATATGAGATTACTGTCGCTCACTTCACGCACGCGAGCAGGGTGCATGTGCGCGCCACACCGTCGGTACATCGTGCAGCGGTTTGCAGTGAAACAGTGTACATGTACATTATAATGTCTTTGATTTTAGAAAAAAACTCCAAAAGAGACAAGAAAATTGACAAGAAACAGGTGAGAAACAAAACGAATTTGTATCATGATCATTATTATTTGAACAATTGATAAAGATTAAGTTGATTTTGGGGTATGTTTTAGTAGGGTATCCATGGCATCTCATGCCGGAGTTACAGGTCAAGAATGGATAGGCAAATTCATGCAAAAAAATATATTCAAAAAACTGACTTGAAAACACATCATACAATTAGTCTGAACCGAGTCAGGAGCAAATTTGAAGAAATTATATTTTTAAATGTTGTAATACCAAAGATATAAGAAGAAAACTGACCAAGTATCTGTACTAAAAATCGTACATGTAAAATTGGTCGTATACATTCGACAGCTGAAAATGACGCGCACGGTTGCATTACGTGCGTTCTCGAATCCGAAATCATACCTCGCACACACACTCTCGCCATACCGCGAATGGTCCGTCGTGGGGAGCTAGCCGGCTGAGAGTTTGCAGCGATACCAACGCAGCCGCGGAGCTCCGCAGAGCGCCATTTTAGCGGGACTCGGAAAGGTTCGCGGTGGGTAGGCAGCGGCCTAGCTTTTTGCCCAAACAACGCTAGATCGGCTGCTGGCAAAATGAAAATAACTACGATCGAGAACATCGTCGGTTTCTTAACTTTTCAGTGAGATAATTCTGAATTCTAATTGAGACTATATAATAAATTAAATCGACAAAGAAACCTCAGTAGAACTCTTATAACTATACAAAAGCTTGTTTTGTTTTCGACCATTTTTTCGTGCGCGAGTCAATGGAAACTATTACCAAACTTTCAACACGCAAGGAACGGGGAACACTCGCGGACCTCGTAACAAATTCGTTGCAAAAAAAAATTTCAAGGGTGATTTTGAAGCAGTGTAGAATATTGGCGCTGCAATGCGCAGAAATATACTTGAAAGAAAGATTTTATGAAGATTTGTCGGGAAAAAATGTCATTTTTTTCCGTTTGGTGGTCATTTCTAGGCTAATATTTCAAAAGTTGCATCAGTAATGGGCCCGATGTTTCTCTTATCGTACTCGCATGTTATTTCTACATAGATTAAACATAAGATGGTTAAGGGTAAGACCAGATAACATTATAAAAAAGATATATCCTTCCACTCTCCCATATCCAAGTTTTGGGCTGATTATTGCCGACCCACCGCAGCAAGGCCATTCAGACTTTCGTACGAGCGCGAAGCGCCCTCTAGTGTCCCATGAATGTGCCTAGAATGGATAGGAAAGTACGCTAGCACCTGCATCTGAACTAGCGCCGAAAGAAAAGTCCATGTCACGACGACGTCCACTACTCCCGGCCGTCTCTATAGCGCAACGCAACTCAAAGCCAGTGTGCACAGGTGCATCTCACAATATCTGGTGCGGAAAGGGGAGGGTGTTTACGAACTCATTTATTATACTTTTTAGGTTTCCTTTACAATTAAGGCTAGGTTATTTCATTATCATATTTCATATTGTCACCCATAGCTAGGCCTGAAGCTTAAAGTAAGCCTCTGCTACCCCTGGAGCTACCATTTAGCTCGGTGACCTGTGCTACCGCGCTAGTCTAGCTCTCGCGCTAGCCTGGAAACTGCAACAGAGTCAACACACATGATAAGACAAGAGTACAGCGATACAGGCCTACTGCCGCCACTGCACAGCCACAGCCCACGCAGGGCACACAGCTCAGCTCAGCGCCATCTCTTATCAAATCCAGGCAAACAACTTTACATTTCCTGCCTCAAAATTGATTTAAATGTAATGGACACATACCTAAAACCGTTTTGATTTCATAGGCTTCCCTTATATTTGGCCATGGTTGTGCAGATGGTGTTTCAGAGGCCGCAGCAGCGCCAGAACTTCCAGTTGCAGTCGCCATTTCTTCCTTCCTTCTTTCAGCTCCTAGTTTCGGTTCGGTTAACCGGATCGAACAGTACCGGCGTGCGCGTACGCGTACGTACGGAACGTGAAGTTTGATATTCGATATTCAAATATGGATGGGGGTTTCGGGGATGGAGGTTCGGGGGGGGGGGGGGGGGGGGGTGTTTCATCAACCAAATAAATCGATTTAAAAAATATTTGTTTAGATCGATTTTAGGGCTTAGTGAAACACCCCCGGGGGGGGGGTGCCTTTGCAAGCTTCCTGTTGCCTATAATATGCATAACAGAATATATGAGGGCAACTGAAAATAGTTCAAATCGTCCCGAAAAATTGAGGTTTTAATGGGGTATAAAAAGTACCTGTGCTTTCTCTCTCTCTCTATTATATACCCCCTCTCTCGTTCTCCTCCCCTCTCTTAATGCCTTTTCAAGATTCCTGCATGTTGCCTATAAATGCATAACAGAATATACGAGGGCAACTGAAAATAGTTCAACTCGCCCTGAAAAAATGCGGTTATAATGAATCCTTATTAATTCATCATGAGACAACTTACAAAGGGGTATAAAAAGCACCTGTGCTTTCTCTCTCTCTCTCTCTCTTTCTCTCTCTGCCCTTCCCCCCTCTCTCTCTCTCTCCTCTCTCTCTCTCTCTCTTCTCTATCCCTCTCTTTTTCTCTCATATACCCCTCTCTCGTTCTCCTCCCCTCCTTTAATTTTTTTATTTTTCGCCATTCCGTAGTTTAGCCAGAGCACATCAACACAGTTAAAAAGCGCATGGCAATATATGACAACAATGCTCATGCATCTAGCATCAAGAAAAAAACAAAACATCATAAACCTCTTCTTAAATGACTTTATTTTCAGTACATCCCCATAAACAATATTAAAAAACAAGCATGAATACCGGTATGACACTTTCACGGCACAAAGTATTATACAACTATAAAGCATAATAACATGGAAATGTTGTATAGTAAAAATGTTTGGGAAACACTTCATTCTAAACATGATTGTATTTTAAAATGAAAGAGAATTATGGTTTAATCAATACAGGGCAAATCAATAATTTTCAATCAGATCTAATTCTGATTTGTTTATAATTTTTTTGAACAAAATTTAAAAGGTTTCCCCTTTGAAAGAGGTATAAGAAGTAACTCCTCCTCCCCCTCAGTTTAAATAACATGATTCCAATTTTTTTTCTTCCAAATTAGTCCATGGGCCAGACCAGATATTGGTACCACCAGAGGTGGCAAAACCTTTGTACTTTTTTTTTGTTTGGTGGGTATATATACGTGTAAAAAGTTATGATAGCATTTCCGAATGTACAGCTTAGTCATATAATCAGCAGTTTCCATGGCAACACTACACTAAAACCGGTATTATTCAAAGAAACAGTTAAAGTCATTTAAAAATTATAAAAACACTTTTGAATGCGTAAAAATGTACAGTTTAGAATACCTCGCCATAAAGGAAAGTAATGAAATGCAAATTACATTACCATTTATAACGGTTGCCATGGTAACGACCCCAGAATAGCCTAAAATCAAGGATTTTTGAGTAATTTCAGTAACATATTAGACAATATGCCCTTTCAAGACAAGTTAAAGTCCCCTTTCCAAAATAATGACACAACTGTATGACTAATACATCATATAAGCCAAGAATATGCTATTTAGTACCTTCCCATTGTTACCATGGCAACATGAATTAGAGTTAACAAGATGCCCTGTACGGTACTATATGCCATATTTTGGCTATATTTTGGCATTGGAGAGCTGTTGAAAGTTCTTTTTGGTGTCTATATCCAGGTTTTCAGGCCCACAGAATAAAAGTTTAGAATACCTCACCATAAAGAAAAGTAATGAAATGCAAATTACATTACCATTTATAACGGTTGCCATGGTAACAACCCAAGAATAGCCTAAAATCAAGGATTTTAGAGTAATTTCAGTAATATATTACACAATATACTCATTCAAGACAAGTTAAAGTCCCCTTTCCAATTTAATGAAACAACTATATGACTAATACATCATATAAGCCAATAATATGCTATTTAGTACCTTCCCATTGTTACCATGGCAACATGAATTAGAGTTAACAAGATGCCCTGTACGGTACTATATGCCATATTTTGGCTTTATCTTGGGATTGGAGAGGTGTTGAAAGTTCATTTTGGTGTCTATACCCAGGTTTTCAGGCACAGGGAACACAGCTAAAGCATTATTTTGGACATTAAAGGTATTACAAAGTTTTGGTATGGGGTCATGAATTTGGTTCAAATTAACATATTGGAAGCATATGCGTTCCTATAATATTCATTGATCGTTGTCCCGGTTGAAATCGAGTCTAAAGTTATGAAATTATAAATAATAAACTCTTTATGTTGTATAGCTCCCTCTCAAGGCCAAGATATTAATTTAGCTATGAAACAATGTTTCTTGACTAAAATCGACCGATTAGCTATTCCCGTTTGGAAATTATATATCACAACTACATATTCTGAGATTTTCATGGTCGCAGCTACCATTGTACGGCCGTAGGCGCTATTTGAAATTTATCAAAATTTACCGGGAGCACCGGTAAATTTTTATATTCAATTTTTCTCGAAAACAGAAGTGTTTTAGGGGTTAATTTTTTGGGTGCTTATTATACATCCACAGGGGCATCCAAATATATCAAAATTGTAAAGATTCACTATCCACCCAATTTTCAAAATTTCCCAAAACTTTGTATTACCTTTAACATAGGACATCACTGCTATTTTTCATACATTTGCATAAAATCAGAGCAAAATGACCATAAATGTAGTCTGCCACTGTATATTACAAGCTGTTTCTTAGGGTTTGGAAAGATATAACATTGTGATGACTACATTAGATGCTAGAAAACTTCATTTGATTGTATGCAATGTTGGAACCAGCACAGATTCATCATATTAATGACCATTTATTTGTTATTGTATAAAAACTGTGAAGTCCCTGGGATGTATATCTCTTGGCATATGCACACTGTGGTCACCCATTGAGAAGATGTTTCAAGATGCTTGACTGAGGGACCTATGTGTAGAGTCAGGTGTCACTGATATTGGCTCTGTAGCTGGAGTGATGGAATGCTGCAAGTACAACTGTGCAGTCAAGTCGTTGTACGAGGCATAATTTATGCGACAGGCGTTGAAAGGCTTCCTACCCTGTCTAGAAACTAACCACACTGATGACCAGGTTCACCTGGAAGAAAGCCTTAGAGTCGTGAACCGCCTATATGTCAATATGTTTCTAAAGCTGCTGGCTGTGAGATGATTGAGAACCAGTTCTTGAGCCCATATCTTTAAGCTGTTTGATGTCTACCTTGATTACCTGATACGGGAGAATGGGACCCTCTCGGCCTTCTGGATGTATGTGGACATCGTCGAGGTTATGCTAGGTCTGGTTAGGGCATCTAGAGAGGGTGTCTGCATGGGTGCTGCACCTCGCTTTCATTCGTGCAATGATTCCCTGGTGCTTCGCCGACGACAAACTGAACTAAGCACGCTTACTTCCCTACTATAGTTATTATGTACAAATGTCCCGGCTGGCCAATTGATCACCCAGATGTGCATGAACAATTCATGCAGGGCCAGAGATTTTCTGTACAACTTGGTAGGACGTCTTTGGCAGAATCCCAGTCGACCAGAAAATTGAAGAAACCATCAACAAGGACACACAGACCACTGGGGTGGGGGGACAAAAGGTTCAGCCTAAAACCAGGAGCTGACATCTGAGTACAGAAGGTCAGGAGTTCATATTATTTTGAGGGAGTTGAGAGACATGGTCAGCAGAAACAGTTTACAGCACTTCAATCATCCGGACCTGTCAACTTGTCTACTGTATCCCGGCCCCACAAGATAGTGCCAAAGACCTGCTGAAAGTTCACAAAGTTGGAAAAGAAGCATACCGAAAAGATTGTTTGGAAAAAGAGCAACCCATGGTAAACTTTCATGACAAGATGAAAAAAAGAGAGCCTGAAGACCTTCCTCAACATCAATAATCAATAATTGGTTCTCAATGGGAATCGCAGCAGATGGCGCAGACAGAAAAATGGCCTACCACAAGGAAGTGTGCTTGCACCGTTACTCTTTAACGTGTACACGAATGACCAACCGATCCACCCAAACACCCAGAACCAATCTTTTGTGAAGTTGGAGGAGTCCCTCAGTGATGCCCTGGCCGGTCTCATCCCATACTATGCGACCAACCACCTGAGAGCTAACCCTGATAAAACTCAGATAAGCGCATTCCACCTCAAAAACAGGGATGCCAACCATCAACTAAGGATCAGCTGGTATGGGAAAAGGCTGTAGCACACTCCCAACCCAGTCTACGTAGGCGTCACACTCGATCGCTCCCTTACCTACAAGAACCACATTGCCAACACAAAGGCAAAAGTTGGAGCCCGCAACAGCATCCTCAAGAAGCTAGCCAATACCAACTGGGGGACTGATGCCAGAACAATCCGGACGACAGCCCTCGCGCTTTGCTTCTCTGCTGCGGAGTATGCATCACCAGTATGGAGTAGGTCGGCCCATGCACCCAAGATTGACCCAGCTCTAAATTCATCTTGCAGAGCGATCACTGGATGCCTTATAGGCCAACTAAAGTAGAAGACATCTACCTGCTCTGCGGTATTGCCCCTCCACACGTCAGATGGTTGGTCTTGTCCCAACAATCCACTCCACCCACTCTTCGAACAACAGCCAGTGGGCAAGCTCAAATCCAGACACAGCTTTCTGCACTCGGTAGAGCCTCTTAATACTAGCCCACACAACCAAAGGATGACTTTGTGGTCTAACCACCTTCAGACCACTCCACATAAACTCTCCCTCAGCCAGAAGGAATCCCTCGCAACCGGCTCCAGTGAGACTTGGCCTACCTGGCTTAGCCTCAACCGCCTAACTGGCTACGGTCGATGCAGAGGTGGGGTCTAGGAGACGAACAAACGGCATGTGAATGCGGCCAGGAACAGACAATGGAACACCTGCTAGTCTGCCCACTCCTGCCAGAGCCATGCACCAAAGATGACCTGGAAGCCGTTAATTGCCGTGCCAAAGCCTGTGTGGACCACTGGACGGGACTTGTGTAGTGACTCGATAAGAAGAAGAACATCAATAAAAAGCAGGCTGGTTACAAAGCTAAAGGGAATCAGGTAATCGTGAAGGCAGACCGAAACCTCTTTGGGCGCATGCATGATCATCATTGCTCACAGCAGAGCGCTATCTATTAGAGAGGTTCTAGCACGCCCACTCGGACCAATACCGTGGTAACTGGCAACAGCATTGCTCTCTGCGCAAGACAAACAGAGCTGGAGAAAATTGTGTCACCAGCAGATCTCACTCCGAAGTCTTCATTTTGTATCATTGATAGAATGAGCCTTGTACATAGACTCAAAGGGGATGGCAAGTCATTCGCACATCTAACAGATGCTGCACTGACGATAGCTCTGCACGAAGGCACTGATAGTGCCAGGACTGATATCGTGTTCGATGTCTACATGAGTCCATCAAGAATGCTGAGAAATACAACAGAGGTTCCACCGCTTAAACACAGTGGAAGAACATTGCACCTTGTCACAACATTTTGCAGCGGAAAAAATTCTGAAGAAACCCTGAAAACAAAAATAAGCCTAGATTAAATTTTTGGTCGATCAGTGGAAGCAGCCTGCTGAGAACTCTGAAGACAACACAAGAGGAAAATGACACACGAATGCTTCTTCATGCATGGCATGCTGCAGAGGATGGATACAGATCCATAGTAACCACAGCCGAAGACACAGATGTGCTGGTAATCTGTGTCTATATTATCGTGCTGTCCCATGGTGTTACATTTTTCCACTGTGCCCTCATCGTTTCCATTCCGTATGCATACTGGTCCCTACTTACAGCGTGCTCGTGCCAGCTAGTGTCACCGTGTTGGCCTTTCCCTCGCCGGGTCTCACCAGAGCCCCACCGGGTGGGTACCGGCTGCTTACCACCCGGAACGCAACCATAAGGGCCATTCGCTGAACATTCGCTTGGCCTTGCATGGAGACGTCACACACGGTATATGAAAGCTGGACACTCACCCTAGCTACCGGTCACACTTCAGTTCTCAAGTTCACAGACGTCCTCATTGTTCCTCTCAACAATTCATCATAAATCTTCATAAATTCTTCATAATGCCTACACATGGAAGCAGGGGCGGCAGAGCGACGAACAAATTAGAGGGGGGGGGGGGGCAACAAAAAAGGCACCTACAAAGGGGCACTTTAATAAAGTAATAGGTGCACTTGTCAAAGTAAAAGGGGCAATTTTCCTATGTACAAAGGGGCACTTCTGGGGTACTTCGAAACTGGGGAGGGGGCTGTGCACACCAGGCTGGTATACAGTAACAGCCCGTTGGACAAAACATGTCACATCGTCACGTCACCGTTCTCACTGCCCCACGAACGGGTCCATGATTGCCTCGTACCAGCCCACCGTCCTTATACCGTCCTCTTTATAGTCCTCATACCGGGTTCTCACTGTGTGCCTCCGCTTGTGCCCACACGGCGAAAGTTCTGGGCATGCCCATAACTTTTGCTGAACTTTTGCAGGTTCTCGGCTGGTCTCTTTGGCCACTAACAGGCCCTTACCGTGCATGTTCACCGATCACTCAAAGCCCCGCGGTGTGCCCTCATCGTTTTCCATCGACCACACAACATTTACCACACGGTGGCACACGGTAGGCTTATCCGGCGCAATGGGACAGCTACTGTAGCAAGAAACTGACATGCTTTCTGAGAAGTCTGGCTGGACAAAGAACCGCATCGGGTACATTTATGTTTGCAAACTGCAAGCTTTTTGGGTGAAGATGTCTGCTAAGCTCTAACGCCTGCCTTTACTGGCTGCGACATATTGCGTTTGCAGGACGTGGAAAGCTGGTTGCACTTAAGCTCCTGACTTTAAGCATGTTGGTGAAGAATGGGATGTTTCAACAACCCTAATAGAAAAGATACAAGAGTTTGTGTGTCGAAATGTATGCATTCACATCCACAATCTGATGAGACTGGATCAATGAACTCCGCTACCACCTCTTCTTTGCAAAAGGAGGAGAGGTAGAATCCAGCCAGCTACCTCCAAGCAAAGACTCTTTGCGCATGCATGCATGTTCTTCGGGTGAACTCACTGTACCAGGCTCCAATATGGCGACGCTGTCTTGTGAGTTAACCCGTAGTCAAAGATCCAACGACCTGTGGGTAGAACACAGATGGCAACGGCAATCTGTCCATAGAATAGATAGCACAGCACCGGAATATGTGTTACAATAGATGTCCTGCAAGTGTACTGTGCCTGCAAACTTCCTGCCTCATGAACCAATTGAAATGCACTAACATGTACAAATTAAAGACCTTCACAAACCAGCAGGAAGATGATGAAGATAAAGAAGTGGCAAAAGTCAAGGTAGACGATTCAGACACAGACTCATGATAAATTAAAGTGAGATGAATATATTTTGTTCCAAGAGAAATGTAGGAAACAACTTCGGCGTTCCCTTATTAACGTGTTGACTGCAGGAGTAACTTTGAGAAAGTTTGCCGAAGTGAGGATGAAAATACATGTAGTAGATGTTGCTTTCTTCTCTCTTGTCAATTCAGGATGAAAACAAAGAGAGGTGTTGCAGACAAAAGAAGAGTCGGTGACCTGTGATTGTGTGTGATCTATTTACCACAAGTCACCAGTATCTAATTGACAAATAAGCTGCCATTATCAAAGTCATGGTGACAACTTAGGGTAGGCTTAAAATTCCGGATCACATGGAAAGGACACTTGTAGGTTAAACTCGAAGATGTACTAGATATATTTTATCAGTTACATCATTTCGAACAATCAATGTAAAGTTTCAAAGGCATATACATGTTTTTTTTTCTGGCGTTGAGAATGTGAATTAATTTGTGTCTAAATGGACTACTTAAATTCAATCACACCTTTCTTTCAAAGAGAGTAAACAAAAAATAGGAAAGAGAGGGTGTGACAAAATAGTTTCTGAGACTTTGTGCAAACCGCCTGTAATATTTCTGCCCAAAGAAGGCGTTTTGATAAACAGCCACAAATTTTCTGGCATTCATATTTACCTTTGACTCATTTATTCTCATTTTGCTCGTAGTATTCTTCGGGACAGTTTTGATACAATAGCAAGCAAATGGTCATTAATGTGATGAATCTGTGCTGGTTCCAGCATTGCATACAATCAAATGAAGTTTTCTAGCATCTAATGTAGTCATGACAATGTTATATCTTTCTAAACCCTAAGAAACAGCTTGTAATATGCAGTTGCAGAATACTTTTATGGTCATTTTGCTCTGATTTTATGCAAATGTATGATGTCCTATGTAATGTCCCAAATAAAGCTTTAGCTGTGTTCCCTGTTCCTGAAAACCTGGGTATAGACATGAACTTTCAACACCTCTCCAATCCCAAGATATAGCCAAAATATGGCATATAGTACCGTACAGGGCATCTTGTAAACTCTAATTCATGTTGCCATGGTAATAATTGGAATGTACTATATAACATATTCTTGGTCTTATATGATGTATTAGTCATACAGTTGTGTCATTATTTTGGAAAGGGGACTTTAACTTGTCTTGAATGAGTATATTGTGTAATATATTACTGAAATTACTCTAAAATCCTTGATTTTAGGCTATTCTTGGGTTGTTACCATGGCAACCGTTATAGATGGTAATATAATTTGCATTTCATTACTTTCCTTTATGGCGAGTTATTCTAAACTGTACATTTTTACGCATTCAAAAGTGTTTTTATAATTTTTAAATGACTTTAACTGTTTCTTTGAAACCGTTTTAGTGTAGTGTTGCCATGGAAACCGCTGATTATATGACTAAGCTGCCAGTCTGGAAATGCTATCATATCAAAATATTATGTATAGATATAGGGCATTTCAAAAATGCCGAGTCGAGAACGGTACAACGAATCGTCTTCTTTCTCTAATAATTTAATGAAACGTCTAAGATTCCGCGCTTCGCGCGGGAGGGGAGGGGGGAAACTGAATTCAGATAAGGATTAAGAGTCGATAGCGGTACAACAAATCGTCTTCTTTCTCTAATAATTTATGAAACGTCAAAGCTTCCGCGGGAGGGGAGGGGGGGGGACTGAATTCAGACAAGGATTAAGAGTCGATCGAGAATGGTACAACGAATCTTCTTCTTTCTTTGATAATCTAATAAAACTTCAGAGCTTCCGCGCTACGTGCGGAGGCAGGGGAACTTGATTCAAACAAAGAGTCGAAGACGGTACAGCGAATCGTCTTCTTTCTCTAATGAAACGTCAACAGAAACTGAATTTAGATAAGGATTAAGAGTTGAGAACGGTCCAACGAATCGTCTTCTTTCTCTTATAATTTGATGAAACCTCAAAGCTTTCGCGCTTCGCGCGGGAGGGGGGAAACTCCCCCCCCCTCCCTGCACCCTCCACCCTACGGAGCGCGCTACGCGCGCTCTGTAAGTGATTCGCACGCTTTGCGTGCTCACTGCCGCCCCCCCCCCTTAAATGAAATCCTGGCTACGCGCTTGTGTCCAGGAATTGGTGAACAGAGAGGGAAGACAGTGGATGGACCTAATATCTTGGCAGCCCCGGTTCTTGGTATCCCCCTGGGCTTTCATACCGGAGGGGGGGGGGGGGGGTGCGTATCCTGGCCTTTCCTGAGTCATCAGGATATCAGGATTGATGATACTCATTCAAAAGGTCCAATCCAATCACCTATACATATAGGAAAATTTGATTTCAAACTGGTGTTATACACTGAAATTGAAATGTAAGAGTCGTCTGCATGCAGAGAGCCAGGTCATTAACATGTAACCCCCTCCCCCCTACCCCAAAAAGAAAGAAAAAACTGCCTTGGTTAATACAGATGATCAAAAGGTTTTCCTGCAACATGGAATGGATCCTCATATGTACCGAGAGCAGTGGCGTACGTAGGATTTTTACAAGGGGTGTGTTTTAAAATTGGATGGCATCATTAACGTGACCCCGCGAGGTAGCGAAGCAACCGAACAGAGGGTGTTGGATCGAGGTTATTCCATCCAACCTCGTGAATCTCGATATCCTATAAAAAATGAACCAGTTTTATACTGTTATCGTGTAGTTAGAAATTGACAACACTGCTAGCTCATATTGTTATATAGGATAGGATAGGCTATATATTATCTTGAAATTGACAACACGTCTGTCTCAAACTGTTACATAGGCTAATTAAAGGGTCATGAAAATGGCAACACGGCTGTATGATAGCCTTTTATAGGATCATGAAATTGGCAAAACGCCATTCTCATAATGTTTAAAATGGCAACAGGGTTGTCTCATAGTGTTATATTGGCTAAAGGGTCATGAAAATGACATGGCTGTCTAATTTGGTTTTATATAATGGAATTGGAAAAAGAGCCCAACCCTTAGCTGAAATTTTTACAATTTAGATACATGAATCTCATTCATGAAGCCAACTTCATTGAGCTTTTAGGGATTATTAAAATTGGCTGTACTTAGCAGGATATATAGAATCACTATTTCAAAATGGCTTTCTTTTATAATTTGAAATTTGAATTTGAATTTGAATTTGAATTTATTAACAACACATCACAATCAATCCCCTCTTTGAGCAAATGTAGTTCCACTATTAAATCGAGCTGTAAACTTAATATTATGTAATGAAGGTAGCAAAGATCTATCAAGTTGTGATGAAGCTATATGCACTGATAATCAAACGGCAGACACTTGATATTTTTTATTAACTTTTGCACTTGAAAGGATATATATTTTCCAAAGAAAAGGATAGAAAAGAGGAGGGGAAGAAATTAAAACCATGCTCGTCATCAGTAGCCAGGGCATGGGAAGATACTTACCACAGACCTGTTTCTGAATCATGATTTAATAGGCAAACCAGATCCTGGCCATACAGATCGTTGTCTTACCTATTGTAATCCTTTGTACTCCATGTATACAAAGAAAACGTGCCAACTTTGAACTTCTCAAAGTAGTCTGGAGTCCATCATATTTACCTGTATAATAAGAGAATATTTCAAAAAAATATTTACTGGTATAGTTTTCTATTTGAAGTAGAAATATTGATTAAAAGTGATGTCAGCAGACATACAATAAAACTAAACCTTATTTGAAACATGGGCCTGTGTATAATTTTACAAACTAAAAAGATCACATAGCACTTAAAAAAAGCACATTATCTATCAATTCATTTATCCCTAAAATAATACATATGGCACTAACAGCTTATATATAGACGGAAAATGATCACTTAATATCTAGTTGTCAATAGAATAAATTAAGAAGGAAAATAAATTTCATGCAGCTTTTCATTATTTCATTTTATTCATTTATTATTCATGCGTTTTAGATTAAAAGGAAGTTTAGTGATTTGTTGAATTAACTTCTGACCTCAGAACCACAGTGAGGGTGATATATTAATTCCACAGTAATACTGTTTTAAACCATTGTAATATACCGACCTAGCTTGCAGAAGTTACAGAGCCAAATCCCGTCTGGCTCTCTCCTTTAATGAACAACACTTCCAATGATACCACTCGGAACACTTCTCACACTCGATAATATTCAACGTTGACTTTACAACTGGGCATATAGATGACACTTCCAGTGCCTACACTTGACATCCACTACTTGAAACACCAACAGCCAACAGCTCCATAAACTGCTTCGAGAGAGACAATTCTTCCACGATGATATCGATCACAGCATCCGCAAACTTGCTAAGGATTGCCTCAACTCCACTCTCCTTGAACTCGATCAGCATCTTTAACCCGACCAATGCAATACCATAGCTGCTTTACCTGCTTCCGAGACATAACAACCACACCATCAGGTACAGAAAGAGTCTTCCTGGTATATGACTGTTTATCACCTGCAGAGATCACAACGTCCTGCTCCTCAATCATGTGCACAATCTGCTCTAATTTCTCTTCTCGGGTAGACCTAGCTAGTGGAAATCTAGAAGAGATGCAGGGCTAATTCTTTGTAGATCTGAACCGAGACCGCTGAGGAGTGACCCGCTGAGGTGCCGCATTCAAAACAACTGGAGGAAAGGACTTAGGATTAGCACCTGAAGCTTTCAAAAGCTGCACTGTTGCATCAATATGCTTGTAGATGGCATCTAATGCAATGCACAAACTACTGACACCTAACAAACCATCAAAGTCCTTCAGCTTTTTCTGGACACTATCCTTTGAATGTACGTTGCCCAGTCAAGATACAGAGGGTTCTCTAGCTGTTACCAACAATCTCAGTGCTGATGACATCGCCTTGAGTTCAAATGGCTGGATCCTTGTCTGTGTATATATAACCAACCACTATACCATCCGATCTTACTATAATAGACCTACAAACCAAGTGGACAAGTTTGCAAAGAGTATCCCTGACAGTTCAATCAATCCAAGAGCAACTCATGGACACACACTCCGCATGCCTTGCATGAGAGTCGGCAGAATGATGAACAAAGCTTCCCTCTTCTCAACAAGGTACGAACGTCGCCCATCGGAAGATTTAACATTCCACTTGGAATGAGTGACAACTGAAACTGCATCGGGACCTACAAGATGACTAGCTTGATGCCTCCCATCTATATCCTTGATTCGATAAGACTTCTTGACTTCTCTAGTTTGATCAACCTAGCTGTCAAACAAAAGGATCGTGGACAAACTGGGTGAGAATTTAAGACTGATGCATTTATCAACCCTGCGATTGGTAAAGCCCTTCATGAAGATATACTTCAACGTGTGGTAGAACGCTTCCACAAACATATTCGTTTTGATGTTCACACCCTTCCTGAAACAAAAAGCCCGCTGACACTTCCTTTCAGCATTCAAAGAGAAATACTAACCCTCGTGTTGACTCATCCTCTACAAAATTTGATGTGACACGGCCAAGAATCAGCTCAAACTTTGCTTCTTCAGTCTACATGTATATCTCCTCCAGGATAACCCTAAGAGTCATGTAGACGGAAGATTGCATCTCTGCATTACCAGGCCGGGATACGCAAAGCCCCACGCCATGCACGATCCGCATGCCACGTGCACAACAGTTTCCTTGGCTTGTGTGTAAAAACACTAACCCAAGCATTGTTCAGCATCATCATACATATTAGCCAAGAAGTCTCCAACTGACCTACCATGTCTCAAATTTTCAGCAAGAAGCCTGTCAGCACAGCCCTGTCTTCTCTGTTAGAAATACACCATGCTACCGGAAACCTTCTCCAAATTCATCCACAACAAGCACAGTCACCAAAGGGAAATCATACGCATTAGTTCAATGAGTATAGAGTCCGTGCAGACGACATTCTTGCCAAATGAGAGCAATATTTCTTTCTGGATAGGCGTCATGATCCCCAAAACAAAATGCTCCTCACCCAGATCATGCAACGTACGCTTCCGGACACGGAAAACCCGGTCCCTCAACCCTGATCACGCATCTTCCTCACCCACATATTCACACGTAGTTGCGTCATCGTTGTGCCTTCGAATGTCCTGCAAACCTCTCAATGTTCCTGATGTCCTGTTTGGTGATGAGATGTTGGTGCTCCAAGGTAGAACTCAAAGACTCACGAATATCATCCAAAATCTTATAAAAACTGACACGTCACATCCTATGCTAACTTCTGGGCTAACATCAACCCTTTCTCCGTAGCCGACAATCTAACACGAGTCAGATCCTTCTCATGACCATAATGCTCATCAACCACAGATAACTAACAGTCCCATCAACATGTACCCATAGGAAAGTGAAAAGTATGACGTAGACCTGCCGCAGACCTGCCGCATACCTGCCGCAGATCTGCCGCAGACTTTTAGTCTGCGGCAAAGAGTATGCCGAAGTATGCGGCAGAAAGAAATTTTGCTGCAGACTTGCCGCATACCAGTATGCCACAGGAACAGTCTGCCCCAGATCTGCGGCAGGAGGAAATTCTGCTGCAGACTTGCCGCATACTAGTATGCCACAGGAACAGTCTGCGGCAGATCTGCGGCAGGATGAAACTTTGCTCCAGACTTGCCGCATACTAGTATGCCACAGGAACAGTATGCGGCAGATCTGCGGCAGGATGAAACTTTGCTCCATATGTGCCGCATACTAGTATGCCACAGGAACGGTCTGCGGCAGGGCGAAACTTTGCTCCAGACTTGCCACATACCATGCAGTACGCCACAGGAACAGTCTGCGGCAGGTCTGCCACAGAAAAGTGGGAAATTATACAGTCTGAAGCAAGGCTATAGGCGGCCATTTTGTAGTACATGCAGTACCATATTATGAGCAGGCTGAGCCCATGATCTTGTAAATTCCTGTGTTAATTAGCACTGTGAATTGTCTTTTTAGCTTCTGTCAAACCAAACAATTTGCTAGGGCCAATTGAAACCAATCATCTCATGCATATTCATTATTACTTTACACGTGTGACAGAAAAATACATTTATCATGATTTGTTAAGCAAATTAATTCAATGCACATCATTTTTGTGATTTCTATTTTCCTTTTGCCATTATTAACCAATAGATTATTAAATAATGACAAAATTTTTGTCTGATCATGTTACAATTACATTCACGTTTTAGCAATAGATATATTGATTATATGATTACTAACCAAGAAACAATATACATATTTAGTATATACATGTATATGTGTACGAGCCTGTGTCACTTTAAATGTTACTCTTGAATACACTTCTAATGATCTATGTGATGGAGTTAATACAATTGAGAATAGATATACCTAATTGGTAATATTGATATATATTGGTATTACCTAATTGTTAATATCGATATTTGCAATATCGATTATGAAGTATCAATCAGTTTATCACTGGTTCTTCTACATGCATACTTTATTGCCACGTACTGGATATGAAAGAGTATGCGGCGGGTCTGCAGCAGGTCTATATGAGATATGAATATTCACGATGAAGAGTCTGCGGCAGGTCTGCAGCAGACTCTTCATCATACTGAAAGAGTATGCGGCAGGTCTGCAGCAAGTCTGCGGCAGACCTGCCGCAGACTCTTCATCATACTGAAAGAGTATGCGGCAGGTCTGCAGCAAGTCTGCGGCAGACCTGCCGCAGACTCTTCATCATACTGAAAGAGTATGCAGCAAGTCTGCGGCAGACCTGCCGCAGACTCTTCATCATACTGAAAGAGTATGCGGCAAGTCTGCAGCAAGTCTGCGGCAGACCTGCTGCAGACTCTTCATCATACTGAAAGAGTATGCGGCAAGTCTGTGGCAAAACTAATTTGCATGTGAAAAAGATGACTGTCTGCGGCAGGTCTGCTGCAGATCTGCGGCAAGTCTGCCGCAGGAGTATGCGGCAGGCTCATTTCTTTCCTATGGGTAAAGATGCTGTGATCGCTACCGCAGTGCGATATGGGCCTTAATTTTGCAAGACCCTTGTGATTTAACAGACCTACTGCCTTTCCCTTCAGACCTGAAAAAAAACATCACGACTGCAGAAATATACTTGGGTCTTCACTCCTCGGACACTACTCATGGCCCCTGAATGTACAACATATGCTGACTGGTTGTCCCTCTCGTACTGCTGCCATGCACCACTGAAGAAACCTGGTGAAGACAAATTTAGAAAAGCAGGTTAATTAGTTAAATCAGAACTGATTTTATTATTCACTATATAAATCTATGTATCTACCCATTAAAGTTTAGTCCTCCAGACAAACAAGCCATCAAGAGAAAAAGGTCACAATTGTGCATACCCCAACCCCAAAACCACCGCTAAACCAGTCACGTACGCACCATGCGCACACATACTTCCTCTCTAACAAGCAGTCCAAGACACAACTTGGCACATGTTGCCAATAAGGAGAGAGGTCGGAGGGAGGGACATAGGTAGATACGTAAATGTACCTAGTAAATAATAAAATCAGTTCTGATTTAACTAACTTGCCACAATAAATCAAAGTATTGCTTAGATCAACACAGATGTAAGCGGGGGGCATGTCCCAAACAAAAAAGGTTAGCAGGGGGCCAGGCAAGAAGATGCTGCCCTCAAAGTTGCTGTTGCGAAACACTCCTCACTCGCAGGTATATCCTTAAGATTAAAATGTTAGGAGAAATTCAAAAGGCCGCCTTCATGATGCCATGAAGCGGCTCCCTATGGAAAAGAGCCCAGGAGGTGCAGACACCCCTGCTTTGATAACAATACTTTTGGTAGTATGCAAGTTTTGGTTATTTGCTTCCTAATAAACTTTTTCCAATCGGGTTATATAACATAAAATCTTGATTTGTTTTCAATACGTTTCTTTTGTATTGTATTAACGAATGAGTATTTAACTGTCTATATAATTATATCGTTCTACTTTCAGCTTCACAGTTGTTCTGCAAGATTGAACATAGTTTTGATATAACTTGATTCCTTTATGAAATAAATTTCCAAACGAAACATGTTTGGGCTAGCATCTGTTTAGACTTATAAACATTATGCTTGTCATACCAAAAATACTGTACAATGATTATACATACATATGAACAATAAAATTCTTAGACTACCTTAAACTAAGCGTCTTCTGTGTTCTTCTTTATCTTCTCTCTTCTTTGAAGAAATTTAAGAGTTCAGTTTCAATCTTCAAACATGTATCTCGCTGGTGTACGGATGTTGCGTCCATATCTCGTTGTGGTTTGCGAGTGTGATGTTGGTCCTTTAGATTGAATGTTCTGAGTTTCTGGTGTTGGCTGATGGTTGTTGCCATTCTGCTCTGGTGTTTCTGCTTGAGTAGATGAAGTGTAGTCTTCGTCGAACCTAACACGCTTTGGAGTAGGGTTGGTTGACGATGGAATCTCCCTCAGGTGAGATCGGTTTCGTCTCAGGATTCCTCCGTTGGGTGTTGACACTTCATACGACCTAGGCTCGTCGCAGACTTTGGATACTTTGGCTGATGGTATCCAAGTATGATCTTTGGGATGTAGGACTCTGACTAGTTGTCCTACGTGGAGTGGTGGAAGATCTGGACCCGCATGTCGATCGTGCGTTTCTTTCATCTTGCTCTGTCGATTCAAGAGATGATCAGTGGTGGTAGATTCTCTTGAAAGATGATGACTTGGCAGTGTTGTTCTGATGGGTCTTCCAAACAACATCTCTGCAGGTGATCTCATGTGACTGCCAACAGGTCTTGCTCTTAGGTGTGACATAGCCAGTTGACTGTCTTGGCCAGTCTGTGAACACTTTTTCAACAGATTCTTGACGGTACGAACCATTCTCTCAGCTAGTCCGTTGGATCTTGGATAGTGAGGTGAAGAGGTTGTATGTGTTATTGACCACTTCCGGCACATGTCCTTGAAGTGCTTCCCGACAAATTGTGGACCGTTGTCGGATACGATCTCCTCTGGTGGACCAAATAGACTGAAGATTCCACTCATCACGTTAGCTACTGCAGCACTTGATGTGTCAGTCAGCTTGTAGACTATCGGATACTTGGAGTAATAGTCAGTGACGAGTAAATAGTCTTGTCTGTTGAGCATGAACAAATCTGTTCCTAGTCTAGTCCAAGGTGCTGAAGGTACATCATGGGGAAGCAACGGCTCTTTCTGTTGCCTTGCCTGGTGTTCCTGGCATGCAGCACATTGCTTTACTAGCTGTTCAATGTCCTTGTTGATGTGTGGCCAGAACACTGTCTCACGAGCTAGTCGTCTCGTGCTCTCGATTCCCATGTGTCCAAGATGAAGTTGTCTAAGGATATCTTCCTGAAGTGTCTTTGGTATGATGACTCTGCTTCCTTTGAAGAGTACTGCTTGTGACACTCCAATCTCATCTCTGTAAGACCAGAATTCCCTTAGGGATGTCGGCAGCTCCCGGAGAGTTTCAGGCCGACCCTGAGTGACTGTCTGCCACAATGACCTAAGAACAGGGTCATTGGATGTTTCCCTCTGGAGTTCTGTTCTCTTGTGTTGTCCGAAGAAAATCAAGTCGATTTGATGAGTGTCTTCTACTTCGGAGCAGATGGATTCCACTCTGATGTCTAGTGGAACATCGCGTGCTTCCTTGGGGTTAGGAAGACGGCTCAAGGTATCTGAAAGAATCATTTCTTTCCCAGGTCGGTACTTGACTTGGCATCTGTATCCTTGTACCTTGATCAATAGTCTCTGTAGACGAGGTGATGCACTTCTTAGAGGTTTCTTCCAAATTGTCTCCAAAGGCCTGTGATCTGTTATCACAGTGAATTCATTCCCGAATAGGTATGTATGGAATCGGGTGATACCAAACACTAGGGCTAAGGTTTTCCTCTCTATGTTCGAGTAGTTGGACTGTGCATTGGAGAGACTTTTGGATGCAAAAGCTACAGGTTTGCCATCTTGGAGCAGGCATGCTCCCAGCCCTTTTATCGACGCATCTACCTCAACGGTTGTCTCTTTCTTTGGGTCAAAGAACTGCAGGCATGCACCCGATGAGACTGCGCTTTACAGGCTGTTTAAGGCATGTTCGTGATCCTCGTCCCAGACGAATGGAATTTCCTTGTGAAGGAGTTCACAAAGTGGTGCTGACTTCTCTGATAGATTAGGAATGTATGGTGCTAGGTATGTGAATAGTCCTAGGCATCTCTGAACATCTTCCTTGTCCTTGGGTGAAGGCATTGTATTGATAGTTTCAACCTTGCTTGGATCTGGGAAGATTCCAGATCTTGTGTACATGGATCCAAAGTAGCTGATAGCTTCCTTCTTGATAGTACACTTGGAGCTGTTGAACACGAGTCCTTCCTGTTTCGCTGTCTCCATGAGTAAGTGGAGATTCTTGTCGTGTTCCTCCTCTGTTTTCCCGACAATGGCGATGTCGTCTGCGATACATACGCAACCAGGCACATTCTGGACGATCCTATCCATGTGTTGCTGGAAGATGTCTTGGCTTGTGCATAAGCCGAAGGGTAATCTTTGGAAACAATATCTTCCAAATGGTGTTCTGAAGGTGGTCAGGTCTTGGCATTCCTCTGCTAGGTGTACTGACCAGTATCCAGCCTTTGCGTCTAGCTTGGAGAAGAATTGAGCTCCTGCGAAGATTGGTTGGATTTTGGAAGGTTGGAATTTTGTGTGGACACCTTTTCAAGGCATCGTTCAACCTTCTGGGGTCAAGACATATCCGTATGGATCCATCTTTCTTCACAACGGTGGTCATCGAGCTACACCAATCTGTGTGGTGTTCTATCTTTCTGATGACTCCTTGCTTCTCCATGTTATCTAGTTCGGCCTTGATCTTGTCCTTCAGATGAACACTGCACTTTCTAGGTGCATCTATGGTGGGCTCTGCATCATCTTTCAGATGCAGCATTGCTTTCCCGCTAAAGCTTCCTATGGCATCAAACTGATCTGGGTATGTTTGTTTGAGGTCACTAACACTTGTGATAGGTGTATGTGTAGGTGTGTCCTTTTGCATTGTATGGATTGTGATAATCCCGAGATCTGTGCAACCTAACAACCCTAAGATAGCTGGTCCATTCACGTCTGCTACGTAGAATTTATGTGTATACCATTCTGGACTCTTGTATCTACATGTCTAGTGTACCAACGCATGGTATTGATATTTCGCCATATGCTACTAGCTTTACTGGTGTACGTTTCACTACTTGCCTCCACTTGTCACCATATATTTATTTGGCTGTGCGTACTGTGATAGTATTAGCGCTTGCCCCAGAGTCTATCTTCAGATATAGGTAATGCTGACCTGATTTCTGTGGGCATATGATGTCAATGTTTGCAAAAGCTACTGTACCCTTTGAGTTGATCACTGTGTGTGGTCCGATCGTGTGTATGGTGTCAAAATGTTCGAAGTTTGATGGACCTGCTGATTGGTGATGTTCATGATCTGTGCTAGTATCATGTTCAGTGTCCATTTCACTAATCGGTTTATACTTTCGACCCTTTGATTTTGATCGTGATTGGTTACCGTGTTTCGGTTTACGGTCATCAGACTTATGGTCATCTGATCTATGATCTGGTTTTCGACTACGATCGTTCTTAGCCTTTCTACAGAACTTGGCCCAATGGCCCTTTGTGTCACAGGCACGACACACATCGTGGTACGCAGGGCACTGACGAGGTTTGTGGATACGTCCGCAGTTTCCACACGTCTTTCGTCCCTGGTTCCGCTTGAACGAATCTATGCTTTCTTTAGCCGGCTCAAGCGTTTCTAGGCATTTTCTGCTCGCCGCAAGTGCCTCGTATTTTCGACCCTCTACTAGAATTGCTTCGATTTGATATCCTTTAGGCTGGTCCAATAGGAATTTCTGGAATTCTAGACTTGGTGTTGAGGTGATGACTACCTCCATTATCCGCTCAGCAAGTTCGGATTCCTCAAAATCGCATGTGTTAGCTTTGTCTCTACATCGAGTAACGAATGCGTCAATGCTCTCATCTTGTCTCTGCCGATATCGCATCAGCTCGAGACGATGGACCCGAAAATTAATGTTTACCTTTATTTGTTTCTCAAATAATTTCCACAGTTCTTGTGGTTTTTCTTGGTCGGCCTCTGATAGCCCAGACGCATTGATGCGGCGCAAACCTTCGTTGCCTACAGCGATTTTTATTTTTATAGCCTTTTTTTTGTTTTCAGTTATTTCTTGATCTGCCAACACAAGCTCCATTCTCTGCTTGAATAGCTTGAATTCTTCAGGTAGGTCTGGTACCTCCCAGTTCATCTCTGGATACTTAGTACTCATTGTGCATGTATCTCGTGTGCGTATTGGTTACGACAGATTATGTGAATGAATGTAAATCTTTATGTTGTTAATCTTAGTGTGAACAGGTCCTAACCGGCTGGTGTTGATAAGGTTTGTACCCGTATGCCTGTGTACGCTCTCACACCTGTGTGAATGTCATTAGGTGTCTCATGCAATGAAAATGTTGATCACTCTCACTCAATGTCTGACAGTGACAATTCCTCACACACCAGATATTATTGTTAATGTTATCTGAAAACAGGTTTAATGTTCACACCTCTGATTTAGTTTAATCTTAGATTTAAACTTTACTAGTTTAGTTATTATGCAGACCCCTGTGTCAGTGATTGAGCACAGTTATAACTGGATTAGGCTATTCTGAGCAGGTTTTATGAACCTTTATATGCTCATACACACATCACCATTCACGTACAAGTTCATCGGGAATATGCAGTAGCATCAGTGTCTCGGTACACTGTGCTGTATGTACGGTGCACGTACTATGCATACGAAAAAGTGCGACGTGACAAATCGCTAATCGACGATAATTTTGCTAATTATACTTCCCAACTGTCGTGAACTGGATCAATTGTGTCTTCAAAAATCAAACTTGATTTCGAAGATCCCAGCAGCTGCCACCATGATGAGTTCGAGGGTCTTAGATTTAGTAGATACTCATGATACGAGTCAGCAGTCAGGTTTGTGATGATGGTGAACATGTTTATTGAACTACGACGGATACCGGATATATCGGATATCGTATATCGTAACACTCCCCTCCTTCCCCAGCGGATGTGGCCTGGCGAAACACAGAGGGCGTGAAGGGTGCCCCTTCACTGCCCTGAAGCAATTGTAATCAAGAAAAGAGTCTTGATCGTAAGACAATGAAGAGAAGCCTTGTCCAGAGGCTCAAAAGGCAGCTTAGCCAAAGCGTCTAGGACCTTGGGGATCGAGACTCCAAGGGGAAGCAAGCTTCTGCTGGGGCAAACGTTCCAGAAAAAAAACACAACATCATCACCAGCCGAGGAGAGTTTGAAACCCTGACCCATCCTGAAAACCCGCATGAATTGCGGCAATTGCGGAACAATTAATAACCACGTAACGTGGAAAGAGACCTGCCTTTGTCAAACAAAGAAATCAGAAAGTCAGCGATAACGCCTAGATCGAGGCGCTTTCCTGAGAATAACGCCAAGGGTCTTCACACCAACCGTGAAAAGTTAAAAAGTTTTAAACCACCCTCATAGGTTCTCTACGACTCTTAACTAAAAACTGAAAGGCTCTCTCTGAGAGACCCTCAGCTCTGGTAACCTCCCCGATAATGGCCAAGCGGTCAAGTGGAGGACCATTGGCCGAGGATGAAGGATTCCCGATAGAAGCTGTGACACCTCCTTCTGTGGAAGACAAAGAGGCTGGTCTGCTAGCAGCTCTAAGAGGTCTGGGAACCACAACCTCCTCGGCCAATGGGGGGCGATCAACAGCACCCAAGCCTTGTCCTCCTTGATCTTCCTCAGAACCTGAGGGATCAAGTGGAATGGGGGGGGGGGGGGAGCATAGCACCGGTGAGATCCCCAGTGGAGCGAGAATCTAGCGCCCACGCCTCCGGATCCCAGACCCGAGAGCAATACCTCGGAAGCTGGTGGTTGAAAGGGGAGGCAAAGAAATCAATCTCCAACAGAGACCAAACCATAAGGAGAAGGTCAAAAATTTCCAGATGGAGGGACCACTCCGACGGAAGACACTTCCCACGTGAAAGGGAATCTGCAATGAGATTGTCCTGGCCGGGAATATAAGAAGCCACTGGAGTCATGTCCATAGACCGGCACCATCTCCACAGACGGGTGGCCAGCTCGTTCAGAGGGTTGATGTATGCAGCCACAGTCGTGTTGTTCGTAAGAACAAGGACTGTGCGACCAACAAGAAACCGCCTGAAATGATGAAGCAAGGCCAAAGCCGCCAACATTTTTAAGACATTGATGTGCAGAAGCACGATCAGATGATCCCAGGTCCCCGAAACCATGTTGCCTAAACAGTGACCCCTCACCCCAGATGGGAAGCGTCCGTCAAGAGGGAGACCGAAGGCAGATGAGTGTGAAAGGACTTGCCCCAAGCCAGAAATGCACTGTCCGTCCAAGGGACGAGAAGGAGCTCGATCTCCTTTGGCACCGGAATCATAACCGAGAGAGAATCAACACTTGGTTTGTAAAATCTCAGGAGATGCCTTTGAAAATTAGGCCTCATGATGAGAAGACAACAGTCTGGAAAGACGTCCATAAGGCTGACCAGGTATTATAGCCACTGAAGCCACCATTTGGTACTCTGCGGGCAAGCGGGCATGCCGCAGGGACTGGGCCGCCCTGGTAATGGTCTGAATACTGTCCCGACTGGGACGGGCCAATTGACTCGGAAAGTCCAACTCCGCGCCCAAGTACACCGGGGTACGGGTGGGAGACAGCTCTGACTTCTCCCAATTTACCAGGAAGCTGAGGCCCTGCGTGGTCCGCAAAAGAAGTTGAATGTAAACCAGTAGACGAGCCCCTGAGCTCGCTAAAAGGAGCTAGTCGTCTAGGTAGGCAAAGAGCCCGAGACAATGTTTCCAAAGAAAGGCAGTGAGAGCAGACACCACACGGGTGAACACACGAGGAGCCTGCCTCAGCCCGAAGGGAAGACCCCAGAACCTGTACGTGTCGCCCTGAAAGGCGAACCCTAGCAGATCCCTCGATCGGGGGATGGGGACGTGAAAATACGCGTCTCTGAGATCGATCGAGACCGCCGGATTTTCCGGCCTATCGTCGGGAGGATATAGTCGACAAATGCTCCATGCGAAAATGCACTGGAGCGATATGGAGGTTGATCCTCTTCATGTTGAGGATCATCCTCAGTTTCCCCGAGCGCTTGGGGATGATAAAGATCGGAGGGAGGCTAAGACAAGGGTGGTCTGAAACCCGTTCTATAGCACCCTTCGCCAGCAACATGAGAATCTCGCTTGGGATGTGTTGCTGGAAAGGGGACAATGGAGGCGGACGAACTTGAATGGCGCCGCCCGGGTGGGGCTCTTCTATGTAGAAGGCATCTTGCACGTCTGAGAGCACGAAAGGAAGGAACCCCCGGAGCTGCCCGCCGACTCTGTCTCCAAGCGCTCGGGGCAACACCTCAAAAGTGCCACTTGGTCCGAGGAAAGGGCTTGGCCGAAGACCTCTGCCCCCACCCCTCCTGAACCTCTAGCAGATCCCTTGCCACGGCCCGGCCGAGGCTGGGGCAAACGTGCCGGAGCACGAACGAAAGGGTACCAACACACTGGCGTGAGGTGCGGGCAGCAGGCCTGCTAGGAGGCCTCGGGCGAGCCCTGGCCGGCTGCTGCAGGCGGAAATGTCTAACAATATCAGCTGCTTGCTTCCTCCGATAGATCTCCTTCTGCAATACAGAAGGGAATTGCCCCCCATAGAGGAACGGATCAGCTAAGGGAACACTCTCGCAAAGAGACGGGATGTCACAATCCAATACCCCCAGCGCTGACAAAGCGAGCGGGCTGCGGTGTGAGGACGCAACGTCCGTCGTGCACGAGAGACTCCTCCACATAAGGCCCGAGAGCAACAGAAGTAAATTCTTCAAGACCAGGTCATCCTCCGCCGAATCCTCCAGCTCGTCAGCCGTGGCCAAAAGGCTTGCAACCGAACCGAGATAAGAGGAGAGACGAAGAGAAACTATTGTCATATCTGCCACAGCCGCAAACGGCCTATCCGGTCGTCGTAACCGTTTGCCTTAAGGTTAACCCCAAGCCTCAGGGCTAAGTTGACCAACTCCAGCGAAAGTCGCTTGGCAACAAAATAATTACGAGTAATCAAAATTAATTATGAGTGACCTCATCCACAAAGGAGAACGCCAAACTCTGGCGCTTCACCTCCTTATAAGCCGCGGTAGAGTTAGCCGACAGCCAAGTAAAATCCGCCTTAAACTCTTCTGGGAGAGGGATACCTTCCGAGGAGGCATGTGTCCTAAACAACAACGACGGACAACCATCAGCGAAGTTGGCCAGGGAAAAAGTATCGGGGAGATATTTCTCCAACAAAGCACGAGCATCAGACCCCAGGCTCATAAAGTGACACGGGCTGAGAGTCCTAGGCAGACACCGCCGAAACCTGGGAAGCTGAGTCCCAGTCACACTGACGAGCTAGATGCACTGAATCCCACGGCTGAGTGAAGACACCCGTGGCAGTAGTCGATTTCTCCCCCGGAGGAGCGCGAAGAGAAGCAGGAGCTGAAGATCGAACCCCCACAAGCGGGCGGACAGAACGGGGTGTCAAAGCAGACACACTCAAGAATTAGATCAACGGTGTGACCTGGTCTGGGTCAATGCCAACCGGGACACAGGTAAAGGTAGGCGTTGGGCCAGCGCCTGCACAGGGTGACAAATTTGACGCCAAATCTTGTGCGCCTGTCGGGACAACTGGCAATAATTAACCCCAGCTGCCCAAACATTTGTTCTATCAAACCCCTATTGCCTGAGTGGTAGCAGAAAAGGCTGATTTTTGGCGTAGATTTCTTCTTTGTCCTCTTAGCCACTGTCCCAGCCGAAGCTTGGGTGAACGAGCTCTTTTGTTTCTTACCCGTAGAAGCGAGCTTCACCGCCTTGCTAGCTTTTAGCTTTCGCATAAGCTCTACGGCCGGAACGACCAGGGCTGTGTCGTTCCAACACTTCACAGGAAGCCTCAGCGATCACGGCACCCTTACGTTTCACGGAGGTGATTTCAGTTACCTCGCTAGTGAAAACGGGGTCACCATGGCGCCTGTCGGCACGGACTGTTGCACAGCAACAGGCCTCCACAAGACTAAGAGGCCCCGTTAAGGGTCCAATCCAGACACCGAAGAACCCTTGCTCATGATGGATCTGAGGAGATATAAACAAACAAGCTTTCCAAAGAAGGCAAAACAAAAGAATCGACAAACTTTCCTTTAACTTAAGCTTCAACAAATATAAATGAGTAGCAACAAAGGCCACTACGAACAAAATAGTCAACAAACTATCTTAGCGTCAACAAAATATCCTAAAAGACTGTTGGTTATCTTTCTTAGCTTATAGTTCTAAGGAGAACTATAGCGCTTGGAGAGAATGAGTGGCAGGAGTGGCTCAACGTTTCGAACTGGTTGACTATCCGTCATCAGGAGTGGAGAATAGCTGGCGTGCGTGAGCTTATAAGTCACCTGGGTGCGGAAGATCCTGTTCTCAGAAGTCATATTCCACTGTATTCTAAGTTTGTTGACCTGAAATGACCTTTGACTTTGCGACCTGGAATTCTACTCAGCACGTGATTGGGTATACTTTATAACCCCTATGTTCAAGTATCATTGAATAAGAACTAATAATGCCCCTTTGTGTACATCTGATATTTAACCTGAAGTTTTTAATACCTGAAGATGGCGTTGTGTAGCTGGGTACAAAACAAAAAATCAAGACAGAGACGGGTCATCATAATGCATGGATTACATTTCGCCTGCGATTAGTCTACGGGGCCCGTATCCTGCCCGTATATCCTTTTCCGTGCGGCCTCCGTGGGAAGGCAGGAGGCAGCCGTGAGATTCACGGGCTCCGCGGCGACTACGATTTTGTTTCGCGGGGAGTTAAACACATTTGAAAAATCGTAAGCCCGTAGCCTGTAGACATGTCGTAGGTGGCATTGCACAATCCCTGCACGTGCATTGCGTGGAGGCCTCACGCTGATCGTGCGGCAAACGCACAATTTTTCAGTGAACAGTGCACAACCTCTGCACGGAAGCTGCACGAGACTGCACGGGTGTTGCACTGAAGTTGCACGATTTCCGTACAATCTCCGAGCAGCCTCTGTACGGATGTGTCCCGGTCTGCCCATGAGGGCCAATACAAGAAATAGCACGATGCTCCTAGATAATGTTAACACAAACATCGTAGCCCGTAGCCTCCTACGATGCCCCCAAAATCGCACGAGAAATCGTAGACCAATTTATCATGCGGCGCCCGGGCCAAATGTAATCCAGGCATAATTGACTAATTTAATTTAACTCATCTGTATACACTGAGAACTTGTTCTTTTTGTTTTGAAAGCCAAGTAAGAAATGATAATAATTAAGTCAACGCAAAGCGTAGCATCGATCCCCTCGCAGAGTACAGATGTCCGATGTACGTCAGAACAAGTTACCTACAAGTATGTCGGCGATGGGATAATAACACAATATCAGTCTTTAAATCAGTAGAGAGTATCCCAGACACGGGGAAATGTGTGGATGGCAGAGCCATGCATGGAGTATTTGAGTGCGAGCTTTAAAATGTTTAAATCGAACAGTACGTGTCAGAATATCTTTGGTCAACGCAGATAGCATTTTGAACAGCTTCACATCTGAGGCCAAAATAGACTTTGAGAACAAAGCTAATCAGAAGATAATGTCGCCGGAAAAAAAGGGTGTAGCACTTTAAAGTTTGGAGGCATTCAGAATACTCCATTTTCTGTCTTCTCTGTTTGAGAAATAACTGTTTGTGGGGAAATAACTTTTTAATACACGACAAGGAATGAATTTTCCATAGGGTTGTACGCAAACTGTTGACATTTCTCTCCCATAGGTATAACACGCAAAATTAAGCATTTTCTTACTTTTTTTGAGATTTTATATGATATGTTGAAATTGACCCACCCGGAATTGAACGTGGGTCGCAAGTGCTTTAAAGGGATCCGGTAACTTTGTCTCAGATTCTGAAACAAGATCCTGGATTTAGCTCATTGAATGCTGCAATGATAACCGGCTTGCAACGAACAGTCATGTATCATAATTTATATCACGTTCACGTTCACGTATTGCGCCCTTTCATGAAACAGGTAACCCAAATCTACAAAGTGTTGGGTTACGTGACCCAACAATTTGTTGATTTGCTATATGCAATCTACGGAAGCTCACGTACATTGACGCTGGTGTTTAAAAAAAATAATGCAAATTGTCATTGAGAAGAGACTATATATAATGGCAAAAAAGCAGCTTCAGGCCAGAATCTGTTGTGTAACTCTTTGGTTATTCTGTGTATATTATGCTTGACTAATTCAGTAAATGGATGAAACAAAATACTACTAACAATGAGATACTGCCCAAAGAACATTGTCATGTAGATTCAAGATGTGAACAAAATTCACCTTCCATAGGCTTAACACGCAAATTATGGTATGGATAGGACTTACCGTAATCGTTTCTGTCAGTTTGGGCCATCAAACCATTTAAATGAATGTTAAATGGCTATAAAAATGGCTCTAACTCTTTAATCTTAGTGTTTTAAAGCACACTTGAGCTTTTCATGCAGTTTGATGCCTGCTATATTGAAACAGGAATCAAATTTGGTACACCTATAAAAATTATAGACTGACATAATAAGATTGATTCTCTTGTAACATTCTGAGCCATTAAAATATTCTACATGTAAGTAAGTTTTTTCTACATGTAAGTAAATAAAGGTTTAAATGGCTTTTGGAATGAGCCCAATACCCTGTAATGCATTAATCATCATACCGGTATTTTAGTATAATGGTTAAGTTAAAGAAATGATCTTACAGTTACAGGGTACAAATTCGAGAGTGAATTAGAATCAACTGTGTCATAAGTGATTGGTGGATTTTAATAAAAAATATGTGACATGAATGACATAATCCAGAGCTTTCAAAAGACATACAATTTCATAATTTCTACATGGGGGGGGGGGGGACGCCCCTGGCCACTGTACTATGTCCCTTAGGTGGTTTTAAAAAAATAATGCAAATTGTCATTGAGAAGAGACTAATGGCAAAAAAGCAGCTTGCAGGCCAGAATCTGTTGTGTAACTCTTTGGTTATTCTGTGTATATTATGCTTGACTAATTCAGTAAATGGATGAAACAAAATACTACTAACAATGAGATACTGCCCAAAGAACATTGTCATGTAGATTCAAGATGTGAACAAAATTCACCTTCCATAGGCTTAACACGCAAATTATGGTATGGATAGGACTTACCGTAATCGTTTCTGTCAGTTTGGGCCATCAAACCATTTAAATGAATGTTAAATGGCTATAAAAATGGCTCTAACTCTTTAATCTTAGTGTTTTAAAGCACACTTGAGCTTTACATGCATTTTGATGCCTGCTACATGTATATTGAAACAGGAATCAAATTTGGTACACCTATATAGACATAATAAAATTGATTCTCTTGTAACATTCTGAGCCATTAAAATATTCTACATGTAAGTAAGTTTTTTCTACATGTAAGTAAATAAAGGTTTAAATGGCTTTTGGAATGAGCCCAATACCCTGTAATGCATTAATCATCATACCGGTATTTTAGTATAATGGTTAAGCTAAAGAAATGATCTTACAGTTACAGGGTACAAATTCGAGAGTGAATTAGAAACAACTGTGTCATAAGTGATTGATGGATTTTAATAAAAAATATGTGACATGAATGACATAATCCAGAGCTTTCAAAAGACATACAATTTCATAATTTCTACAGGGGGGGGGGGGACGCCCCTGGCCACTGTACTATGTCCCTTAGGTGGTCACTACTTACACAGGTTTGAGTATATATTGTAACAGCTGTATCGGGTTGTATTGTAATACATGTACTGGAAAATATAATGTTATTTTTTCTTAATTCGTCGCTACTACCATCGGACTAAAAAACTTTCTGATGAGTTACGGGGTTTCGTCAATAGGCTCGTTTGCCAGTAACAACAACAACAAAAAAGACATCCTTTAGCGTGAGTGTCTCCACTCGGGTTTAACAAAGTAATTGAAATCATTTTGGCCCGTCTGCGAACGTACCGTATCTACAAACAACAACAACAACAATAGCGTGTTTCGTTCGCCAGCGCAGCAAGTAGTCAAATCCCTGGCCCTCCACTCAGGTATAATATTGACATCATTTTGTGCCGTGTGCAAAGGTACTGCCTCTACAAACAACAACAATAGCGTGTTTCGTCGGTTCGCCAGTCACAACAACATCCTTTAGCGCCAGTAAACACTGGCCCTCCACTCGGGTTTAACAAAATTATTGACATCATTTTGTGCCGTGTGCAAAGGTACCGTCTCTACAAACAACAACAATAGCGTGTTTCTCACACATATTTTTTGTACTGACTCCTCATTTTTGCACGACTTTATCGGCTTGAGTCCCTAGGCCTATAGTCAATCATTTTTGTAGAGACGCGGCAAGCGGTGTGACACATTAGGGCATAGGCCAGTTTCGGCGGTTACGTAATGCGCGGTAACTGTAACCAAGCCCGGCAAGCTTTGTCAAATCGCCATTTTGAATCTGTGCGTTGTGTATTAGAATGTCGGTTCTTGCCGTTGAATTGCGTTCATATCTGTCTATCAAAACTGCGTGTATATATATGAATTTCTGTTTTGGCTGGAAATGTCTTCCAACTTGCCATTCATCAAGTTGAGTTTCAGGCAGCTGCAATAATTTCTTAGAAAAAGAGGAGTTTCGACCACGGTATACACCCGAGAAAAGACTCGTTAAATTTGTGTCCGCAGTAGCGGACTAGCCTGCCCGTAGCCCTGACCTACGGGGTCTGTGTCACTCGGTAGACGTGACTGTGTGTGGGGAAATTACAACGGGCAGCATTTTCGTTAAGTGAACTACTTACATACCTCCCTTAAGTTTGACGATATTCCTGACTTTGGGACCTATTCAATTATCTAGTAGAAAATATGGCGGACCATGCATTTATGATCGTCGAAAACTGAAGGCTTTTAAGAGAAGACTTTGATTAATATTTTCCGATGGCCATATCATGCATGTGGAGAAGCTCGAGTACAACCCCCTCTCTAGCTAGCTCTTAGATCAGCAGCTCATGATAGCGATCGACTCGCCCAAGACGAAAATCCAATTGAAACCAATTGAACACCAATTGAATTTTCAATTGGTTTCAATTGGTCTCAATAGGTTTTAACAGGTTTCAATGGGACTTTAATAGGACTTCAGATGGTTTCAATTGGTCCAGATTGTCCCTATTGGACCAATTGGACTCATTGGCCTCATTGGCCCCATTGGCCTATGCCCAATTAGACTTTAATGGGACCCCAATTGGTTTCAATTGGACCAATTGGCCTGAAGTTGGACTTCAATTGGTCCAATTGAAACCAACTGAAAACCTTTTAAAGTCTCATGGGGCCGATTGGTCCAATTGAAATCCCATTAAAATCTAATAGGGCCAATTGAAACCAATTGAAACCAATCATCTTATGCATATTCATTATTACTTTACACGTGTGACAGAAAAATACATTATCATGATTTGTTAAGCAAATTAAGACAATGCACATCATTTTTGTGATTTCTATTTTCCTTTTGCCATTGTTAACCAATAGATTATTTTGTCTGATCATGTTACAATTACATTCACGTTTTAGCAATAGATATATTGATTATATGATTACTAACCAAGAAACAATATACATATTTAGTATATATATGTGTACGAGCCTGTGTCATTTTAAATGTTACTCTTGAATACACTTCAAATGATCTATGTGATTGAGTTAATACAATTGAGAATAGAATATACCTAATTGGTGGACAGTTGCCAATATCGATTATGAAGTATCAGTTTATCACTGGTTCTTCTACCTGGATCGATTTACCAATTGAATCCCCATTGAATACCAATTGGCAATTTGGAGTACATGGAAAGTGAAACAATGGTTTCACTTTCCATGTAGTCCAAATTGCCAATTGGTATTCAATTGGGATTCAATGGGGACATTCAATGGGGATTCAATTGGATTTTCGTCTTGGGTCGTGTTTTTTTAGACTACAGGTCAAACCGACGCAAAAAGACAGAACATACCAACTTGAACAAAAAGAAAAAATATATAAATATTAAACAAACAAAACGTAGAAGTCTAATACAAAATGTAATAACAAATTTATTTTTAAATGTTTTTTTTTAAATAATAATAATTGCTTCTTGAATAATAACGAAATTTTAATACTATTAACTTTTATTTTATGATAATCAAACTTATTTTAAACAATCAAATTCTTTATCATCCTGCTTCTTCTTCCTTGCCATCATAAGTGTTTTTGTATTATTACTTTTATTATTTTTTTCCATTAACTATTATTATTATTTATCAATCTTTGCTTCACAAAGTTCACACATTCTTTTTCCTTGTTCAGTGTTTTTCTTCAGTTTTTCCGTTTAACATTATTTGTTTATCATTATTCATCATTCTATAGCTCTCTGTCATCGGACGACATTATTTTATAAATATTATTTTATTAATACAAAGACCTTATAGTGTAATCATTATTACACATACATTTATTATCATTTTCTTATTATTTCTCGTTACTTTTGTTAATAATAATGATTCTGCGGTCAATGTGCTTGCTTCTGGTTAGCCGTTTCTCGTCCGCCTTGAAATAGTTTGTATCGAGGCGTTCACAAACATTTTTTAATCCGTAATTTTTTTTTCATTATGAATTTGGCCCTGCTCTGGAGATATCCCCTATACAAATTTAAGTTCGTCGCGAACTCGTATTATGCTCGTGGTAAGCTTAATAAAATTGTTTTTTAGGCTTTAAGCTCGTAACACGCTTCCAGGACGCTAGTAACGATCTTACTAAATGTTGGCGAGCTTGTGCGCGAGTTCGTCACGAGCTCGTGGCGAACTCGCGGGTAAACTAGGGAGCTCGTGGGCGAGCTCAGGGGTAAAGGGGGAGCTCGTGACGAGCTCGTTGGTAAAAGGGGGAGCTCGTGGCGTTCTCGTGGGTAAAAGGTGGAGCTCGTGGCGAGCTCGGGTATAAACTGGGGAGCTCGTGACGAGCTCGTTGGTAAAAGGGGGAGCTTGTGGCGAGCTCGTGGGTAAAACGAGGAGCTCGTGGCGAGCTCGTGGGTAAAAGGGGGAGTTCATGGCGAGCTCGGGTTAAACTGGGGAGCTCGTGGCGAGCTCGGGGGTAAACTCCCCATAGGAAAGTGAAAAGTATGCCGCAGACCTGCCGCAGACCTGCCGCAGACGTGCCGCAGACCTGCCGCAGACCTGCCACAGCTCTGCGGCAGACTTTTAGTCTGCGGCAAAGAGTATGCCGAAGTATGCGGCAGAAAGAAATTTTGCTGCAGACTTGCCGCATACCAGCTAGTACGCCACAGGAACAGTCTGCGGCAGATCTGCGGCAGGGCGAAAGTTTGCTCCAGACTTGCCGCATACCAGTATGCCACAGGAACAGTCTGCGGCAGGTCTGCCACAGAAAAGTGGGAAATTATACAGTCTGAAGCAAGGCTATAGGCGGCCATTGTGTAGGACATGCAGTACCATATGAGGTTGCAGGCTGAGCCCATGACCTTGTAAATTCCTGTGTTAATTAGCACTTTTAATTGTCTTTTTAGCTTCTGTCAAACCAAACAATTTACTTCAAGTTCAACTGGTACCATAAGAGGAATTTATTACATAAGAGGAGGCTGAGGAATTAACGGACTGTTTCAAACTTTTTTGTTGTGCAATATGTGATCTTATCTTCAGCCCCACTAACTCACTTTTTTGTTGTAACTAGGTACCCAAGACGAAAATCCAATTGAAACTAATTGAACACCAATTTAATTTTCAATTGGTTTCAATTGGTCTCAATAGGTTTTAACAGGTTTCAATGGGAATTTAATAGGACTTCAGATGGTTTCAATTGGTCCAGATTGTCCCTATTGGACCAATTGGGCCCATTGGCCCCACTGGCCTATGCCCCATTATACTTTAATGGGACCCAAATTGGCCTGAAGTTGGACTTCAATTGGTCCAATTAAAACCAATTGAAAACCTTTTAAAGTCTAATGGGGCAGATTGGTCCAATTGAAATCCCATTAAAGTCTAATAGGGCCAATTGAAACCAATCATCTCATGAATATTCATTATTACTTTACACGTGTGACAGAAAAATACATTTATCATGATTTGTTAAGCAAATTAAGACAATGCACATCATTTTTGTGATTTCTATTTTCCTTTTGCCATTATTAACCAATAGATTATTTTGTCTGATCATTTTACAATTACATTCACGTTTTAGCAATAGATTGATAGATTGATATTGATTATATGATTACTAACCAAGAAACAATATACATATTTAGTATATATATATGTGTACGAGCCTGAGTCACTTTAAATGTTACTCTTGAATACACTTCAAATGATCTATGTGATGGAGTTAATACAATTGAGAATAGAATATACCTAATTGGTAATATCGATATATATTGGTATTACCTAATTGGTAATATCGATATTGCCAATATCGATTATGAAGTATCAATCAGTTTACCATTAAGCTTGCAGCCATTCCACGAGATTGTCGACGAACTCGCCGACGAGCTTGTCGACGAACTTGTTGACGAACTTGTTCACGAACTCGCCGACGAACTCGTTGACGAGCAAACCAACGAGCTCGCCAACGAGCTTATCGGCCAGTGACGAGCGTGTATATTTGGAGCATGCCAACAAGCACGCCAACGAGCTCGTAGCTAATTTGCATATTTGGAACGAAACGAGCTCGCTGGCGAGTTCGTCTGCTTGCTCGTCAACGAACTCGTTGGCGAGCACGCTGACGAGCTCGCGTGTAAGCGTACTGAAATTTGTATAGGGGATGTAGTCTCGGCTGCGGCCACGGCCTGGCCCCGCTTTTTCTCATTGTAAACGCACTGAATGCGCGGCCAATTGCGAGGCCAGGTCGCGGCCTGGCCTCGCACTGTAAACGCACAAAATTGTGGGTACGGGCCCCGCAATTTTATCACTGTAAACGGGGTCATAGTGAACTTAAGTGGCCCTAACCACTAAGAGGATTAAAAAGCTCCCTCTGCCAGGGATTAGGCAGATTAGGCAGAGTGTGAATTTGATGAGCAAATTTTCTAATGGAGTGTTCTCCTCATGAGATTTCCATATGTTGTGTACACAAATCACGAAAACACAACACAAATTTTTGGTCTAACATGCAAAGACAAAAGGTCACGTGGCTTTGTAACAGTAGGTCTGATTTTCAAAAAAATATTTCAAAAGATGCGCAAGACTCGAAAGAGAAAAGTCATAACTTTTCAGCGTAAGATTCTATTGTGTTAAAAAAAAATCTCAAAAAATGTAGAGGGGGGCTTCTAAAGCCCCCCCCCCCCCCCCCAGGCTAGATAGGGTTAACCACTAGACCACAATATTTCTCATAGACTTAACATGCAAAGCTGAAAAAGGTCCTTTGCATAGTCACAATTTCAACTTTCAACTGAAAAAATCGGCATGATGCTAACATTTGATCAAAAAAGAATAGGCACCTCCCATAGTTTCGATCAGCTATATCATTCCAAAATGTGGGAGAAAATAGAGCAAAAATAAGTGAGATACTGCCCAAAGAAAAATTATCATGTTGATTCAAGATGTGAACAAAATTCACCTTCCATAGGCATAACACGCAAATTATGGTATGGATAGGACTTACCGTAATCGTTTCTGTCAGTTTGGGCCATCAAACTATTTAAATGAATGTTAAATGGCTATAAAATGGCTCTAAACTCTTTAATCTTAGTGTTTTAAAGCACACTTGAGCTTTTCATGCATTTTGATGCCTGCTATATATATTGAAACAGGAATCAAATTTGGTACACCTATATAGACATAATAAGATTGATTCTCTTGTAACATTCTGAGCCATTAAAATATTCGACATGTAAGTTTTTTCTACATGTAAGTAAATAAAGGTTTAAATGGCTTTTGGAATGAGCCCAATACCCTGTAATGCATTAATCATCATACTGGTATTTTAGTATAATGGTTAAGTTAAAGAAATAATCTTATAGTTACAGGGTACGATTTCGAGAGTGAATTAGAAACAACTGTGTCATAAGTGATTGATGGATTTTAATAAAAAATATGTGACATGAATGACATAATCCAGCTTTCAAAAGACATAAAATTTCATAAAATTTCATATTTATTTTTTCAATGATATGAAAATCTTCCTTGATAAAACGTGATTTTATGTGTCCCCACTCAACGCTGTGATACCTCGATCCTATAAGTTTTCAACAAATCATGCCCATACAAGACTGCACTGTATCCCCGTTGCCAGGTACTCACTCTCAAGCGCTCTAGTCTTGGTAGAGTGGTCACAATCGGCAGAGAACTTGGAATGAAGAGATATAACTTTTTGACCATTGGCATTTTTTACCATGGGCTGTGCAAGACGGTTAGACTAAACCCCCATGACGTAGCATTCTCTATACATGGTCCTACTCAAGAAAGCAAGCATTGACTGTGTATAATCCCCTGGCTAATTGTTTCCATATATAGAAAAGAGTTTTATATGATATTCAGTATTGATTTGTACGATCTATCAATTATTTCTTCAGTTCAATATGATTTCTGGAAACTCTCCAATCCATTACGAGCTTCACTCGAAAACAGTTCAGTTTTATGATAAATTGCTATATATGCAGATTCCTCTGAATCAACGAGATCAAATTCATCCAAACATTTTTCGTCATCCATAATGACATACCTTTTTCCATTAAAGACCTTTGCTGTATAATGCCCACTGCTTGCAAATTGCCCATGGTGCCGGATGACAGATACCAACTGATAGCTGGCAAGTGACGTCTTTGTTTGAACATGCAGCTCTTCTTTGAATTTCACTCGGGTATTGATTTTGACATTGTTTGGGAGTACTCTTAGCAGTCGAATCATCATCACTTCAGGGCTTTGAATGATCCCCCATTTTAAGAGCGCATCTTTACCTGTACACATATCGCATCTTTGTGCTACTCTTTCTTCAATTTTGAAACGATTGTCGATTATATCTTGAATATTGACCGATTGAAGTTTAAATGCATCCGGAACGGGCAATTCCCAATAGTAATATGAATCTGGGCTAAAAGATTTGAATCCACAAGAAAGACATGTTTTCTGTACGCAGAATTTACTTGAAAATGATTCCAGTATCTCACAAGCTCGTAAGAAAGGAAAAATTGCTTTTAATATAAATTCAAAAGCGTCTTGTTGTTCGTTGTATTTAAAGAAACAGGTATCACATACCGCTGTGTAAGCAATTTTTATTTCAGACATGGGCAATATGTTTCCCTGATGGTGACCCCGTAATAAATTATGCAAGATTTTAAGTAGCTCATTATTAGCAACGTCACCAAAAGATATCTTATCATACGTTAAGATGAAATATTGTAATGAAGGAATATGTATAAATGATTGCAAGGCCGAGTTCAGCCAGCAGTTATTGTATTCAATTTGCATTCCCTTCATTTCATCGCAACGCATAGATTGAGCATCACGGTCATACATTTTTTGAAATAAGCAATATGTTGTATTTTCCTGTTGTATTTTGTCAACCGTTACAGAATTATCAGAATAGTAATTTTTTTTTCCAGGTCTCTTTGATGTTCTTCCATAGTCCACGTTGTTAAAGTAGGAACTATTTTTATGGATTGGATCAAGCTCTTTATCATGATTCATTTGTAAACTTTGTTTGATCTCATCTCTGTTTCTATTCCAGTATAAGCGAAGAGATTTAATAGATTCATCATGTCTTGTAGTGGGCCATCCAAGTTTTAAAGCAACTTTTTTTAGTATGTTGTTTGATAATACATTGAGTGGTATATTTCCCTCCATGTGTATTACTGTGATGAATGCATATGTTACCTTTTTGCTCTTGACCAACATTTTATTCCCGTTGTCCGGAGCGCCTCCAGCGAGTCTCACAGCCTGGTAATACCTTTCCTGAATTGTCTTCCTCAACTATAGATTAGAGGAACAAAAAGACAGAACAGACAGTAAGAATGAATTATTATTTGAAAGGCATAACATGTACAACAAAACTATATACATACGAATACAGGTCCACATTACATCACAAGTACTATATTCATTCATTTTAAATCATAAATCTATGAATATAATTGCTGATGATGTCTAATTATTGTTTCTGCTTTTCATGTTAGCAACCAGGGGACTGATGGCTTTCAAGTCCTCTGCGAGGGGCTGGGTAATTATGAGGATGTATTACGAATGGCCACGAGCGTATTGACTTGGTTTCGAATTTGGGAACTCCCTGTTACAAGACCACAGCTCTACCCCTGAGCCATCGCGTAATCATCAATAATTGAATAATTTGTTATCAATTCTTGTCTACATGTAATTAAAATTGACGTGCAATACTACCTGAATGTAATCTACATGTATGTTCAACCTTATTAAATAATAATTGAAAAGTTCAACTTTATGTAGTCCTGACCTATTGATGCATTAAGGACAAGGTACATCCTTGTCTCTTATTATTTACGCCCAGTATTGCCATTGTTTTGAATTAAAATGAAAGAGTTTGGTAAAAATTAATGTCCGGAAATATACTAATCATGTTTCTCTACATCAGAAACTTTACTTAAATGGCATTGTAAGCATCAACAGAATTTTTAGAAAAGTATTTACATAATAACTAAGACACTATAGAGAAACATAATAATAAAAGTAAACAATATGCAATTGCAAATTATGTGAGTCTACCATTAAATTAGTAGTACAATTTTAGGTATATGTAGGTGAAATAACTTGTGATGAAAGTGACGACCACAAAAGGCAGGCAGGTGGAAGGGAGAAGTTGAGATCGAGGACTGAGAGTGCAAGAGAGAGAAAGAGAGAGAGAGAGAGAGAGGAGTGGAGAGAGAGAGAGGAGTGGAGAAAGAGATTAAGGAAGAGATGAGGGGGAGGTACAGAAGAAGAGTAAAAGGGGGAGGAGAAGAAAGAAGAAAGGGAGTAGCTGGTGGTCATCAACATACAACAATACTATAAAATGAAACTAATTAGGTCATCGACTGTGCGTACGTAGTCAAAAATGATGCCTCATATCAGCCATTTAGCAAATTTACAAACCAAAATGGAAGCAATTTTTAAAGTTCAAGTTTGATTGTTAGCAGTTAACAGGTTCTCAGAATATCGTGATTACAATTTATTTTTTATATTCATGTCTCTGCAAGATAAACATATGTCCTGAGTTTGATAGTAATCTGTCGGTTCTAAGGATAATGCGTTCAGAAGCTATTTACAGGCATACATAATGAGCCCCATGACGTTTGACCTCATGACCCTAAAATCTAATCAGTTCATTGGCTCTGCAAGATACATACACCCTGTACATGACCCAAGTTTGGTAGGAATCCACCAAACAGTTCTTGAGATCGCGCGATCACAAGCAACTCTTGCATACATAATAAGACATATGACCTTTGACCTTGTGACCCCAAAATCTAATCAATTAATTTCGTCTGCAAGATATACATGACATAAGTTTGGCGGGAATCCATCAATCGGTTCTTGGGATAACGCGATCACGAGAACGGAACGTACAGATCGATGTACGGACGGACGGACAACTCGAAAACATAATGCCTCGATCTGGCTACTTTGTAGCGGGGGCATAAAAACTAGAGTATGATACATGTATCTGTATTTTACCAATTTATTCAACCCCACCCATGATCATGTTTATCAAAAGAAAACTTAGATTTGAGACTGCTTTCCTTTTAAACCCTATCTCTACCGAACTACCAAAGGTTTAGTTAAGCCTGGCATCTGGTACATTTTTTTCTTTAGAAATAAAGCTTCTTCTACATAATGTGGATGAGGAGAGGGTAAAAGTTAAATCTGCTTAATTAAGGTGCATCCCTCCTGTTTTATTTGTTGTAGACAGTAGTGACTTACTTGACTTATGGCGTCCACGCAGGCCAGGGGGCTCGTGATGGCTTCTGTATGGTGATGGTACATGTATGCCCAGTTTTTCTGTCCGCAGTAGTATTGCATCGATATCGATATCCTGCAAGTCAAGGGGGGACCTTGCTCGTTGCCGATTCTGGTGTTTGCGAGCCTTCCTATTAGGCCTGATCTTATTTGACATGATATTTGATTTGATTTGATTTGATTTAATTTATTGGTTTCTGACATTGCTTTTAGTATTTCCTCAGGTGTAACATCCAGCCATCGAAGGTCTTGCAAAGGCTTTGAAATGCTCATCACCACTGTATATGTATATGCAACTATATAAATTAGACAATTTCCTAGGCCTGATCTTATTTGACATGATATTTGATTTGATTTGATTTGATTTGATTTATTGGTTTCTGACATTGCTTTTAGTATTTCCTCAGGTGTAACATCCGGCCATCGAAGGTCTTGCATAGGCCTTGAAATGCTCATCACCACTGTATATGCAATTATATAAAAGAGACAATAAAGATATAGATTTTCCAATTTGGAAGTATTGCAATTTTAATAAACGTTAATTAATTCCAGATGTGTAGACAAAACTAGACATGTACTGATACCAGTTCTAAAACATTAATATTTCCTCTCAAAATATCACTAGGAGTGTGCTGTAATGGACTGCAGACTATGATATATATATTAGCAAGATCAGCTATTAAAAGTTGTTGCCAATATTAAGTCTGTAAAATCATAATTTTGATGAAGCCTTTTACCTGGTGCTTTTGTAAGCTGTTTTGATTTCACGTTTGGTTCATTACATAACCAATTGAATCTGAAACCTTTTCTTTTTTAAAGCGTTTGTATTTATGTGCAATACATGTAATTGGTCTTATCTTGGAAAGAAACAATTCTAAAAAATGCTTATTATAAATGAAACTACTCATACTACGCTTGGGCCCTATTGCATAAAACTCAGCGTGGACGGTAATTATGCCATCAATAGTAGCTTAAATAGAAACCTTGATTTGATTGGCTGAACAAGCTCTTCTATAATATAATTTGAGGGGCCCTCCGACACCATCCTGATGAGTTTCTATGCTATTTTTTGTGTTTTGTGTCCAGTAACACTTAGCGCTTTAATAGAGACTTTGGTGGTAAGCGCTTTATAAGTAACGTTTTTATTATTATTATTATTTAACACAGCTTCCTATGCAGAGACAGTTTGGTGCATAGGGTAGATGGAGCTGGTGCAATCGGTCCAACTTTGGGATTTGTTTTGGGTTTGTTCATTGTTGTTAACAACGTTTTTGACAATGAGTTAGATGGTCCAAATAATTGGCTTAAGTCTGATATGGAGTTGGCGTAGTTTTAGGGTAAAATACTTAGCCAAAAGTGTGAATTGAATACCAAAATTGGCTAAAATAAGTAAAAAGCTTAAATTTTGTACTTAAGTATTGAATTGAATACAAGCCCTGGTGTATTATGGTTGGTTTCCGAGACACATTCCATTATCATTTTGGGCAATTAACTATAAGATTCTTCTTACCTATTACAATGTTTCCTCTGTTTCCTCTCTCCAACGTGCCTGCAAGTGGTAGGCACCTTACAGTCGTCATCTGTTTAATGCAATAAGGAAATATTCCGCCATAAATGTTGTTTTTTTTTTTTTTTTTTTTTGCACAAGATATCCTTCTAAAGACTGAAGATACAACGTTGATTCAATAACAAAATTGTGTTCTCATAAGTACAATAAGAAATTTAAAGGGATAGTTGAGTTCTGTTTTCAGACCGCAAATGCCTTCAAAGTGCATGGTTATTGCTCTTATTTTTATCTATGACATTTATAGTGCACTTTTAGAACCTAAAATTGAAATTTAGCCAATACGAACATACCAATTCAGCCAGAATTTGCATTGGCTGAAATACGACGTAAGAGGCGTTATTTCGTTTTTGTCAACGGTTTTTCCAATTTTTCTAAATATCTAATATTTAGATATCGTTATATTTCAGCCGTCTCTGAACCGAGTTTGATCAAACAAAGATGATTTTGTCATTTAAATATTATGTTCTTTCAAATTTGACACTCAGTTTTTCATTATCTCACAAAAAACTAATTTTGTGTACCGACCTCTGTAACAGAACTCAACTCTCCCTTTAAAAAAATCAAATGTCACGTTCTCTTCTCATTAGCAATTAAAATTAAACTGCAAATTCTTCTTACATATTTCTGTCAGTTAAAAAAACAATTATGTATCTTATAACAACATGTATGAAATGAAATGTTCCAACCGTGTAAAATAAAATAAGAAACAAAAGAAACATTGTGAACTTTTGATTTGGGGTTTTAGTTATTTCGAACTCTCTTGATTGTGCCATCATACAAAATTGGAAAATATTGTCCGTGCTTCATTGAAACTTACCGTCCTTGACTTCCCCCTGAAGCCGTCTAGACGGGACGGAATGCTGACTGGAATGTCCTGAAATTCATAACAATGATGAAAATTACCATGAATTTTATAACTGAAGTTATTACATGAAAGTCTATCAAGCTCCAAGCCTCTCAGTTCTTTCAGCTCTTTCGTAGGGTTTTCTTCTTCGTTATATTTTCTTCTTCTTCTTCGCCTCCTTCTTATTTTGTTCTTCTTCTTTCTCTTGCGCGTCTTTTCTTTTTTCTTCTTACTCTTATTCCCCCTTCTTCATCTCTTTTTATTTAGATACTCAATTTTATGAGAAAAATAAACAATTTATAAAAAATAAAAGATTTGAATGTAAATCTCTGTTGCATCAAATTCATATGAAATAATTTATCAGCCTAAATTGACGGTTATAATATTTGTCAGACATACTTTAGCGAAAAGATATAGACATGATAAAGTGAAACTAAAGAAGAATCCAGGATGGGGGGGGGGTGAAAGGAGAGACAAAATAGCATAATAATAAATAAATACAGTACAGACTATATACCGATGTGCCCAACTTTCTCTCTCTCTCTCTCTCACTCTTTCTCTATGTCTGTCTGTCTTTCTTTCTCTCTCTCTCTCATATATTGTTCATCTCCTTTCTCCGAAGAATCTTTTCTTTCTTCTTCTCACTCTTAATCCCCCTTCTTCTTCTTCTTCTTCTCCCTCTACTTCTTCTTCATCTCTTTGTATTTAGATACTCAATTTTTAAAGAAAAATACATAATTTATACAAAGTAAAAGATTTGTATGTAAATCTCTCAGTGTTGCATCATATTAATATGAAATAGTATATCAGCCTAAATTGACGGTTATAATGTCGGACATTATACTTTAGCGAAAAGATATAAACATGATAAAATAAAACTAAAGAAGAATCAATAACGGGGGGGGGGGGGGTTGAAAAGAGAGACAAAATAGCATAATAATAAATAAATACAGTAAAGACTATAAAACGATGCGCCCAACTTTCTCTCTCTCTCTCTCTCTTTCTTTCTGTCTGTCTGTCTGTCTTTCTCTCTCTTATTCTGTTCTTCTTCTTTCTCCTCTGCATCTTTTCTTTTTTCTTCTCACTCCTATTCCCCCTTCTTCTTCTTCTTCTTCTTCTTCTTCTTCTCCCTCTTCTTCTTCCTCTTCATCTCTTTTTATTTAGATACTCAATTTTATGAGAAAAATACACAATTTATTAAAAGTAAAAGATTTGTATGTAAATCTCTCAGTGTTGCATCATATTAATATGAAATAGTATATCAGCCTAAATTGACGGTTATAATGTCGGACATTATACTTTAGCGAAAAGATATAAACATGATAAAATAAAACTAAAGAAGAATCAATAACGGGGGGGGGGGGGTGAAAAGAGAGACAAAATAGCATAATAATAAATAAATACAGTAAAGACTATAAAACGATGCGCCCAACTTTCTCTCTCTCTCTCTCTCTTTCTTTCTGTCTGTCTGTCTGTCTTTCTCTCTCTTATTCTGTTCTTCTTCTTTCTCCTCTGCATCTTTTCTTTTTTCTTCTCACTCCTATTCCCCCTTCTTCTTCTTCTTCTTCTTCTTCTTCTTCTTCTTCTCCCTCTTCTTCTTCCTCTTCATCTCTTTTTATTTAGATACTCAATTTTATGAGAAAAATACACAATTTATTAAAAGTAAAAGATTTGTATGTAAATCTCTCAGTGTTGCATCATATTAATATGAAATAGTATATCAGCCTAAATTGACGGTTATAATGTCGTACATTATACTTTAGCGAAATGATATAAACATGATAAAATAAAACTAAAGAAGAATCCATAACGGGGGGGGGGGAGGGGGGTGAAAAGAGAGACAAAATAGCATAATAATAAATAAATACAGTAAAGACTATAAAACGATGCGCCAAACTTTCTCTCTCTCTCTCTCTCTTTCTTTCTGTCTGTCTGTCTTTCTCTCTCTTATTCTGTTCTTATTCTTTCTCCTCCGCATCTTTTGTTTTTTTCTTCTCACTCTAATTCCCCCTTCTTCTTCTTCTTCTTCTTCTTCTCCCTCTTCTTCTTCCTCTTCATCTCTTTTTATTTAGATACTCAATTTTATGAGAAAAATACACAATTTATTAAAAGTAAAAGATTTGTATGTAAATCTCTGTTGCATCAAATTAATATGAAATAGTTTATCAGCATAAATTGACGGTTATGATATTATGTCGGACATTATACTTTAGCGAAAAGATATAAACATGATAAAATAAAACTAAAGAAGAATCCAGAACGGGGGGGGGGAGGGGTGAAAAGAGAGACAAAATAGCATAATAATAAATAAATACATTTCAGACTTTATACCGATGCGCCAAACTTTTCCCCTCTCTCTCTCCCTCTCTTTCTCTCGGTCTGTCTGTCTTTCTCTCTCTGTCTCTCTCTTATTTTGTTCTTCTTCTTTCTCCTCCGCATCTTTTTTTTTTTTCCTTCTCACTCTAATTCCCCCTTCTTGTTGTTCTTGTTCTTGTTCTTCTTCTACTTCTTCCTCATCTTCTTCTTCTTCTCCCCCTTCTTCTTATTCATCTTTTTTTATTTAGATACCCAATTGTATGAGAAAAATACAAAATTTATAAAAAGTAAAAGATTTGTATGTAAATCTCTGTTGCATCAAATTAATATGAAATAGTATATCAGCCTAAATTGACGGTTTTAATGTCGGACATTATATTTTAGCGAAAATAACATGGCAGAACGGGGGGGGGGGGTGCAAAGGAGAGACAAAATAGCATAATAATAAATAAATACAGTACAGACTATAAAACGATGCGCCCGACTCTCTCTCTCTTTCTCTCTGTCTGTCTGTCTGTCTTTCTCTCTCTCTCTCGCTCTCTAAAAAGATTATAGGGAAAACGAAATAGTGTGTAAGTATTTGGAGAGCAAAATAATTAGTTTGTTTTATTTACTAATGTAAAGCGCTTTGAGCATGTTTATGCTATATAAATATCAATATGTATGAATATATTGCCAAATTTTGACAATTGTAGTTTGTAAGTATATGTATTGACATAAAATAAAACAAATATAAAAAAAAAGCATTTTCTTTCACTAAGACTACTCGCCCGTCTGCCGACTCCAGAATGTCCATAAAATAGGAGATATCCAGCTCTTTTCTATGCCTTTCCTTCTACGCCTGGCCGTACGTAAGAGCCTTGAAACAATCAATTTCATGGTCCCGAGGGAATAGGCGTGTCATCATGGTCATTGCCCGGACAACAAGTTCAAAACTTTGCGCGAAAGTACATTCATCATCACCGGCTAGCCTTGAATTAGTCGCACACACCGACACAGTGCTGCAGGCCGCGCCAGGTACGGTAATTGCATGCAAGCCGCGATCGAGCCATGCTAGCCATGGCATGGAGGAGCAAAACATAATAGAGAGAAAGCTCGAAAGCCACTCATTGTAAATTAAGAAAGTGATTGAAATAAATAAATAGGCCTACCTTAGTTTTCAGATGTATTCCAATTTCCAATTACTATTTCCTCATGAGTAAAGATCAATCTGACACTGCATTATCAACGATCGATAAATCCAACTTGCACTTTTGCAGCGAACACAATACGGAATCAACATAGTCAATAGGACTGCACGCATTGATGATAGACGTGTACTGACGGAGATATTTCTCTCCCTCTCTCTCTCTCTCTCTCACTAGTCATACACTAAAACACACACGTTCAAATCATGGCATTCATTACACTTCTCAATTGGAGACTGCTCACGTAGACTTTTTTTTTTTTACTGAAATGTCTTTTTTTACACTTCTCATACATTACTGCACGACACTGGTGTCTAGTGCTGAGAATAAGGTACTATGTGTGAGACTACGTCAAATTTGTTTTGCGCGCGATGAGACCGGAGCTCATACATATTCATATTATGATGTCGCAAGACTTCTATTTGGGGCTGGAACAATGGCATCTCTGTTCATAGTTTTCCTTCTCAATTTGAGATGGCTCTAGCTATGGGGCTCAAACCAACGCAAGATTGACAAAAACATCGTACTCTATCTACCTTCGAATGTGCAGTTTGTAAAAATTTGCAAATAAAAAGATAATATTTTTTCGTTATATTTTCTAGTTGTTAAAAGTGACATTTGTGCACATCTGATATATGTTAATCTCTATCAAAAGTTCTTTCATTTAAATTGGATTCCATATTTTTAGGGTCTACCTTCTGCCATTAAGAAGGATTTTAGTGAGCTAACCTCCGCGCCCTCTAGGACCCCTCTAGTTTTTGTGTGTGCGTAAAGTTTGTCTGCTAAAACAATTATTGGATTAAAATACGTCAAAATCTGCAAGATCGTCAACAAATGGTGAAAGACCGTTACAGATCTGTGATTATAGGTATGTTGTGGAGTGTGTAATTGTGTATTTGTTATAAATTTGATTCCATAGATATTTTTTTTCTTTTTTTTTTCTTCTGGTAATTTTCTGACTTCGACGACGAGCGCACAAATCGTACGCGTAGAAGCCTTACGCCCGGGCATTGGCCTCCCTAATTGAAGTCGTTGACAAAAATCAGAACTGTACCGTAGATTTTATCATTTGAGCACATCTCATACTTTTCCAGTTCAGTTCATAGCTTGATTATTGATATTAATCAGTGGTAGATGTGGACCTATTACAGAGACTGCGCAAATGGCTCTCATTGCGAGTCCAAGCTGGTGAGATCCCGTCCAGCGAATTACGATTTATATTTTGCTGATGCTAGCTACATATAACTGGCTGAGTGGCTGTTCAATTGAACATTAATTAACAACCACCAATGACTAGACTGTGTTCCTTGAGCTGGTGGGGCATATGCTGAACTTTGCATGACCCATCTCATGTCACATTCTAGCTAGGTTTGCTTTTTCCACTATCAACTTTTAAGGTATTATCGGAAAGCTTAGAATTTACCGAATATTTTTTGAAGGCCCAAGCAGAATAGAGCAAATCTCCTGCCCACAAGTCAAAGTACGGTCAACATCATTCGTTGCACTGTAACTCTCAGTAGGCAGTTCAGGTGATTTTTTTGCAGGAGATAGGGGGTGATTTCTATATCATTTTAAAGATCACATTTTTATTTACACAATGCACTTTAAATTGTTCAATTTGGACCAACGGTTCCAGAGATACAGATTTCTAAAATAATTTTCAGAACCATATTGATGAGGACAAAAGATCAAAAGGTCAAACCTATTATAATTGTATTGAAGTCAATTAAACCTGTGTTTAAGCAGTGGCACCATTGTTTTCAGAAGTTTGTGATCTGTTAAGCCTCATAATAGTCATATCTCTTCAATGCGATGACCAAACTCGCTGAAATTTGGCAAATATATTTAGTGATGTTTTGCAAATATGAAATTTAATATATTTAAACAGCACCGTAATAAAATATGCAAATTTATGCAAATTTATCATCATATTGTTATAAAAGGTAAATAAAAACCCTTTGAATCTAAACTTTTACCAAATGATCTTGTCTATTTATTTCTTTCTTTCTCTCTCTCTCTCTCTCTCTCTCTCTCACGCACACGCACGCACACACACACACAAAAGGATGAGGTGACAAATCGTCTATGTAGTCTATACTTGCAGCAATACAGCAATAGAGTAAATGAACAGTTTTTTCGAAAAAATATCGTTACTTTACCCCAAAATATAACCAATTCATGGTAGATTATTACAATATTTATTCCAAATATTAAAATAAATATCACAATTATCAATAAAATACAACATACAATAAACAAGAATTGAAAAAACAAGTCAATCAAGTCACAAACGGGTCTGAATTCTAAGACTACGAAATGGTCTCGATGTCACTCACACAGCTGTTTCATTCACGTACACACCATGCATGTACACGCATCACGCGTCGCATCGTCAAAATCAGTTCGTGCAATTTTCAAAAACTGCAATCATATTATCATATCTACCATAAGATCTACTCATCATCATTATATGAAACTTTCAGGAAAGAAGGTAAGATGTCTAATTTTGTTAATTACGGAGTTGTAAGTTAGTTGAAAAACTCCTTCCATCTGAATTTCATCACATTGTCGGCAGATTTGAGCAAAACCATCTACTACGATGGTTATTCAACGTACAACTCGCTTCCGATGTGCATCGATAATTGCCGAAGAGAAATGACGTCAAATTTTTTTGTTTTAACCAATCAGAAGGCGGGGAAATCCGAAATAAACTGAGTGTTTTTTTTCGGCAGAACCACGAAAGCTCACGAAAGTGTGGCCGAAAGCGCGCTCACCCTTATGTATGTGGATTCGTATAGGGAGATGAAATGCGCACCTGCGTACGTGAATAAGAAGTTGTCCCCATCGCGAAGGTTTAAACTGAACTGCCTTTTCTCAGACTCTCACTGAGTCTCAGCTGCTTGAATTGACCGCGCCCATTTTCAATTTCAATTTCTTTATTTCCGAAATTAGGCCTAGACTAAAAATAATTGGTTTCACTTACCAACGTGACTTTATAATGCGTTTAATAATGGTCCTTTTCCAAGTAGATAGCTCCGTGTCGAAAATCCGCTCACGAATAACGCATCTATGACGTTTTTGACACCAAAACGTAACGTATATGGCGCGCCATTTGCCCGATAATTTAGATAAACACTGTTTATCGCGGATAACTATTTATTTATCACTCGAAAAATAGTTTATCTCGATAAACTATGTTTTAAACTGTCAGTTTATCGCCGATGAACAGATTTTATATCAAGAGAAACTAATTGTATCGAGTGATCGATAAATTACCATAGTTTATCTCGATAAACAGTGTTTATCAGCGATAAAAGTCTTTAACAAAAAACAGTGTCTATCGAAAAGCAGAGTTATTCATATTTCATCAGGAGTGGGCACTTTTCAAACTCGCATTCAAAGGGTCTCAACTCAAATTGCACAGATCATTTAACTCACTAAACAAGTGCCATTTTCATATTTTTTAGTGCTCAAATGATTATTCGTGTCGTTTTCAGTGACCTTACATATTGTGCCCCGCCCCGGCCCCCCCCCCCCCCGTTTCCAATGATATCTCAATAATTGCCTCGTTCTATTCTTTTTTGCACTCGACACCACAAATTTCAATATATTCGCCTTCACCCCCCCCCCCCTTCCCCTCCGGATTAAAATGTTAAATCCATAGCCGGCCCCTTTCCAATATTGACATTTACATAGGCCTTAGCTATTACCCTGTCACCTTGGCGCCAACGTATTATCTGACTTGACATCCCCCCCCCCATCCCTTTTCTATTTTTGACAATTTTTATACTGCTTTTATACTTTTCAAGTCCTGCCCATGCACTCTCTTACTATATTTCCACCTTCTCCCTCATTAGGAAAGATGTTTAAATCTATCTCCGACTGTCACTGCTGCCGGATCTAACGACAACTGTATAAGCAAAAGACCCATCGGCAAACACACAACATGAATTCCTATGATAGGAACGTGGTAGAACTACATCGTACATAACTGTTATCAACAGTAAGAATAAATTAGATTAAAGAATTTGTACCTTCCCTAACCGAATATTTTAACTTTGGTAGACATTTACAGTTGGACCTGCATAACTTTATATGAATGGGACTGAAATTATGCATGAACTGGTGCAATTCGTCCATCATTTAGCCCAATTGGAGAGTATACAGTAGTTATATTTATTTAAAATATCGTTTGGTTAAAAAAAAAAAAATGCCCCAAAATAAGAGGAACACTTTCTACTACCAAAATAACAGAGCTTTTATCAACAAATTAATATTTTTGAAGAAATGAAGAGTTTAGGCCTACTTACTTCATTTTCAAGGGCTAGCTAGCTCTTGACTGTAACATTTCACATTTTAACTGAAGAAAAAAAAAAGAGTACAATATTCCAAAAGCTACATGAACTAGCTGTTCACTATGAAACAGCTAAAAAGCATACGTATAATCTCTCGGCATCTGTCTGTCTCGGAAGACAATAGAATATTGCGCTATATAGTTGTACTAGTTTCTTGGTGTGCAGCTCCTGCTGTGACTGAACAGTCCAATCCTAGAGAGGCAAGTCCTGTTGCAGTTGCTGCAGATAAAAGTCATTTGTGGCTGTGCTGTTGAAGCCGTAGCTAGCTGCTGTCTTTGTTGTTGTTGTCGTCTTTTCTCCTCCCACTGTTCTACTCTCCTCTGGTCACTCCTCTGTTTACCCGTCTTTACAACGCGTCTACATTCAGGACGGTCTGAAGCATGTGCTTCCTAGTTTGTAGGGTTGATTTCACTGGCCTTCATATCCCTCTTGCACACATCCTTGAAGCGAAGGACAGGTCTTCCAACAGCCCTGGTCCCGGTCGCTAACTTTCCATACATTATGTCTTTTGGAATGCGGCCGTCTTCCATTCGACTGACATGACCAAGTCATCTCAGTCGTCGTTGTGATAGAAGAGCATAGATGGTCATCATGCCTCCTTTCTTGAGGACATCCTTGTTTGGAATGTGGTCCTGCCATTTGATGCCTAGAATTCGCCTCAAGCAGCGGAGATGGAAAACGTTCAAACGGCGCTCGACGTGCAAACAGGTCCACGACTCACTGCCATACAGGAGAGTGCTGAGCACACAGACCTGGTAGATCTTCATTTTTGTGTTGGTAGTTAGTAAAGTGTTCTTCCAGGCACGCTTTGAAAGTCTAGCCATCATGGTTGCTGCCTTGCCAATACGTACGTTGAGCTCGGGATCGAGGGAGAGGCTGCTGGATATCACGGAGCCGAGGTAGGTGAAGTTTTCAACCACTTGGAGGGTGTAGTTTCCAATGGAGATGTCGGGAAAGTTGCGTACATCCTGGCCCATGATGTTTGTTTTCTTTAGGCTGATGGTCAGGCCAAAGTCTTCACATGCTTCTGAAAAACAGTTAATCAGCCTCTGTAGAGCTTCCTCAGACTAGCATCTCTCTAATCAGGATGCTCCTCACTTTCGTCTTCGCCCGAAGTCGTGCAAGATTAAACAGTTTTCCATCGCTTCGTGTGTGTATGTACACGCCATCTTGAGATGACCTGAAAGCGTGTGATAGCAGCATGCACAGAGAATAAGATCCCAAAGAGCGTGGGAGCAAGCACACATCCCTGCTTCACTCCGTTCTTGATTGGGAAGGGGGCCGATGTAGAGCCGTCATACTGGATGGTGCCCTGTATATCGTCATGGAAGGATACAATCAACCTTAGCAGTGTAGGTGGACATCCTATCTTCTGTAGCAGATTGAAGAGGATCTTTCTGCTGACTAGGTCAAAGGCCTTTGTAAGATCGATGAAGGCAATGAACAGTGGCTGTCTCTGCTCCCGGCTTTTCTCCTGCAGTTGTCGAATGGAGAATATCATATCGATTGTTGATCTTCCAGCCCTAAAACCACACTGCGATTCTGGGTATACACGGGCTGCAAGCGTTCCCAGGTCGAAAATCCCATAGAGACCAATAGAGACCATTAGAAAAATTATATTGGTCTCTAATGGTTTCTGTTGGAGTCTATTGGTTTCTGTTGGACCCATAGAATTGAATCCAATAGAGACCATTCAAACCATCAGAAACCAATAGAAACCAATAGCACCCATAGAATCCAATAGAAATAGAAACCAATAGGACCAATATAAACCAATAGGACCAATAGAAACCAATAAGACCAATAGGACCGATAGGACCACTAGAAAACCAATGAGACCAATAGAACCCAATGGGACCAATAGAAACCAATAGGTCCAATAGAAACCAATAGAAACCAACAGCTAAATCTATCTCATGCATATTCATGAATACTTTATACGTGTTCACAGAAAATTACATTTATCATAATTTGTTAAAGGTATTACAAAGTTTTGGGAAATTCTGAAAAATGGGTGGATAGTGATTCTTTACCATTTTGATATATTTGGATGCCCCTGTGTATGTATGTAAAGCACTAGAAATGTTAGCCCCTTAAACACTTCTGCTTTCGAGAAAAATTGAAAATAAAGATTTACCGGTGCTCCCGGTAAATTTTGATAAATTTCAAATAGCTCCTACGGCCGTACAATGGTAGCTGCGACCATGAAAATCTCAGAATATGTAGTTGTGGTATATAATTTCCGAACGGGAATAGCTAATCGGTCGATTTTAGTCAAGAAACATTGTTTTATAACTTAATTAATATCTTGACCTTGAGAGGGAGCTATATAACATAAAGTGTTTATTATTTACAATTTCATCACTTTAGAGTCGATTTCGACCACGACAACGATCAGTGAATATTGTAGTATCGCATATGCTTCCAATATGTTCATTTGAACCAAATTCAGGGCCCCATACCAAAACTTTGTATTCCCTTTAAGCAACTTATGACAATGTACATCAATTTTGTGATTTTTATTTTCTTTCTACAACTAATGACCAATAGATTATTTGTTTAATCATGTTACAATTACATTTACGTTTTAGCAATAGATATATTGATTATAATGATTACTAACCAAAAAACAATTCATGTATGTTTAATATATAGAATAGTACAAGACTTCAGTTAAAATAAAGGATATTCTTAAACTCACTTCAAGTGATCTATGTGATGAAGTTAATGCAATTGAGATTAGAATATACTTTTTTTTTGGTGGACAGTTGCTAAATCGATTTTGATTTATCATTATTGATTTAATAATAGAAGCCATTGGACTATTGGTTTCAGTAGGGAATTCAAAATATGGGACCATTAGAAACCCATAGAAAGATCTCTTATGCTATGGTCACATTACCAAAAAGTACCCTGCTCGGCGGCCGAGCGGCGAGTTTTTAACCAATTCTGCCCGGCGGCTGCCCGGCCACCGAGCGGCGGCCGCCCAGTCACCGCTCGTTTTTAGGGCATCGCTCGGTCGCCGCTGAAGTTTTAGCGCGGAGTTAAAATTTGGGCGGTGCCTGCTCACTTTTCACTCGCCGCCCAAAATACGCTCGGTGCCTGGGCGGTCGCCGCCCGGGCACCGACCTAATCGCTGGGCGATGCCTAATTCCAGCAGCGACCGAGCAGGCTACTGATCGGTCGGTCGCTGCTCTGATTTGTGACCATAGCTTAATGGACCAACAGAAACCCATCATAGAAGAAAATATCTAATGGACCAACAGAAGCCCATAGAAGACATGGGTGGATGCTGGTCCAATAGAAGCTTCCTGTTGGTCCATCAGCATTTTTTCTGTGGGTTTGTGTTGGTCCAATAGATATTTTCTAATGGTTTATGTGGGTCCATCATTTCACTTTCCCTATTGAAACCATTAGACACCAATAGCTGTAATGGTTTCTGATGGTCCAATAGGATCAGATCCTAATGGAATTTCGACCTGGGTTTGCAGTCTGCTCAGGATCACACGGGCAAACGTCTTCCCAACAGTGCTTAGGAGGGATATTCCACGATAGTTATTGCACTCACTGCGATCCCCTTTGTTCTTGTACAAGGTAATGATGTTAGCATCACGCATATCATGTGGAATCGTTCCCTCTTTCCAGCATTGGCAAAGAAGCTCATAGAGATGGCGTAGAAGATCTGTGTCCTTTCCGACTTTGATTATGTCTGAAGGTATGCCATCTTTTCCTGGGGCCTTACCCGAGGAAAGGAAGTTCACAACCTTTTTCAGCTCTTCTAAGGAGGGTTCACTATCAAGATCTTCCATGACAGGTAAGCTTTCAATACTCTCAATGGTAGCTTCATTGACCTCAATCTCCCGTGAGTACAGCTCTTGATAGTGCTCAATCCATCTTTCCATTTGAAGCTTTTTGTCTGTGATAACCTCCCCTGTGGATGCTTTGAGTTGTAATGTCTTCTTGATGGTTGGTCCAAAGACCTTTTTTATGCCTGCGTACATACCCCGGGTGTTGCCGTTATCTGCAGCCAGTTGGATGCTCTGGCGAAGGCTCAACCAGTAATCGTTGGCACAGCGTATTGAGTTTGAGTTGAGTTTGAGTTTGAAGTTTATCATCCAAACAAAAATTACATCAATATAACAATCAAATGTGAATGGTTAACATTGAAAGGATAAATTGGACCAGAAAATAGCATGTAATGCTAATCGTGTCTGGTACCACTAACCCACAAAAGTATCACAGCAATGAATGAGATTGTAATGAATAAATATGAATAACTATTGAATACATACTTAAGCTACAAGCTATTCTACATCTAGGCTTAAATATGTTCTGTGATTAAATAAAAAGCGTTAGTATTTTACATTAAATAAAAGATAAGGATTATATAACATAATATTTACAGAAAGGCAAGAACATTGGTTCAAAGTTTAAAACAATTATTCTATTAACATTTGTGATATTAGAGTTCTACGAAAGCAAGACACCGATATACTTTCTCCCGTACAGAAAGGAGTAGCTTATTCCAATAGCGTGTGCCTCAATGACATTGAAAATTTACCCTGCGTTGACCTTACTTTATCCCTTACAAAAAAGTACCATGGTAACCATGTTACTTTTGTCCAAATTACCATCCACCATGGTAACCATGGTTATCATGGTACTAAAACAATGAAATACATTGGCTCATTAAACAATGTATTTCTTTGTTTTGGTACCATGATAACCATGGTTACCATGGTGGATGGTAATTTGGACAAAAGTACCATGGTTATCCATGGTAGGCATGCACGCTCAGCTTCTTACTTTCTTCTTGTCTAGTCTCATAGTTGTGCTCTATGAAACAGCAATAATGAATTAGAGACTGCGGCAATTTATCATTCAATAATTGATACATAAAAACATAAAAAGATAGTTTATGGAGTTGATACACATTCAATAATTTTTAGCTCCCGGAATATCGGTTGTGAATGAGTCCTCAATGGACTATAAACGTTATGACTAAAGATATTCTTTCCCTAATTCAAGAGAGAAATATAGTATACAAAAAATGGAGGAAAAGAGCAAAAGATGAGAAGCTCTATAAAAGATACAGAGTATTAAGAAATATGGTCCAAAGAGAGGTGAAAAAGGCTAAACTCGATTACTTACAAAACAAGATAGAAGAAAATAAACAAGATTCGAAAAAACTTTGGCAGAATCTAAAAAGCTTAGGATTGAAAAATAAGAAGCGAAAAGAACAAGAATCTGTCATTAAAATTGATGGGGAATTATGTCATGATAAGATGGCCATCGCTGATGAATTCAATTCTCATTTCACAAATGTGGCTGCCAAATTAGTAGACAAACTCCCCCCTTCCAAAGACTTTTTCAGCGCAGACAATGATTGTATTCGTGACTTTTACGAAAGAAAAGGTGTACGTGAAAACAGCTTCGAGTTATTACCAATCAGTGAACAATTTGTTTTCAAAGAGTTACGTAAGTTGAATGTATCAAAAAGTACTGGGTTAGACTTGATTCCAGCTAAATTTCTAAAAGATGGTGCGAAGGTTTTATTTAAGCCTCTAAGTTACTTAATGAACCTATCTATCTTGACGAGTACTTTTCCAGAAGATATGAAAATAGCAAAAGTGACTCCACTTTATAAAAAGAAAGATAAAACTGATGTTAGCAACTATAGACCTATTAGTGTTTTAAGCGTAGCATCAAAGATTCTAGAAAAATCGGTCTGTGTTCAAATTGAAAGATACTTCAAAGAAAATGATATAATTTATGAATTTCAATCTGGTTTTCGACATGATTATTCGACTGAAACATGTCTAATTCATTTGACTGATTATTTGAGGAGAGAAACTTCCCAAGGGCGCTTTGTTGGTATGGTGCTCCTTGATCTGCAAAAAGCTTTTGATACAGTTAATCATTGCGTCTTATTGAAGAAGTTACAACTAATGGGTTTTGATAAGGCAAGTTTAGATTGGTTCAGATCCTACTTATCTAATCGGCACCAAGTAGTGGCCATTCATGACATTCGTTCCAAACTAATGCCTATAACATGCGGTGTTCCTCAGGGAAGTATTTTAGGCCCAATTCTATTTTCAAGTTATATAAATGATATGTGTACTTGTATAAAAGACTTCAAACTATTATTGTACGCAGATGACAGCGTACTACTCTATTCAAATCCTGATCCTAAATATATTGAGGAAAAGCTCAGTGAACAGCTGTCTACGTGTGTCGATTGGATGACTGATAATAAGCTTTCTTTACACTTGGGAAAAACAGAAAGCATTTTATTTTGTTCTAAAAGTAGTTCTAAAAAGTCATTTGAATTCAAAGTGAGACACAATAATCAAGCAATCAAGAGAAAAGAGTCTGTGAAGTATTTAGGCATTGAGTTGGCTAGCGCAATTTCATTTTCATCTTTAGTAGAATCAGTTGTAAAAAAAGCAAATTCTCGTCTGAAATTTTTGTACAGATATCAAAGTTGTATGGATTTAAAAGCAAGACGTACACTCTGTTTTGCTCTTATTCAATGTTTATTTGACTATGCTAACCCTGCATGGTACAGTAACATAAACAAGTCAGATCAAAAGAAGTTGAAGATTATACAGAACAAAATGGTGAGATTTATCAACTGTTCTGGTCCAAGAACTCATGTTGGCTATAGCGAACTTTCTAAAGCTGGTTTTCTTGAAGTCGACCAAAGATCAAAACAACTCGCATTGCATCACGTGCATAAAATATATCATACTAGGTCGAATCATTATATTCGATCCAACTTCGATCTTGTTACTGACGTACATGATTATAATACAAGAAATAGACGATTCAACTTTAACTTACCAGAAAGAGTAGGTAGTATTGGAAATTCGTTTTATTACAATGCCATAAAACATTGGAATTCCCTTCCCAATGGTGTAAAAGAAATAGGAAACTATGATCATTTTAAGAGGAAATTAAAGGAATACCTAATACTTGACAGTCAGAGAAGAGAAGTGAATGACATGTTATATGATTGAAATTGTTATTCTTCTGTCGGTTCATACTTTTTCATGTTGTATATACTTATGTTTTCGTACGTTATAGAAATTCTACAAATTCATCATTATTTTCCTCTTCTTCCTTCTCCTCTTTTTCTTCTTCTCCTTCTTCTTTTTCTTCTTGTACTTAATATCATTTCTATCATCAGTTTAATGTTGTTATTATTATCTTTAATAAGTAGTTCTTTTAATTTTCTTATCTGTCTGTAAATATTACTATTTTAATTTATTAATTGTATACATGTCTGTAAGGGACCCCACTGGAAATAAGCTCTCGAGCTTTCGTGGGTTATCCTGTTCAAGCTGACTTATTTTTGATCTGTTATTATTGTATATTGTTGTATGTTGGAAGCTTGTCGAATAAAAATCAATCAATCAATCAACTCTTAGTGCCATCTTTAAGCTACTAAAAGTGTTTCAGAATGTACAGCTAATAGCTTCTAGCTGTTTCTTAATGTACAGAGCAGCTTATAGCTGTTGAACAATAACAGCTAAGCTAGCTATATAGCTGTTCCAGAATGTAACAGCTATAAACTAATAGCTGTTTCAGAATATAACAGATAAGCTCTTAGCTGCTCTAGGTGGTAACAGCTAAGTGACAGCTATGTGCATGCTAAACTAGCTGTTCCCTTTGGTAATTAAGGAATATTCTCGATAAACACTGTTTATCATATCAGTCGATAACCATATAGTTTATCGCTCGATATACAGTATTTATCTGAATTGTTGGGCAAATTATTGGGCATACTATGTTTATCTCGATAAACACTGTTAATCAGTCGATAAACATAGTTTATTGCTCGATAAACAGTGTTTATCGGAATTATTGGGCAAATGGCGCGCCATAAAGCGCCATAAAGTAAGGAATATTCTCGATAAAAATTGTTTATCATATCAGTCAATAACCATATAGTTCATCGCTCGCAGTCGCGTACCCTAAACTGGAATATTCCAGTTTAGTGGTCCCATACATAAAAGGGATTTTTAGATTTGCACGTCGACATAGTGGATTTAGGGGGGGGGGGCTGGGGAAAAAACGTTAATTTGACCTTTTTTGGAGATGCCCCCCCCCCCCCCCCTGGCGCTCACGGGGGGGGGGGGTGGCACTGGTAGTGTCTTCAAAGGACGTCAAACGTATAGCAGTCCATTATACGTGCAAATCTAAAAGTCCCTAATACTCCAGCGCCGTATATAATAGAATATATACGGTACGTACTGCCACCTATACAAGGCATTTTAGCTGCAAAATAAAAAGTCGCAGTTTGCACGCTACTCCGAATACGAATCTGGAGCGGGCAACGTTGCCATATTGCCCTCTTCCGGGTTTTCCCAAGGGGTTTTCCCCGTAGACGGCCATTGTACTACTAAATAAATCAGAGGGCAACATTCTGCCATATTCCATCAGTGCGCTTGCGCAGTAGGATTCAATTTCTTGATATCCGTATCTGTATCTGTAAATATGTCCGTGACGTACAATCACCAGCATCTGGTTGTCGCGTAGCAGACTACCAAAGTTGTATATCATTTTGTTTAAAAAATGCCTTGTATATATATATAGGTAATACTAATTATATTGACAGGGCTTTTTCGGAGGTATATCAGAAATATTGACCGTGCTATAAGGCTATACCGTGTGTCTCAAAAAAAACGTAACACTTTTGAAATGGTTGCCAAATTGAGCATATATAATTTTATGAAAAAATGTCTATATGTATGGAAAGCTAAAGGACCAACCTTTCATATGATATGAAAAAATTAAAAAAAAAATCATGCTTCGATGGACAGTGTTCACTTAAGTTAGAGGTATGAAAATGGGCCTGCGCAGGATTTTTCCTTCCAATTTTGGATGAACAAAGCAGTTTTAAATAAGAAAGAAATAAAAGAAACATGAAAATCTTTTAAAAAAAGATTTAACTTGTTTTTTGTCATGTCTGCCCTAATGTGTGTGTGTGTGTGTGTGCACGTGTGTGTATGTGTGTGTGTGTGTGTGTGTGGGGGGGGGGTGGGCGGTGGTGTTTCGGGATTGATAAATAACACTGAAAAAGGAATGGTATTCGAGGTATTCAAAATATCCTTTTGATTCAAAATATCCTTTTGATCCATCGATCATGAATATCTCATATCGACCTTATTTTGTAAGTTACAAGTAATTTACCTGTCCAAAATTGGAAGGAAAAATCCTGCGCAGGCCCATTTTCATACCTCTAACTTAAGTGAACACTGTCCATCGAAGCATGATTTTTTTTTTAATTTTTTCATATCATATGAAAGGTTGGTCCTTTAGCTTTCCATACATATCAACATTTTTTCATAAAATTATATATGCTCAATTTGGCAACCATTTCAAAAGTGTTACGTTTTTTTTGAGACACACGGTATTGCCCATAATTCGACTCGGGGCAATATGATCTTAGCTTTGTCAATATTTCTGATGCACCCCCCCCCCCCCACCCTCCAAGCCCAGTCAATATAAACGGCACTGCCATATACTCGCTGGATATGTGCATAAAGGAAAAAAATCCCCCCCTCTCTCTCTCTCTCTCTCCCTCTCTTTCTTATTACTAATAACTTTCTTTCTTCTCTTCTTTCTTCCTTTTATATTCTGATAATCTTGTTACTATATCCCACTCTTTCCTCTTTACCTTCTTTCTTTCTGTCTTTTTTTATAATTTATTTCGTTTATGTATTCATTTATCTATTCGTACATTTATTTATTGATTGATTTATGTATTATTATATCCATCTATCCACACATACTAATTTTGTATTCATTGATTTATTCTTTCACTCTTTTTATTTTCTTTGGTGTTTTATTTTAGTACAATTGTTTAGGGCAAGTAACATCTATTTTCGTTTTTCTTTTCATTTCTTTTCTTTTCTATTTCTTTTTGTCCTTATCTTTTTTTTTGGGGGGGGCACAGGATTGGCCTATTGTGTTGCACATGTACGTGAAAGGGTTATTGTGGCCAGTTAATTATCTCTTAAATTTCTCAATTTCGCGAGGGGCAATGAAAGTGAGTATATACTGGTGGCAGTCACATAGCGCGTGTAGGCCTACGTATTTTTTTCCTTCTAAATCAGACCATCTTGTATACCGTGTGTCTCAAAAAAAACGTAACACTTTTGAAATGGTTGCCAAATTGAGCATATATAATTTTATGAAAAAATGTCTATATGTATGGAAAGCTAAAGGACCAACCTTTCATATGATATGAAAAAATTAAAAAAAAAATCATGCTTCGATGGACAGTGTTCACTTAAGTGTGTGTGTGTGTGGGGGGGGGGGGGTGGGCGGTGGTGTTTCGGGATTGATAAATAACACTGAAAAAGGAATGGTATTCGAGGTATTCAAAATATCCTTTTGATTCAAAATATCCTTTTGATCCATCGATCATGAATATCTCATATCGACCTTATTTTGTAAGTTACAAGTAATTTACCTGTCCAAAATTGGAAGGAAAAATCCTGCGCAGGCCCATTTTCATACCTCTAACTTAAGTGAACACTGTCCATCGAAGCATGATTTTTTTTTTAATTTTTTCATATCATATGAAAGGTTGGTCCTTTAGCTTTCCATACATATAGACATTTTTTCATAAAATTATATATGCTCAATTTGGCAACCATTTCAAAAGTGTTACGTTTTTTTTGAGACACACGGTATAGGATGATGGTCGCCAGAATAGTATAGCAGTTTCACATTTCGGTGGGGGTGACTGTGAGCCACTCCTTATGATAATTTGTACGAGATGAACTATGGACCGTGTGTTTCTATGTCAATAGACCATTTTCGTAATGTAATCAAATTTTAATGCACATGTCTATGTTTAGTGCCTCGTATGAGTTATTTCAAGTACCATGCACATTTTATTAACTTCTGTTTTCGTTTTTCTTTTCATTTCTTTTCTTTTCTATTTTGTTCTTTTCTTCTTTTTTCCCCCTTTTTTTTCTTCTTTCTTATCTTTGTTGTTTGTTTGGGGGACAGGATCGGCCTATTGTGTGTTGCACATGTGCGTGAAAGGTTTAATTAAGGGCTGTTAATTATCTCTACATTTCTCAATTTCGCAAGGGAGCTAAGAAAGCGAGTATATACTTGTCAACTGGTGGCAGTCGAATAGCTGAGGCCTACGTATTTTTTTCCTACGAAATCAGACCATCTCGTTAAAATATAGGGTGATGGTTGCCAGAATAGTAGCAGTTTCACATTTCGGTGGGGGTGACTGTGAGCCACTCCTTATGATAATTTGTTCGAGATGAACTAAGGACCGTGTGTATCTATGTCAATAGACCATTTTCGTAATGTAATCAAATTTAATGCACATGTCTTTGTTATGTGCCTCGTTACAAATTATTTCATTCACCTGTTACAAATAATTGTATTTCAATAGTCAGAATGTGAATTGCATACATTATGTTGCTAGGTAGGACAAACACTATGGCTTGTCCTACATTAACAACACGGAATAGGTGCAATTCGCATTCTGACTATTGAAACCAATTATCTGTAGGTGAATTAATTAATTTGTAACGATCGAGGCACTTACAAAAGATTTGTGCATTCAACTCGCCTCGGTTACATATTTACAAAAATTGTCTATTTATACAAACTGCATAACTCGCGTGAATGGATTTGCGCCCTCTGTAGAGAAGATCCCGGAGATGGTCGAAGGAATATTTGAAATCATGATGCTAGGAAATGAAACCAATATCGGGCTAAATATTTCCCCTGTATAATAAATGCAACTCATTTTAGTTGCCCACTTCTATGCAAGACCCTATTCAGGGTAGATAAATCATTTATTAGTGTCTTTACAATCTATCATTTAATCATTCATTCATTCATTTTTTATTTTGTTTGTCCATTCATTCATTCATTTTAAAAAAAATTAAAAAAAATTGTCATTATTATTGTCATCCTCATCGTCGTCATTACTATTATTACTTTTATTATTATTATTATTATTATCAGTAGTATCAGTAGTATAATAATCATCATCATATAGTGTTTGTGTGCCCCCTCGTCCCTAAATTTTGTTTTCTTGCTTGTCATTTTGATGTCATTGCTTGTCATTCTGTTTTAAGTCTTGTTTAAGGCATTTGCTTTGTTTTGGTTGGTCTGGTTTGATTTTTTTTTTTAATCATTTGTTTTGTATTTTTCTGTTATTTTGCTTGTGAATACACTAACACAGCAACAAATGATGTATGCTGACCGGATTCCAAGTATTGTGATTCATTCAATAATAGCAAGTTAATGGAATACCTCGTCCCAGGAAAGAAAAATCCATACATTAATTATGCGGGTAAACCAGTCTATAAGGGAGTTTACAGATAGCACATGGTACAAATGACCCCAAATATCCACGGATATTTTACACATGGAAAAGTTCCACTTTGAGCATCTTAGAATAATTACTGCCAAAGTCCTAGACGTGCTTCATGAATACCTTTTGTTTGCCCTCTTGAAAAGAATACTTCCACCTGCGTATCTTAGGATGTACCGTTGGTGCATAAATGAATAATGTTATATAACTTTCATGAGCGCATATCCAGTATTCATCTCTGGTGGGTTTTACCTTTTTGGTACAAATGACCATTATCTGCCCATGCGCAGATTGTATCTGTAAACTCCCTTATTGAATGGCATTGCCTCGAATCTACGTTGATTTGAAATGAACTACAGTCATTTATGCTACGGTCACAAAGGTTCGTACGAACGATAATTTCGTACGAATCTCCCTTTATTTCCATTGTCTTCCCGAATTTCCATTGTCTGAAAATCGTTCGTACGGCGTTCGTAGCAGTTCGTAATGGCATTTGTGACCGAGGCTTAAAATCTCTTTTGAACCAGTTCACTTTGATGAACGCCCCACCGCTCGCTTTCCCCCTTCCCCCAAATCTCTTAGGAGATCTCCGTGAACTCTCACTCGTCAAACACACGATATCATTATCATTGTACTGTTGAAAATGATTTTCAATTTTCATAAATAAGCACTAATAATGTAAGCAATTCCATGCAACGTGTCCTGTCAGACACGACATGTATCCATTTGTTTCATTAAAACATTAACAAAATACTAATAGATAATAACAAATTAACTATTGCATCGCGCTTAACATACTAGGAAGCGCTTAACATGAAATATATAATTTCGAAAGAAAAAACTAAATAGGTAGCCTAACATTATTATTATAATTATAACAATAAACATGATGACATGAGATCTAACAATATACATCGAAAATGTCTTGCTATGGCCATTGAGTTTAATTCATTCTAAAACCACTATACGGTCACCTCAAGATATTTTCTAATAAAATAAATGAGGGAAAAGGTCGTAGGACAAGTTGCATGGAATCACCTAACCTTGCAGAATACACAGGTGCACACATTCACAGATTTTGGAACGGAGTTATATCTAGATTGCATGACCCTTCAGACCTCGACTTATACAGACGAGTGTAAAAATAGAAATGTTTTATCTTTATATATTGACAGCATTATCAAATATGATACTGTTATCTTAGATTTGCTGATATGATATTAGTTTGTTTATTTTTAAATAACAATAGCATAGACACGTTAATCATCACAATAGGTAAATTATTAGTGATAAGTACATGTTCTATTTCGCATTATCTAGATTGGGCAACCCCTAATTGTTTATATCGTTTGTTTTAATATTCTTACACAGCATATAGTGCTGACCCATTTATTCGATTCATTGTAAAACTAATAACAAGATAGCATACGGGAAAGCTAAATAGTCAGGACAACACATTTTGACAAAGTTTAAAACTAAAACAATAAGATAATCATTCCAAATCATGACGAATTAGTCAGATCACGTGATTTTAGTGCAGACTCGAAATCGCTGGCAGAATTTAGTTCTTTATTTTGGGACATAACATTTTTACAAATATTGAATGCTCCGTAATCCAACATAACAAAAATATATGAACCGACAAATTCAGAATTTTTCGAGTGATTTTACATTTTACCGAGGCCGCAATTAACCAATTTCCTCATTATACAAAGATCTAAATTCCAACTATGAAACATTCATAAATATATTTTCCTTACATACAGTCATGATAGTAAATACATGAAGTAAATATAACTGAATGAGTCAGACTGTAACAGAAACCTTAATGAGCTAAGTATTGTTATACTGACTACCAAAAAAGAAGACATATATGTAAGTGACCATTAAAAAAAAAATCAAATTAATTATTTAAAAAGATAAATATCTTATACAATGATCGCAACTACTTTCGAAAAATCAACCTAAGAGAATATCAAAGGCCTTATGCGACACGTATTGAAATGTGCAAACATGTAAGTGAGACATTACGTATACTAATCCAAATATGATTTCTAATTTTCTATGAGATGTTCAATAAGATGTCGAAATGCTATTGAGTTGATTTTTAGAAGAAAAAAATGCAATCGTGTTTTAGGTACTATGTCCCATTTGCAGGCCAAAAAAATGAAAAAGTTAAATTCAAACTGCATTTGAAAGATAATACTAATTTAAAACTTCCCTAAAAAAGGTGGGGCTTGAAAATGTCTTCAAGTGGGAAAATAATGACTATTAGTTGTCAAATCGACTTTAGGGCTATAGAGCCCAAAAGTAATAGTCTTGATTTTCAGACAATTATTGTCCGAATGGTCATACGTTTTATGCTGCGCAAAGATTCAATCAGTTTAATATTGGCCATCACAAGAAGTGGGTTATTGATGTAGACAAATGCTCATGTACCCTTTACAACTCTTTTCATGTATGTTATTACCAAAGAAGAAAAAAGCCAGTCAGTCACTCAATAGTGTCTGACAGTGAAATCTAGCAAGTAAACGGGTTTCCTTGCATAATTTGAATATGAGGACACTGCTAACGTTTAAATTTCACAGATATGACATACATGACATATTCATAATTCCTGCAAAGTTCTACAGAATTTGAGGTTGGCTGCAAAAGGGACATAGTACCTTTAATCGGCTTAAAATTCAGTCAAAGTCGAGGGTCAGACTACTTTCCATATGTCTCTACAATGCCTCGTCATCCCCGTTTGACATTATCAATTATGTTTATTTACAACGCATTAGTTAATTCTGCTAAACATATAAATCATTGGGAATATGGCACGAATTTCTTGTCTCGTAGACTCGCACTGACAACCTTGTAGCAAATGGCTTCAACCAAAGCTACTTGAGACCGATAGTTACGCCACCGGAAGATGCTGCTGATTGGTCAGGCAGCTCACAATGCTCCAAAATACTTTCTTTATATATGTATTAAACGGAGGAGGCAACTATTGTGACGCCTCGTGCTCAAAAAGCGTAAAACAATCGTGGTTCTCATCCCCGACAAACTGCCAAAAGATTTGAAAAACCGTCGACAACGAGAGTACCGCGTACCATACTCCAATTTCTATTATCCAGTAGTTTCAAGGCTTTCTCCTTTGTGTGTGTTTTTCATATGCCTGGTGAGGCTACAACCTTGCGTAAATCGTTTGTTGCAAATGGAACATTTGTGTGGTTTTTCACCCGTATGGGTTCGCATGTGAGTATAAACACTATTTAATTGGGTAAATGCTTTATTACACACGGTGCATTTAAACGGTCGTTCGCCTGTATGGGTACGCATGTGCGTGACAAGATTCGCCTTGGTATAACATCTTCTCTGACAGTTTGAACATTCAAAGGGTTTCTCGCCGGCATGTCGGCGCATGTGCATTGTTAGGGTATAGGGTTGAGAAAACCGTTTATTACAATCCGAACATTCATAGGGTTTCTCGCCCGTATGTGAACTCATATGCCTTGATAGTCCCTTACGGTTGGGAAACCTCTTGTCACAAAGTGAACACCCATGAGGCCGGACTCCCGTGTGGGTTGCCATATGCAAACGGACATATGACTTGTGTGTAAACCGCTTCTCACAAATTGAACACTGCCAAGATCTTATCCCTGTATGAATTGCCATGTGATTTTTAAGGGATTCTTTTTGTATAAAGGTTTTGTCACAAATGGTACACTTGAAAGGCTTTTCTCCAGTGTGGGTTTTCACATGACGTTGAAGTTGGCTCTCGTAGGTAAATTCTTTGCCGCAAAAAGAACACCGGCGGGGCTTTTCTTCTCTTCTGGATCCTCTAGTTGCATTTCGAGGGGGACATGTATTACAGGAACAGTTATACGTTTCCCTATTTGCGTTTTCACTCGTTTCATCCCGTCCCGATCCTCCTTGCGAGTTCCAGCCCCCATGGTAAGAACAAGGACCAACCATGCGATTTCTCTCACATTCAGCAACATGCAGTCCTTCAAACCCAACCTGTGGCCTCACCTCACCGGAGCGAGGCTCAGCAGGCATGAAGCTCTTGCCGTGAGGTAGCGCGTCGAACTGCGGTTCGGATCCATCTTTTGAAAGAAAATATGGAAGCGTCACTTGGACTGCTTGCGTATGATTTGTTTCATGGTGGCTCCCAACGCCTGTCGAGGCCCTGTCAGAAGGTACTTCCTGGGTTAACATCATGCTCTGTCTGATGTTTGCATTTCCATCTGAGAAGAAAAAAACAAATCAATACGATTTCTAAAAAACCGGGAATGACGCTTGCTGAAAATTAAAGAGGTGATGTTATACAATGTACCACGTGACTGAAACATTAAACTCCTAACTTATTTTCAAACGTAATGGTGCATGGTATAGGTCTACGCAGATGTTTTAAAGGTCTTAAGTGGGAGATTTAGGATTGTCTGACGGCGTAGGGGAGGGGCAAGTCTTTAAAAAAAGCACCCCAAAAGAAAGAAAAGGATAGCTAATGTTTTAGGCAGCCTTCATGGGGAAAAGATTATCACATTTGCAGAGCCCCTGGTGGGATGAATAAGCTGTATGTTTTTTTTTCCCAGTGGCAACCTGATCCCCTACCCCTCCATGTCCGCCATGGAATTCGTCCCTTTGGTTTTAAACGCACCCGGGGGAAGAGACCTTAGGGTGATTAGGTTTATTTTTCCCTTCCCAGGGGAAGGTGCCTACAGAAATATTTTAATCTGTCTTCAGTAATATTGGTTGTTTAAAGGTACTATGTCCCATTTGCAGGCCAAAAAAATGAAAAAGTTAAATTCCAACTGCATTTGAAAGATAATACTAATTTAGAACTTCCCTAAAAAAAGGTGGGGCTTGAAAATGTCTTCAAGTGGGAAAATAACGACTATTAGTTGTCAAATCGACTTTAGGGCTATAGAGCCCAAAAGTAATAGTCTTGATTTTCAGACAATTGTACCGAATGGTCATACGTTTTATGCTGCGCAAAGATTCAATCAGTTTAATATTGGCCATCACAAGAAGTGGGTTATTGATGTAGACAAATGCTCATGTACCCTTTACAACTCTTTTCATGTATGTTATTACCAAAGAAGAAAAAGCCAGTCAGTCACTCAATAGTGTCTGACAGTGAAGTCTAGCAAGTAAACGGGTTTCCTTGCATAATTTGAATATGAGGACACTGCTAACGTTTAAATTTCACAGATATGACATACATGACATATTCATAATTCCTGCAAAGTTCTACAGAATTTGAGGTTGGCTGCAAAAGTGACATAGTACCTTTAAGGGGGCAAAAAAAGGCCGGTGCCCCTTGAAACGAAAGTGGTATACCGCATAACCGTGTTCACTAGCTAAAATATGTGACTTCCTTTTTTGTGGGGTGCTTGGTTTTAAGAAGTTTTCCGCAGCGTCCCCCTTTTTGCAAAATATGGTATCCGCCCCTGCTAAATATCCAACAGCAAGTCATTACCTTTATAGATTGGCTGTGCTACCTTCTGTCTATCAAGTTTGTCATCTTTTATGAAGTCATCTCCTAACTCACATCGGATGTCAGCTTCGAAGTCTTCTTCCATACAGCGATCTCCTAATTCTTCCACTGTAGGACAGTAGATTAGGTATCCGACCTCTTCAGATGGGCGTGGCTTGCCCATTGCAGCTCTCGTAGTGAAGTCCATGTTTAGGGTATCGGTGGATAATCTGTACAGAATGAAAAACATAGAATTAAAAATGAACCTTACCACGTGTATCCAAAGCAAAAACGAGGAAGCAGTGGACCGATGAAGAAAAGTAAGATGAAAAAGAAGAAGGAGGAGGAGAAGACAAAGTTAAGAAGAATTAAGAAGAAGAAGAAGAGGGAAAAGAAAGCATAGATAAAAAGAAAAAAAGAAGAAGGAGAAGAAGAAGGAGAAGAAGAAGTCGCCGAAAATAAAGGTAAAAGAAAAAGGAAAGAAATCACAGGGTGATCGTCAGCGAACATCAAAGCGAACGATTCGTGGCATGCTGAGTGGCAGACCCCAGTGGCGGATCCAGGGGGATGCACTCTTAATGTCAGCGAGTAAATTGTGCTGAGTAAAACAAGCTGAGTAACAAAATGAGCAATTCAGTACTCAAGCTGGAGTAAGAAGTCAATTTTAGTGGTACTCGTCATCCGAGTAATTTGTTACCTTCGATAAAGAGTAAATCAATGACTCAACATTGAGTAAGAACTTCGTTTGTGTCAATTTTGAGTAAACTACGGTTGGGAATTACGCGGCGGCAGGTGATAAATAACTCAACATTGATCTCTTACCCGAATTTACCTCGGGTGCGAGTGAAAGTTGGATCGATGGAAAGTGCAACTAGCTGTCAATATGCATGTGACACCTGTTCTACACATTTTTACATATTTGCAGCTGTATGTTCCTTTGTCTACCTAAGGAACTGTATATTTTGTTATCTTTCATTGTCCGCCATGTGCATGTCTCGTGCATGCATGTGCGCGTGCAGAAAGATGCGAAAGAACTGAGATAGATGATTGTGACACATCGGGAAGAAATTCTGAGCTCATGGATCGAGCTGGAAGAGCTCCAACCGACATCTAGGAAGGAACTGGCTTGGACTTTTTTTCTGGCCTCCTTCAGAGGAAGGAGCCCACTGTTTTTGTTGGTGCTTTGAGGAGCACCGAGGAAGCCAGGACAGTGTTATGTAGTCCTCGAGAGAAGCGCCTATTCATGCTCTTCATTGACAGCAGCAGTTGACTACTGCTACAAGATGTTTCAAGTACTACAGCTGGATTACCCTGCCCAGGCAGCTGTCATATGAGACTTCTTTGATCGTCTCATTTATGGAATTCGTACCAAGGATCTTATTAAACCATGGACCCTAGTACAGATGGACTAATAATGAGAGTCTTTCTTTGATGAGAGAACTCTGAGTTTTCACTGTGATTCAAACTGATTTGGGAAATTAAAGTCCACAAATTATGTTACTGAATTTAAAATGTCGTTGACTTTATGTTATTTGCATGGTGTGTGAGTGAGGAACTTCAAATCAATGCTAAATTAGAAATCAGGCAAAATTATGGTTTATATTCTCTATTGACAAATAATGGTTACTTAACAGCTGTTAAAAAAAAGTACAATATTAATCAGCGGTTTAGTTAAACCCTTAGTCAAAAAGTTAAAACCCTAGTTGAATCCACCTTTGTTTTAGTCAGTATTGAGTAAAAACATGTACTTAACTTAGTACATGTTTTTACTCAATATTGATTAAGCAACTAAGCGTTACCCAGATAACATCATACTCAATATTTGAGCAAAAAATTGCTCAAACAATTTGAGTCAAAACATGTACTCGTTAATTGAGTAAAATTTGGCTCAACTCATGAGCAGTTTCTTACTCGACATGAGTTGATTACGTTTCTACCCAGTACTGAGTAAAAAAGGGAACCGCTCAACAAAGGAGTAAATATTGAGTAAAGGTTGACTCATTAAAACTGAGTAGAGATTTAGTCTTTTATTGAGTAATATTTTTAATCAACAGATGAGTAGATTTGTTACTCAACACATGCTGAGTAAAGTTTACTCAAAAGTCGGGTGGTTCCCTTTTGACTACCCAAAAGAGTAAGATTTTTAGCAGTTGTTTTTTAGAGTGTGCATGGGCCTCCTCCCCAGGGAAAAACAGAGCAGATTTGATGAGATTACCACCCCCCCCCCCCCCCCCCCCCAGTGACCACGCAGGGAGTTCTAATCCGTCCTGAGCAAACTAGTGTAGATAGGCTTTAAATGGATAGTTCCCTTTCGGCCAGCATTCCTTTTTTTCAAGCTAAGAAAATACTTAGTATTTTTATCTTCTTACTCCGTCCATTTCACTCTATCCCATATATATACATGCACCTTTTGATTCAAAGTTTCAAACTTATGAATATGTTTTCGGACTGAAATTACAACGCGTAAGGGCTTTTGACCCAAATCCATTCCATTTCTTCAGCCCAACATTAGTTTTTGGTAGGTAGTACAAACATTTTGACTTGCCCTACGAACAACATGTAATGTATGCAATTCGTATTCTGAACTACCGGTATATTGAAATACAATTATTCGTAACAAGTGATGAAATAATTTGTAACGAGGCACATAACAAAGATTTATGCATATCACATTTGAATACATTCGGAAAATGGCCTAGCTATTGATAAGCAAACCTATTTGAGAGCGAGCTAAGTTGCAAATCCCGAGGTATACATTAGGCCGATTAGGGACTAGATTGAGTGGACGAGAACGGCATGAACGTCCACTGATCATGCGTGTCTATATGGCAAGCCGTTTTAACATTTATTCTTCTTTGTTGATAATTATATCAAGAATTGAATTCGTGATATCAAGAAAAAGGAATAAATGAAAACGGCTTGCCATGGACACGCATGATCCAGTGGACGTTCAAGCCGTTCTCGTCCACTCAATAGGGACTTTTAGATTTGCGTGGACTGATACGTGTGACGTCCATTCAAGGCAGCTAGTGCATTAAAAGGACGTCGATCGTAGCAATTCCCATTGTCTTCGTGCGAATCTAAAAGTCCCTTTTGAGATTTTGGATGAACAATGCACATTGCGCCAATGAAAGAGTGTCCAATGTAAAGGCCCGGTCTCACCTCCAGAACTTTGCTGGAGCGTTCCTGGAGCGGTGAAAAAAATTCATCACCGCCGTAACCGTTCACCACCGTTTAACAGAAGTTGGCCCCCGTTAAGGCAACGCCGTATACGCTCGGTCACCGCTGATGGTCCCTCCTACCGCTTCGAAAGTTTTGAGCTGCACAAAATATTGCGAGCGGTGAGGAGCGGGCAATTTTCCGCTCCGGCAAAGTTCACCATCGCTCCAACAACGCCCAGTCAAAGTGTGGCCCGGCTAGACGCAAGTTCGTGGACGCTTTGGTCCGCTAGGCCAACGCAGAAATCTTGAACGCTGGACCACCGCTGCTTCGCCAGCTTTGCCCGGGCAGTGATTAAACGTTGCACAAACTTTGGTGGAGCGGTTGTAAGCGTTTTACGAGCGGACACGGGATTGCTGGAACGGTGTCGGGCGTTGAAGCAGCGATCCATTGCGGTGATGAACTTTGGTTCGGCGTTGGTATGGAGGTGTCGGAGCGGGACCAACGCTCGCTACCGCTCGCTACCGTTAAACCAACGCTAAAGCAACGCCAGCTTCAGCGGTGCACCGCTAAGGCAACGCCCGTGTTTTCGATTTGTTTCCCATTTTGTGCGCGGTGACGAGCGTTGTCGAAATTCGGCCCCCTCTCCCTACCGTTCAAGGAACGCTCCAGCAAAGTTCTGGCGGTGAGACCGGGCCTTTACAAATAACTTTCTTGGTCGGATTATCTAATCCCCGTTTATAAGCTAATCTCCAAGCATGCGAAATATAAGAGATTTTCCGGGCAATATACAAGTCAGGCACAAAGGAAGTTGCTTGGGCCTATACAATGTCAATTAAAGGTAAAGACCAGTATTGGAAACGCCCCAATTTCTAAAAATGAAATGAAAGCTCTTATTACCAATCATGTGAAAGAATAAGGTTTGACTAATACATGATGATAACAGTTTTGCCGGGAAACCGCCTACTAATTGATATATTTGGTAAATAAGTTTATCTATTGGCATGTGAGAGATAAACGCACGTGTCGCGCACATATACATCTTTCTGTGTACAGTACTGGTAACTTTATGAAGACTGGACTAAATTTCTTATCATTTTGATGATTCCAGAACCTTGCAGTACACACTAATACTTATATGCTAGATGATCAACCTTTTCTGCTTCCTTCATTCAGCAAATTAACTAAGGTCAAAACGGATGTATACAGATGAACACAATCTTTTGTCCAACTCTCAGCCGCATTTCACTTATTTGCACTGTTTGCTGGGTTTTAAGCAAGGTGTTAAAGAGCATGCATGGAGATTATAGCCCAAGAAGTGTAAGTGGAATTTTATTCAAATTTCAAATAAGGGCAATTCATCCTTTGTAATATGAGTTAATTTACATGCAAGGAGAACATTATAGGAGAACCAGAGTGGTCAGAGTTTGACATATATCCGACCAATAATAAGAAAGTTATAAGTGTTTGAAATATGTGAGGTCGCTATATCTATACGAATCTCAGTGGATTGTGACGTATGCACTACTCACCCGTTCGAAGTATACAAACATATCATTAATTTAATTACTATTTTCACCCAAGCGCTTTCTCCCTTCTGGCATTACTCAACATTTAATTATTAAAGGTCCTCTAAAAAGACATTTTTGTTATTTTTTGTGTTGGAACAAATGAGAAAGTTGTCCGCCACTACATAATTACATACAGACTCAGCCACTTTAAAATTGAAGCCCCCGTACCTATACAGTGCATGTGAGTCAAAGAAAAGTTAATTGCTAATTATTATATAAATTATTATACATCTTATGAAAGAGTGTTTCATCCCGAATCATTTAGTATCATTTGTGTGGAATGCGTTCACGCTTGGATGAACAGGAGGCATTGTTTGCGAGAGTGCAACAATCTACTTGCGCCAAAGTTGATTATGTGATGTTTTTATGAAGATGTTATTTATTATTTTATGGCAACCTACAATACAAAAGTTGATGATTTTAGTGACAACTTGCACTAAAAAAATGTTTCAAATCAATTATATCTACATCCATAATATTTTAGCTGCATAACATATTGAGCTTAAAACATATTTATTTCACTGATGAACATTCAACACCAAAACATTCATATCCATCACAAAACATAGCTTTCAGTAATTTACGTTTAAACTCAAACGTTAATAGCTAGCTTTCACATTTTCAAGTAGTTGCATTCAAACTACACTAGTAGCTACGGTGGGGCTTTGTGATCAGAATATGATAATACACAGTACGGGACAATAGCAGACCTAACATAGGAAACCTAATTAGCGAACGGAAGTGGCTCATTAGCGTGAAGAGATAATTAGTTGCAATGTGGCGCACGGGACTGCAATTGTGATAGTAACTCATACTTTATTGCAACACAAACTACAAGCACGGCCCGGCAAACACGGCAAGTTATACTGGTATATTGATGTAAAAGAGACCCAGCAGAAATGAACCAACACTAACTACATGGTTTACACATCTTTAATGGTTGTTTGTCGTTGAGTAGGCATATTAACACACATAGGAAGTGATCGAGATTATGAAAATACTTCATGTTCATCATTTGTATATATGATCAGGGTGTCTCTCCCTACAAGTCATGAAGTACCACAAACCAAAAAATACAAGTCATGAACAGAAAACGAAAAGCAATTAACGTTCATGACAACATTTCACGTTCATATATAAACAATAAACGTCGATATTATATCAACGCTGAAGTAAAACAGATGACAGAGATATCTGTTGGAAACCATATCAGTATCAACTCATGAAGTAAATGATGGGAGGTGTGTCTTACCTGGAGACTGGAATATATATAGCTGAGAGGAAGATTTGTGTGTGTCTCGTCTCGCATCGTTAATAGAAATGATCGCTAGCTGCTTGTTTGTTACTCCGCCCATCATCGGTGCAGACAATACGGCACTCGTCGTGCGAGGGCGTCCTTGTCGCCCATACTCGCTGGATGTGCATGAAGAAAAAAATTCTCTCATCTCTCTTTCTTATTAAATTTCTTTCTTCTTTCCATCCTTCCTTTCCTTTCCTCGATTATTTCTGTCTTCTTTTCTTTATTCCTTTATTTCCCCTTTTCTTTCTCTATTTCTGTCTTACTTTATTCATTGAATTTTTTATTTTATTCATTCATTAATCTATTTATTGATTTGTGTATTAATTTACTCATCGGATTTTTCGAATATCCATCTATTCATTCATTGAACATTTTGAACCTTGAATTATTCCTTCATTGTTTTTTCTCTTCATTTTCTTTTTAAAGGGCGAATGCAGCATTCATTTATTTTCTCACCTTTTTTTTCTTCTTTTCTTTTCTGTTCTTTTAGTGTTATTCTTTGCTTTGCCTTACTTTGCTTTGCTTTGCTTTACTTTGTTTTCCTTCGCTTTGCTTTGCTTTGCTTTGCTTTTCTCTGCCTTCCTTCCTTATCTTTTCTCTTCTTCCCCCCTTCTAGTTTCTTTTTTATTTCATTTTTCTTGTTAATATTGTTGTTCTAGTTGCAAGAATGTTTACATCATGCACAGGATCGGCCACTTATGATGTTCATATGCGTGGAGGAGGAGAGGGGGGAGGGGGGGGGGCTGTTAATTATCTCTATATTTTTCAAGTTTGTGAGCGAGCGAAGAAAGCAAGTAAATATTGGATACTTGTGAGCTGGTGACAATCACATAGGGCGTTAAGTAATTAATTTCTTGAATTTTATTTGATAAGTTATGACAAATCACAAAGAAAAACCACCCCGTGTAAATACTGGGTCATGGTTGCCAGGAGTAGCATTATATACAAAGAATGCCAGAATAGTAGCAATTTCACATCAGGCGGCGATGATCGGGGATGACTGTTGGCCCCTCTTTATGAAAATGTATCACCATGCGTATCTATATAGCAAACCATTTGCATAATGAAATGAAAATTAATGCATAGATCTTTGTTAATTACAATTTTAAAAATTATCTCATCACTTGTTACAAATAATTGTATTTCAATAGTCAGAATTCCAATCGCATACATTAATTGGTGCTAGGTAATACAAACATTATGGGTTGTCCTACAAAACGCAGAATGTATGTAATTCGCATTCTGACTATTGTAATACAATTATTCGTAATAGGGCAATGAAATATTTTGTAACGATGCACTTAAAGGTAAAGACCAGTTTTGGAAACGCCCCAATTTCAAAAAATTTAATGGAAGCTATTATATTTTCAATCATGTGAAAGAATATGTTTTGACTAATACATGATGATAACAATTTTGCCGGCCCGGGAAACCGCCTACTAATTGATATTTGTGGTAAATTAGTTTATCTATTAGTCTGTGAGAGATAAACGCATATGTCGCGCACGTGTGCGTATAGTCCCATATACACCTTTCTGTGTACAGTGGTTGTAACTTTACGAAGACTGGGCCAAATTTCTTATCACTTTGATGATTCCAGAACCTTGCAGTACACACCAATACTTATATGCTAGATGATCAACCTTTTCTGATCGATTCCACAAGATAGCACATGGTACAAATGACCCCAAATATCCACGGACTTTTACACATGGAAAAGTTCCACTTTGAGCATCTTAGAATAATAACTGCCAAAGTCTTAGATGTGCTTCATGAATACCTTTTGTTTGCCCTCTTGAAAAGAATACTTCCGCCTGCGTATCTTAGGATGTACCGTTGGTGCATAAATGAATAATGTTACATAACTTTCATGAGCGCATATCCAGTATTCATCTCTGGTGGGTTTTACCTTTTTGGTGCAAATGACCATTATCTGCCCATGCGCAGATTGTATCTGTAAACTCCCTTATTGAATGGCATTGCATCGAATCTACGTTGAATTGAAATGAACCACAGTCATTTATGCTACGGTCACAAAGGTTCGTACGAACGATAATTTCGTACAAATCTCCCTTTATTTACATTGTCTTCACGAATTTCCAAGTTGTCTGAAAATCGTTCGTACGGCGTTCGTAACAGTTCGTAATGGCATTTGTGACCGAGGCTTAAAATCTCTTTTTAACCAGTTCACTTTGATGAACGCCCCACCGCTCGCTTTCCCCCTTCCCCCAAATCTCTTTGGAGAAATCCGTGAACTCTCACTCGTCAAACACACGATATCATTATCATTGATAACACTGTTGAAAATGATTTACAATTTTCATAAATATGCACTAATAATGTAAGCAATTCCATGCAACGTGTCCTGTCAGACACGACATGTATCCATTTATTTCATTAAAACATTAAACAAATACTAATAGATAATAAAAATTAACTATTGCATCGCGCTTAACATACTAGGAAGCGCTAAAAATGAAATATATAATTTCGAAAGAAAAACCTAAATAGGTAGCCTAGCAGAGCCGGGGTAATATTGGAGCGCTTTGAGCACTCAGTAGGATGGATATGTGCGCTATATAAATATCCAATATTATTATTATAATTATAACAATAAACATGATGACATGAGATCAAACAATATACATCGAAAATGTCTTGCTATGGCCATTGAGTTGTAATTCTTTCTAAAACCATTATATGGTCACTTCACGATATTTTCTAATAAAATAAATGAGGGAAAAGGTCGTAGGACAAGTTGCATGGAATCACCTAACCTTGAAGAATACACAGGTGCACACATTCACAGATTTTGGAACGGAATTATATCTAGATTGCATGACCTTTCAGACCTCGACTTATACAGACTAGTGTAAAAATAGAAATCTTTTATCTTTATATTGACATCATTATCAAATTTGATACAGTTATACCGGGCATGGTGGCTCAGTCGTTAGAGCGCCCGTCTCATGAACGGGAGGTCGTGGGTTCGAACCCCGGCCGAGTCATACCAAAGACTTATAACAATGGGACCTTCTGCCTTCTAGCTAGGCGCTCAACACATTAGATTGGAGAAGGGTAGTAATAACATATTATGTTATGCAGGGCCCGCTGGAAGAGCAGTTCATAACTGAAGTGGCTACCCTGGGTAAATAAAACGTTATTATTATTATTATTACCTAGATTGGGCAACCCCTAATTGTTTATATATCGTTAGTTTTCATATTCTTACACAGCATATAGTGCTGACCCGCACATTCAATTCATGGTGAAACTAATAACAAGATAGTATATACGAAAAGCTAAAAAGTCAGAACGACAAATTTGACAAAGTTTAAACTAAAACAATATGATAATCACCAATTTTAAGATGTAACATCAACACAGCCATTCCAAATCATGGCGAATTAGTCAGATCACGTGAGTTTAGTGCAGACTCGAAATCGCTGGCAGAATTTAATTTTTTTTTTGGGACATAACATTTTTACAAATATTGAATGCTCCGTAATCCAACATAACAAAAATATATGAACCGACAAATTCAGAATTTTTCGAGTGATGTTATATTTTACTGAGGCCGTAATTCACCAATTTCATTATTTACACAGATTTAAATTCCAGCTTTGAAACATATATAAATATCTTTTCCATTCAGACAATCATGATAGTAAATACATGAAGTAAATATAACTGAATGAGTCAGACTGTAACAGAAACCTTAATGAGCTAAGTATTGTTATACTGACTACCAAAAAAGAAGACGCAAGTATGTAAGTGTAAGTGACTGTTAAAAAAATATTTCAAATTAATTATTTAAAAAGATAAAAATCTTAAACAATGATCGCAACTACTTTCGAAATATTAACCTAAGGGAATATCAAAAGCGTTGTGCGACACGTATTGAAATGTGCAAACATGGAAGTGAGGCATTACGTAATCCAAACATGATTTCTATGAGATGTGCATTAAGGTGTTAAAATGCTATTGAGTTTAATTGTTTTTTCGAAAAAAAGTTGCGATCGTGTTTTGTATAATCGGCTTAAAATTCAGTCAAAGTCGAGGGTCAGACTACTTTCCATATGTCTCTACAATGCCTCGTCACCCCCTTTTGACATTGTTAATTGTGTATATTTACAACGTCATTAGTTAATTCTGCTAAACATAAACACCATTGGAAATATGGCTCGAATTTCTTGTCTCGTAGACTCGCACTGACAACCTTTTAGCAAATGGCTTCAACCAAAGCTACTTGAGAGCGATAGTTACGCCACCGGAAGTTGCGGCTGATTGGTCAGGCATTTCACAACGCTCCAAAATACTTCCTTCATATATGCAATGAGCGTAGGAGGCAACTATTGTGACGCCTCGTGTACATGTACAAAAAGCGTTAAACAATCGCGGTTCTCATCCCCGACAAACGATTTGAAAAACCGTCGACAACGAGAGTACCAACGTACCATACTCCATTTTCTATTCTCCAGTAGTTTCAAGGCTTTCTCCTTTGTGTGTGTTTTTCATATGCCTGCTGAGGCTACAACCTTGCGTAAATCGTTTGTTGCAAATGGAACATTTGTGTGGTTTTTCACCCGTATGGGTTCGCATGTGAATATAAACAATACTTGCTTGGGAAAATGCTTTATTACACACGGTGCATTTAAACGGTCGTTCGCCTGTATGGGTACGCATGTGCTTGACAAGATTCGCCTTGGTATAAAATCTTCTCTGACAGTTTGAACATTCAAAGGGTTTCTCGCCTGCATGTCGGCGCATGTGCATTGTTAGGGTATAGGCTTGAGAAAACCGTTTATTACAATCCGAACATTCATAGGGTTTCTCGCCCGTATGTGAACTCATATGCCTTGATAGTCCCTTACGGTTGGGAAACCTCTTGTCACAAAGTGAACACCCATGAGGCCGGACTCCCGTGTGGGTTGCCATATGGGAACGGACATATGACTTGTGTGTAAACCACTTCTCACAAACAGAACACTGCCAAGATCTTATCCCTGTATGAATTGCCATGTGATTTTGAAGGCTCTCTTTTTGTGTAAAGGCTTTGTCACAAACGGTACACTTGAAAGGCTTTTCTCCTGTGTGGATTTTCACGTGACGTTGAAGTCGGCTCTTGTAGGTAAATTCTTTGCCGCAATAAGAACACCGGTGTGGCTTTTCTTCTCTTCTGAATCCTCTAGTTGCATTTTGAGGGGGACATGTATTACAGGAACAGTTATACGTGTCCCTATTTGTGTTTTCACTTGTTTCATCCCGTCCCGATCCTCCTTGCGAGTTCCAGCCCCCATGGTAAGAACTTGAAGGACAAACCATGCGATTTCTCTCACATTCAGCAACATGCAGTCCTTCAAACCCAACCTGTGGCCTCACCTCACCGGAGCGAGGCTGATCAGCAGACATGAAGCTCTTGCCGTGAGGTAGCGCGTCGAACTGGGGTTCGGATCCATCTTTTGAAAGAAAATATGGAAGCGTCACTTGGACTGATTGCGTATGATTTGTTTCATGGTGGCTCCCAACGCCTGTCGAGGCCCTGTCTGAAGGTAATTCCTGGGTTAACATCATGCTCTGTCTGATGTTTGCATTTCCATCTGAGGAGAAAAAAACAAATCAATACGATTTAAAAGAAAACTGGGAATGACACTTTCTGAAAATGAAATAAGTGATATTAATATACAATGTACCACGTGACTGAAAAATTAAACTGCTAACGCATTTTATTCAAACGTAATGATGCATGGATCAATTATAGGTGTACGCAGGTTTATTAAAGGTATTAAGTTGGAGATTTAGGATTGTCAGACGGCGTAGGGGAGGGGCAAGTCTGCAAAAATAAGCAACAAAAAAGAAAGAAAAGGATACCAAATGTTTTAGCAGCCTTTGTGGGTAAAAAGGCTATCACATTTGCAGGGACCTTTGTGGGATGAATGAGCTGTATGGTGGCCCATACTGGGGCACATTTTCTTATAAAATTAATTTGTTTTCGCAGTGGGAACCTGACCCCGAACCCCTCCAGGTCCGCGATGAACGCACCAGGGGGGAGACACCGTAGGGTGATTAGGTTTATGTTTCCCCTCCCAGGGGAAGGTGCCTACAGAAATACATTAATCTGTCTTCAGTGATATTGGTTGTTTAAGGGGGCAAAAAAAAAAGGCCGGTGCCCCTTGAAACGAAAGTGGTATACCGCATAACCGTGTTCACTAGCTAAAATATGTGACTTCCTTTTTTGTGGGGTGCTTGGTTTTAAGAAGTTTTCCGCAGCGTCCCCCTTTTTTTGCAAAATATGGTATCCGCCCCTGCTGAACATTCAAGAGCAAGTTATTACCTTGATACATTGACTGTGCTACTTTCCGTTTATCAAGGTTGTCAACTTTTATGAAGTCATCTCCTAACTCACCTCGAATGTCAGCTTTGAAGTCTTCTTCCATACAGCGATCTTCTAATTCTTCCTCTGTAGGACAGTAGATTAGGTATCCGACCTCTTCAGATGGGCGTGGCTCGCCCATTGCAGCTCTCGTAGTGAATTCCATGTTAAGGGTATCGATGGATAATCTATACAGAATGAAAAAAAATAGAATTAAAAATAAACCTTACCACATGCACCCAAAGCAAAAACGAGGAAGCAGTGGACTGGTGAAGAAGAAGAAGAAGAAGAAGAAGAAGAAGAAGAAGAGAAAGTTTAAGAAGAAGAAGAAGAAGAAGAAGAAGAACAAAGCCTATAGATAAGAAGAAAAAAGGAATAAGGAGAAGAAGAAGGAGAAGTCGGCGAAAATAAAGATAAAAGAAAAAGGAAAGAAATCACAGCTAGAGTGATCGTCGATCAGCGAACATCAAAGCGAACGATTCGGGGCGTGCTGATCGAGGGGCTGACCCCATTGATTCAGGGGGGGGGGGCCGGGCCTCCTACCCAGGGAAAACAGAGCAGATTTGATGAGATAACCACCTGCCAGTGATCACGCGAGGAGGTCTAATCCCTCCTGAGCAAACTAGTGTAGATAGGCTTTAAATGGATAATTCCCTTTCGGTCAGCATTCCTTTTTTCACGCTAAGAAAATACTTTGTACTTTTATCTTCTTACTCCGTCCATTTCACTCTAGCTCATATACATGCACCTTTTGATTCAAACTTATGAATATGTTTTCGGACTGAAATTACAACGCGTAAGGGCTTTTGACCCAAATCCATTCCATTTCTTCAGCCCAACATTAGTTTTTGGTAGGTAGTACAAACATTTTGACTTGCCCTACGAACAACATGTAATGTATGCAATTCGTATTCTGAACTACCGGTATATTGAAATACAATTATTCGTAACAAGTGATGAAATAATTTGTAACGAGGCACATAACAAAGATTTATGCATATCACATTTGAATACATTCGGAAAATGGCCTAGCTATTGATAAGCAAACCTATTTGAGAGCGAGCTAAGTTGCAAATCCCGAGGTATACATTAGGCCGATTAGGGACTAGATTGAGTGGACGAGAACGGCGTGAACGTCCACTGATCATGCGTGTCTATATGGCAAGCCGTTTTAACATTTATTCTTCTTTGTTGATAATTATATCAAGAATTGAATTCGTGATATCAAGAAAAAGGAATAAATGAAATCGGTTTGCCATGGACACGCATGATCCAGTGGACGTTCAAGCCGTTCTCGTCCACTCAAGGGACTTTAAGATTTTGCGTGGACTGATACGCGTGACGTCCATTCAAGGCAGTGCATTAAAAGGACGTCGATCGTAGCAATCCCCATTGTCTTCGTGCGAATTTAAAAGTCCCTAATCTAAAAAGTCCCTATTGAGATTTTGGGTGAGCAATGCACATTGCGCCAATGAAAGAGTGTCCAATGTAGAACAAATAACTTTCTTGGTCGGATTATCTAATCCCCGTTTATAAAGCTAATCTCCAAGCGTGCGAAATATAAGAGATTTTCCGGGCAATATACCGGTCAGGCACAAAGGAAGTTGCTTGGGCCCCATACAATTAAGATCAGTCCGCCTCTTCATTCAGCAAATTAACTAAGGTCAAAACGGATGTATGAACACAATCTTTTGTCCAACTCTTAGCCCGTATATTTCACTAATTTTGCACTGTATGCTGTGTTTTAAGCAAGCTGTAAAAGGGCAAGAGCTAATAAATAGCCCGAAGTGTACGTTGAATTGTATTCAAAGGGCAGTTCAACCTTTGTAATATGAGTTAACGTACATGCAAGCAGTACATTATAGGAGACCCAGAGTGGTAAGAGTTTGATATAAAATCCGATAATAAGAAAGTTACAACGGTGTTTGAAATATGAGATCACTATCAGTGGCGGATCCAGAGGGGGGGGGGGGGGGAGGAAAAAAATGTGTAAAAACACGTGAATTTTGCCTTTTTTTGGGGGGGGGTGGCCCATGGCGCTCAAGGGGGGGGGGGGCGGGTGCAAATTTTCAAATTTTCAGGGCCAAAAAAAAAGTGGCTATATCTGATTAACTCGGCTCTTAACTAAACTAAGAAAAAGAGGATCATGGGGGACCAACAGGCACCGATTTGGGAAGTTTACTATAAAGAGGGAGCAAGTAGCTACAATTAGGACAGTGGGGCTTTAAACTCAAACGTAATAGCTAGCTTTCAACTTTTTAATTTGTTGCAATTCATACTGCCAATGTAGTAGGTATAGCTCCGGTAGGGATTTGTGATCAGAATATGCTAATACGGGACAATAGCATGAACCTATACATAGCAAGGGCTCACAGGAAACCTAATTAGCGAACGGAAGTGGCTCATTAGCGTGAAGAGATAATTAGTTGCAACTTTTACGTAGCACAAGGGACTACCATCATATATGTAGTAACTCAAAGTACCAGCATACAATGTAAATCGACTTTCTCGCGACACAAAATACAAACATGGCAATAAAGGGAGCACCAAGTAAAGAGACTAGCTAGCGAAGTGAAGCAACAATTAACGTCGTTTTTCTTTCCATGGTTTGTTTGACATTGAGTAGGCATAGCGAGATTATGAAAATACTTCATGTTCATCCTTGGTAACAAATGTGATAAGGATGTTTCTTCCTACAAGTACAAGTGGTAAATACACAAACCAATTCATGAAATGATAATAACCTTGGCCTTTAACATCAAAAAGCAATTAATGTTAATTATGAAAACATTTCACGCTCATATAAACAATAAACATCGGTATTAATAGTTTAATCAACGCTGAAGTAAAACATATGACGGAGACATCTATTGGTTACTACACTACTATCAGCTCAAGAAGTACATGTACAATGATGGGAGGTGTGTCTTACCTGGAGTAGCTGCTGAGAGAAAGATTTGTGTGTGTCTCGTCTCGTATCGTAAATAGAACTGATCGCTGCATGCTTGTTGTCGCTCCGCCCATCAATCGGTGCAGACAATACGGCACTCGTCGCGTGAGGGCGTCCTTATCACCCATACTCGCTGGATGTGCATGAAGAAAAAATTCTCTCATCTCTCTCTCTTTCTTATTAAATTTCTTTCTTCTTTCCATCCTTCCTTTCATTTTCCTCGATTATTTCTGTCTTCTTTTCTTTATTCCTTTATTTTCCCTTTTCTTTCTCTATTTCTGTCTTACTTTATTCATTGAATTTGTTATTTTATTCATTCATTAATCTATTTATTGATTTGTGTATTCATTTACTTATCGGATTATTCGAATATCCATTTATTCAGTCATTGAATATTTTGAATCTTGAATTATTCCTACACTTTTTTTTCTCTTCATTTTCTTTTTAAAGGGCGAATGCAGCATTCATTTATTTTCTCATTTTTTCTTTTCTTTTAAGTTCTCATTTTTTCTTTTCTTTTCTTTTCTTTTAGTGTTATTCTTTGATTTGCCTTACTTTGCTTTGCTTTACTTTGCTTTTTTTTCTTTGCTCTGCTCTGACTTCCTTTCCTTATTTTGTTTTTCCCCTTCTAATTTCTTGTTTATTTCATTTTTCTTGTTAATATTGTTGTTCTAGTTGCAAGAATGTTTACATCATGCACAGGATCGGCCACAAATATGATGTTCATATGCGTGGAGGAGGAGAGGGGCGGGGGGGGGGGAGGGGCTGTTAGTTATATATTTTTCAAGTTTGTGAGCGTGCGAAGAAAGCAAGTAAATAGGGACTTTTAGATTTGCGTCGACTGATACGTGTGACGTCTATTCAAGGCAGTGCATTAAAAGGACGTCGATCGTAGCGATCCACGTTGTCGTTGTGCAAATATAAAAGTCCCTAATATTGGATACTTGTGCACTGGTGATAATCACATAGGGCGTTAAGTAATTAATTTCTTGAAGTTTATTTGATAAGTTATGACAAATCACAAAGAAAAACCACCTCGTGTAAATACTGGATCATGGTTGCCAGGAGTAGCATTATATACAAAGAATGCCAGAATAGTAGCAATTTCACATCATGCGGCGAGGATCGGGGATGACTGTAGGCCCCCCCCTTCATAAAAATGTATTACCGTGCGTATCTATAGCAAAACACCATTTGCATAATGAAATGAAATTTAATGCATAGATCTTTGTTAATTACCATTCTAAAAATTATCTTATTTACTTGTTACAAGTAATGGTATTTGAGTCAGAATGCCAATTGCATACATTAATTGTTGCTAGTAGGATAAACATTATGGGTTGTCCTACAAAACACAGAATGTAAGTAATTCTCACTTTGACTAATACAATTATTCGTAATAGGGGAATGAAATATTTTGTGACGATGCACTTAACAAAGACTTGTGCGTTAAATTTGATTATATTACTAAAAAGGCCTATTTGTCTATATTCGCGTTTTGTATCATGCTTTTCATGCAAATGATTATTTCCTGTTCTTTTCCCATAGAACGTTTTTCCAGAGTGCCCGATAACGAGTTTAAGGTGAATTGCTATTTGAATTGTTAATTGACTCTCTTCCAAACTTGTTGTGATTGTAATGGATCTGCTTGCTTCACAATTTAATACGCGACATTGCGATATTACCCATCGTGCATTTCGCCTTTGTTTACAAACAATGAATGGCATGACTGGTGACCTATATAAGCGTGCATGCTGACGGAGTGCGCGCAATACGCTTGAGGATTTCCGGTGCGCGACTCGCAGCGGGCTCTTGTTGACGTCACAATCAACTGCTGAAAGATGAACTTGCCTTTATGACCTCACAATAGCGCACTATCTAGCAACGTGTATTCTGCTTTTTTGTCACAGTGACGTCACAATCGACCGCTTAAATCAAACAGTTGACCTTTTTGCGTCACAATTGCGGGTTGCTCCGCCTATGACCATTGATAGGTCATTCAAATAATGGGTATATCGAAAATTCTCAACAGGAGAGATCTCATTATTTATTCATAACATATTTGTGCGTGCACATTATCGCTAGGAGAATACCATCTTTCAATTTGTCTAAATCTTGCGAGCTAGTGAAGGGAGCGTATCAAGTGTGACGCTTAACTGTAGAAAACAAATGTCATGAAGACATACTACAAAAAAATGAACTTTGAACTTTGAAAAAAGAGTTTGCTCTGAATATATGTATTGTGCAAATGCGAACAACTGCCATTAATACTATTATTACCAGTTGGTCATGCCAGCAGTCTCTGTAAGGAGAGTATCCCCCCCCCCCCCCCATACCATTGGTTCGCTGCTACTCAAATTTCTTATTCACTTCAATCCTAAATAAAAATAGAATAACAGACCAAATTTACATGAAACAAAATAAGTTCACGGAGCACACAACGCCTGAATGTTTAAATGTAAATTAAGATCGGAGAATAGTGACGTTTGGCAGAGAAAACAACTACATCTAAGAAGCATGACCCTACCACTTGAAGAAAAAAAAGGGATGGAAACCGAGGAAACAGCTCTTTTTACTACAATTGTTGGGCAGTTCGTGGAGCAGTCCAGTCAGCTCATTAATCCTTATAAAGTTCAAGAGCTCTAGATAGAAAATCCAAGAAATTCAACATCATTTACTCTCCAACGATGCATACTGCCCTCTATCATGTTTAAGAGATGAACAACACATTCACCTACTTCTACTTCTACTTGACTATGGTAATACTCATCAACGCCTGTTCAGCATCTAGATGAGGGTAAAGCATCGAGTTGTTATATACAGCTCTATGCGGTACAGTTCCTGAAAATTGAACTGAATTGTTTCAAGAGCCACCTTGAACTGCTCCAAAGAAGGCAATAGTTGTGACAATAGACCGGTTTACTACCGGTATACAAACTCAAATTCGTGGATGTTTCTTTCCTGGGGACCTCGTGACGAGGCATTCCATTAACCTGTTACTAATGAATGAACCTCAACGCTGGACCCACCATCATCTAAAGTTTCTAAACGATACTCTAACCCTAACTAGGGAGTTGGATCCCTGACATTAACCCCAATCCTATTGCTACCCCGTATAACACTTGGCATTTTCTTTCAATTTTGACCAAATTAAGCCCAGATCAATCGTCGCCTGAGCAAAATGTACGATCCGGGGTACGATCACCCAGAGCCATTAATTAGGAGAGTTTTGACAACCCTGTACTCTGTACAATCATTTCATATAAATCACAACTTTTTCACTCTCAGGCGTAGCCTCATCACAGTAGAGCAGTGGTCTCGTAATCCGGTGACCCGGGTTAGAAACCAACTTGGAGACGATGCGCCAGTGCCCTTTGTCAAGGCATTAATCCTAACTGCCAGGTTCCTCAGAGAGGACCTAAAGCCGTCGGCCGTCTGGTTGCTTACTTACAAGCATTTATGCTTTCTTAGCAGTCATATAAAATAACCATCACATCACATCACAGTGCTATGATAAAGAGCATTACTGTGACGGTCAATATAAAATATTCTAAAACTAGTTTTAAAAATAATTCTTTTTCAACATTGACTATATTTTTCATCTACTTCTTGCTCCAAATCCTCAGCTCAAAAATTCGTTTTTGTCTATACATTCTATTTTTGTCATGAGAAAATTGAATTATCTAGATCTCTAGGAAATACCATGAAATATATAGAGAAAATAGCAAAAGATATTTTGTTCGCATGTGAAAAACAATAAGGGAAACGCCCGTCAAGTGGAATTTGTTTTAATTTGATAAAATCTTCCACACAAAAACTCGACCATGCCATTCATAACGGGAAAAGCTGAAAATGCGACTCGTATTTGTTTCCTTCGATAGGGGGGGGGGCAATGCCCTCACCTTTTCTCCCTAAATCAAGAAAATGTGCCCCTCCTGCGACAAGGGGCTCCCTAGCTTCAAAATATATAAAAATTGTCACACTGATCTTCATGTCGTCACTGCGGTGCCGACTGACATTGCATTGCCAGTTCCGTAACTGACATGTCCCTGTAGTTAATACCTATAAACTAGAATGTTAAATCGTGCACCATTTAAAATGACCGAGAAAATACCTTTTTTTTTTAAAGTAAAATGGACACTTTTGACATACTAAATTCCACCTTTAAAGTCTTGGATACAGCATGTTTAAAGTGTTACCATTTTGAGAAAGTGGTCTTTAACATTTTAGTTTTTTTGAGTGTATATTTCTTTAAGGTACCGTTTCTATCACAACTCCCTTTCCATTGTTCTTACTTATTCTTTAATGCTGTTGTGAATTTATATTGATGATTTTGTTAAAATGATTATATATATATATATATATACATATATATATATATATATATACATTTAAAAAAACTATTGCTCCTCATTATGTTTAACAGGGACTGAATGGAAGACCACCATTATTGGTGATAATGCGGTACCCTGTCTAAATATCAGAAATAAATAAATGAATAAACTCCCAACCGAAGTAAATTTCTTCTCTGAACTACGCCTTTTATGCCTTTCAGCTAACTCGTATCTAAGTTATAGATAGCCCTACAGAAATGTTTACTTTAGTATTTTTGTGTACTTTTATTCGAAAATCAAAAGAAATCACAATAATCAAAAATAATTTACATAATTGTATATTCAAATGGTTACTAATTAAAAACCGTAAGCAGATAATTAATTACTCAAAAAGCAAGTGGCTACGAAATTTCATCATGAGATATGCTACATATGCTGTATTTCTTTTTTTCCAGGAAGTTTTTCCAGTTGTCCATTTAGAAAATTACCTCGATTGGGGAGCTCCGCCCCCCTAGAAAACGTTATTTCGCCCTTTTATTGACTGTACATCTACGGTGCAATGCCTATCTATGGTAGATGTACGTATGCATAAACCTATTGCAAATTGAAGCAGGCGCCACTAAAATAAAACGTACGACTCAAATAGCTCTACATGCTGCGCCCTTGCTTGCACTGTTCGAGTACGAATGCGCTGAAGACCCGCCACATAATACAGGCCCAACGATCGCATAGCGTATTGCGTAGCACTTCGCCGTACATTATGTATACTGTATACAGGGATACAGCTAGCTAGTCGTCAAGCGACCTACCAGCAACCAAAGCAAAGGATGTATTTTTGTCTTCCACGCAAAAATCAAGTGCTTTCCCTATAAGCTATATTAACTTCGATGTAGGTATTCGTGTATGCAGCGTCTTGGAACTAGGCACCATCACCGCCGTTAGATCATCATCCCCTCAATTTACAGGACCGGATAAATTGTGTAAATTCAACCTCAAAATCACGCATGAAATTCTTCAGCATGAGTTCTACCCCGAACGCTAAGCCAGCCGTAGCCGCAACCCCTGCGCTCTACTTGTTGTATAGACTGCATGAATTCAAGCAGCGGTGTAAAGATAGAAGGACAGGACAGACAGTCAGTATACCCCCGAAAGAGAGACAAATAACAGAGAGGGATCTACAAATTCTGAATAGAAAAATAGTGAGTAGACTATTAAATTGATACATTATTACAAATTATTACCATTTTTTGGCAAGTATTTCATTTACCATCATCATCATCATTCAATCAATGCATTTTAATTGTTCCAGTTATCTATCTACATGTACATATGTTGATCTAGATCTGTTTTGTCTGTGAAGTTTTATGAGTTTTTTCAATGTTGATCTAGATCTGTTTTGGGCAAACCCGGACTTTAGTGCCCAGCTGAAAATCTCAGTTTATTATGGATTTAATATCAATAATATTAATTATGCTAATATATGCAAATATAAACATACCAAAACTTGATGATTTTTAATCATTTGACGTCATAAAAAGCAATTTTAAGCCAAAAATAGCAGCGAAGTAGGGGATCTCCTCTTTGCTTGATGCGAGATACTAGCGAACTGAAATAACCGAATAAAAACTATGGTGAACTAAAAAAAGAAAAGAAAAAATCAAACCACCTCTGAAATTACCTTTGAAATGTTTATTAATTTTTTCTTCCGATATGCGCACATGATAGGGGCAGGTTGGGATGGGATGGGGGGGGGGGGGGGGGGTGCTCAATAGTCGCCAAATTTGGGGTAAAAGGGCAACTGGCCTTGGGGGGGGGGGGCTAAATTTATTATTTACTTATTTTTCTTTGTAATCATTTTTCTAATTTTTTTCCGGGGTGGCTCTTTTCTTTATTCTGCTTCTTCTTTCTTTCTCACCAGATTTGCACGAAATATTGGGGGCTTGACGAAATGACAACCCCCTTTCCTGATGGGGGCGCCAAATTCAAGGGTTATTTTTTTTATTAATCTTTCTTTCTTTCTTTTCTCTGCCGCCCCCCTCGAGTCGAGAGACGAGAGTCCGAACCTCTTCACCACAACGCTTCCGTTAATAAAGGGGGGGGGAGGGGTTTTTGCTCCGAGGGAGGGGGCAGGGGGGGGGGGGGGCTGGGGGGAAGGATTCATCTCCTTAGGCCCCAAATGTTGCAGGCATGTCTCAAGAGAGAGAGAGAGAGAGAGAGAGAGAGATGAAGCAGAATTAAACGGCAAAGAAACGATACCCCCGCCCCAACAAATAAAATAAATAAATAAATGTGAGAATAAACAAATTAAAAAAATGGATAATTACCAATTGTGCGCCCTTTTACCCAAAATTTGGCAACTATCAAGCTCCCAGAAACCACCCATCCCATCCCAACCTGCCCCTATCATGTGCGCATATCGGAAGAAAAAATTAATAAACATTTCAAAGGTAATTTCAGAGGTGGTTTGATTTTTTCTTTTCTTTTTTTAGTTCACCATAGTTTTTATTCGGTTATTTCAGTTCGCTAGTATCTCGCATCAAGCAAAGAGGAGATCCCCTACTTCGCTGCTATTTTTGGCTTAAAATTGCTTTTTATGACGTCAAATGATTAAAAATCATCAAGTTTTGGTATGTTTATATTTGCATATATTAGCATAATTAATATTATTGATATTAAATCCATAATAAACTGAGATTTTCAGCTGGGCACTAAAGTCCGGGTTTGCCCTGTTTTGTCTTTGAAGTTTTATGAGATTTGTCAATGTTAATCTAGATCTGTTTTGTCTTTGAAGTTGTATGAGTTTTTTCAGTGCATCCTCATCATGCATCATTCTTGCAAATTTAACTATTCAGCAGAAACAAAATCTTTACGGTAATCCATTTTGTAGATGTCACAACAGATGTGAAGGTATATATATGGTTTGCAGCCTTGTCATTGGATTTGCACTATTGGCCCTTTTCAAAGGCTTTAGCACGATATTTCTCTACATTTAACGTCCTATCCGAGGGACGGAGTGTTTTCCACTTTACGTAGCCTGCGTCTATGAAAGGAGGGGGAGGGGCACGTAAACACACAATGCATGATGGGATTTGAACCCGAGATCTTTGGTTCGACAGGCAGATGCTTTACCACTGAGCCAATTACGCCTCCTCTAGATAGGTTTGACTATATATAGCCTACTTTGAATTGTTGCATTTGATTGGCTGTGAACAAATTTGTCATGGAAATATGACATATGTTATTGATCAATTTTATGAAACAATGGCCTGATGACAAGGGTCTGCAAAGCCCCAGAGACATTGTGTTAATCCATTGTAATAATTGCTATATGTAGCCCACATAAAAAAAAGTATCAAGGGTTGTACTACTGTATATCAGCCTAGCTTATTATTTATAAATTTTCAATAGGTAGGCTGTGTTTTCTTTCTGTTTCTGTGTGCATGAAAATATTGTGGTCATCCTTTGTCACATTTCTAAAGCTTGTACTCTATTTAATAATAAATAAACAAGATAAAAAGAAACATCAGGGATAATATGATATTGCATTGGCATCGTTGTTGTTTTGGATTTGGAAGGGGGCAACATTGTTCAAGTTTAGGCTATCAAATACTAAAAAACATGCATAGCTGGGATTATTATCATTATTTCACCATTTGGAGTTGTTGTAGACCATATTGATATTAATTTTTTTCCCCCTGATTTCTTCGGATCATTTTTCATCGATCGGCCATCGAAAGTTATCATCCCATTTATGTAAATCAGCACCGCAATCGGCCTCCCGATCTGATAATCAGTTACAGGGTTTTCAGAATATGGCCCTATACATGTAGACTCCTAGAATAGTTTGAATTTCATTATTTTAAAAAGCTGTGCATATTGTGCATCAAACTGTAGACCATGGATGCATGGTTCAGTACAATAATGGAATGATTGATAGTTGTAGTAGATACATGTACATGTAGTACGTGCCCTACATTTTAAATGATGTACATGTACATCATGTTGTATGTACATCATGTTGTAATGATAGAGGTTGTAACATGGATATAGACGGTGCCAGGCACTTGATTTATCCAAGCACTTTCCTTGATTGGTAGAATATAAATTACAAGACACACAGTCTTTATTTTAGGGGTGCAAGCCAAAAATTTCTGTACACAAATTGAAATTACTCCCACGAAGCGTAACATTCAAAGCTACATGTATTGTCCTAATGGCGGACTGATGAATATTAATGATAAGTCAGGAGAGCGGAGGTATCTGTTTCTAGTTCATTATGATCATAGAGCTACAATGTATGGCAGGTTCAAATCCCGCTAGTTCCAAGTTTTCAATTTCAAGAACAAGTACAGTCATTTACGCCATATTTATTTACTTCGTGCATATATATAAAAAAGAAAATCATTACAAAAGACAGAAAATATCCGTATAGTGTACATGTATCTGACATAAGATGGAGAAATAGTTAACCCATTTCTATTTTAAACAAAAGAAGATTTAGAATTGAAAGTGTTTCGAAAATGTGCAATTTACAAACATTTTGACAAGACAATGTTGCCAAACACATGCATATACAAATGTATGTGTTCAAGTTCATGGTGCATGTTTTCATAAAATGCCCCTTTATCAGGCGGTTAGGACATAGTATTTCATAACATTTCAATATTACCAAATCAACATGCATACCTCAGAAATTACAAAGCTGACTCATTATAAAATTTTCTCGCTCAAAGTGTCATTTTCAGGAACTTTTTAAAAAGTTGATCATATTTTTCGCAAGACCAAAACAAAGGATATGAACTGTGTGCGCGATCTTAATAATTTGCATAATCATGAATATTTACTAGCAAAAAAGCCAATCACAGATCATGGCTCTTGAAAATGCCTCTGTGTAGAAAATGAATAGGGAAAAAGTGTGTCAGATTAAGTGTGTCAGGTAGGTCAGAAAGAAGTGGTACAGTAAATGGAAATATCCGCCCTTATTCAACCAGTCCACCTTTCATTCCTGAGTTATGAAAAACACATCCATTTTTTACATTTATATTACAAAGGATGTGAATAATGTAATTTACAGGTACATGTACGTGTACATTTGTACCTGTAGTTGTTGACTACATGTACATGTAGCTGTACATGGTTGGATACAGAAATGTGAAATGCACTTATAGACATGTACATGTACATGTACATGTGGAGAAAGCTTTACTCATACAATGGCTGCATGTACATGTACATGTACAATGTAGTTGGCATGCATTGTGCCACATAATAGTGTCAACGGTAGTACCTGCCGACTATTTATGTACCATACACTTGTAATTGGACTAGCTTGTTGCAGACCGGAGACGCTCTCACCCAACTGCAAGGTAAAGTAGCATTGACTACTGTTAAATGAGCCATGGCATCACCCATGCGCATCCATTATGGCCAACCATTAGAACGAATGACAGTCGAGGTACATGCTCAAGTCACTGCACTTGTAGCTACATGTACAGTATGGTCATAATGTGCAATAATAGGCCTGTTTAATGTATATATGGTAATTCATTTGTGTCGTCTCGTCATCCCTCTGTTCAGGTAGGGGCCACGGTTTTAACGCGACCCCTGGGATAGGTTTCACACAGCCCTGGAAATTCCAGGATGCTACAGCTGTGTATGGAAAGTTGGAAACCAATTATTCACCCCATGAACTCATCAGCTTGCCTGTGGAGAGCCAGAAGGGCGCAATCTGCGATACTGTTTAATGCCTTTCTCGCGCTGAGTCCTGATTGGCTCTAACATGTAGACAAGCATTGTCAGTATCGAGTATAGTCTATCGTATCCATCGCATGATACATAATTACATACAGATCCCAGAATTATGAAGCCTTAGTATATATCCAGGGGTCAGAGACACAAAGACGTAACTCCATTTTGGCCATTTTGAGAAAAAATGGTTTATGTGTCACTGCGCTCTTCGGCCTTATGGAGTTAAGTCTATGTTTCACTAGCCATTGACTTCAATGGGGGTGTTGGGTGGAGTTAAGTCTTTGTGTTTCCTGGAAAGCCCACATTTTTCTGAATATTTTGATCAAATATTCATTTTGGCAAAATATGAAGTTACGTCTATTTGTCACTTAACCCTCGATATATGCAGTAAATGGATTACAAAAATTGATATGGAAAATAGTAGTAGAACTCAGTATCTTATTTTAGAAAAATTGGCAATATGGTTATTAGTTTGTCATACCATATTCGTTCAGCTTTCATCAGTCGCTCCCCCTGGACATTATTTTCTCATGAGTTTAACCAAGGCTACCACGCTGCATGTATAAACCTTCATAAAATAAGCATGTGATTATCGTCATCTAGGGGGGAAAATTAGAAATATGCGACATCAAAGTGTACAGTACTATGATGAATAGCGAGTGAGTGAGAGATGTTTGACAAATTTGCCTTTTGTGTCGTACTAAACAAAGAAGATCGAGCCCCTTCTCATTCAGTGTTATTGGAATGTATGTTGGGAGTGATGTACATTGAATGTCCATGTTCTCCCTTCCTTGTCTTGCCAATTTGCATTTGGTGCAATGCTAGTGGCGGAAAGTAGAGGATCTTCTAAATGGAGCCTGTATCCCTAATTGAATTGAAGTCTTGAGTGCATGAAACCATGAGGTGTAATCTATGAGATTGGGTGTACAGCTTCCCAAAGTATATAGCTGCATTTGAACTGCAAATGGAACGCCCTGCATGAAATATAGCCCATATTCCACTAATGGTAGAGCTAGAAGGTAGACTTGTTATGAAAATATATTGATTTTGGACAGCCTGTCCAATTTGGTCTTCCCCGCGGTGACCTTTTGTTTCAAACGTGATCTGGCAACCTGATCCGCAAGGCTCCGGTCTCTGTGAGCAAATACTCGGGATCAAGAATATTAGCCGGGATGAAAATCCGCTACAGATATTGCGGCTGATGCTCATGTACAAGACGTCATGCCGTGACGTGAGCGTGCGGCAGGCAAGGTTTGGTTACATCCAGTGGTACGACAACGCCAGCTTTCAGATGACCACTCACACCTAATACTTGAGATACACTTCCATTTTGAAATGAGTATCGAGTCGTCTTGACCGTGTGTAGTACGAAAGCATCAGTGAAAACATGTACAAGAGCTGTGAGTAGTAAAGCTCTAGATCGAAAGCCATAAATGAGCTCAGGAAAAAGCAGGCAAAGAAGAGAGAGAGTACATAATGAATAAATAAATAATGAACAAATTTCCACAAGGAAATTTCACCTTAATGAACAGTATCTGATAGAAAATAGAGTAGAAAAAGGGCTGCCTTGCTCAAAAATATATTTTAAAATAGAAACATTAATTGAAATTTTTGCTTGTGCATAGGAGAAGCGATCTGAATATATGGATACTTGTAAATATGAAGAAAATTGTAGGTCTATTATGAAGGTGTTTTGGAATTATCAAAACTCCTTTAAAAAAAGGAGGTTTGGCGAAACAAAAGGAGGTTTAAACTTAACCTTGGTCTGAGCTAAACCTTGCTTTGTGAATTCGGGCCTGAAAGATTGAGTTTAATATATATCTAAAATACAAAACAACTGCACACAGATGTAGTTTACTCCCTTAAATCTGGAAATATACACAAACATGCGGCATATTCTAAATATGGATGTAATTAAAAACAAACAATCACTTTCATGTCAATGCTGTCATATTTCAATTCATTGCTGCTTTTGCAAACCAACATACATCCATTCTTGTAATTTACCCTACCCTCTGTCTGTGCATTCAATAGTCAGTTCGTAAGAAACGGTGCGACAATTCATTAATTCTGCCACATATAAATTAAGAGAATGCTAACAAATTATATATGTGTCCCATCATACTCGACCTTCTCTTAACGGCAACTGATGAATTCTGTCTCATGAACATTGTTATTTAGTTGAATGAAATGCAATTATGATACAATTGCATGTTTGCAAAGACTTGAGAATTCGGCTCAAGGGCGATTTCATTATCCTATATTGCATACTGCATAGAAGCCATGTTTGGATGACATCATAAGTCATTTTGATTTTCGTACGATTTAGTACATGACGGATGCAAAGTACAAGCCAAGAAGCAGTAATTCTGCGTGCCTGAATATCTGAATATAATGTACTGTACACCTACATGTAACTAGCTACATGTAAATGTTGGATTCATTGTGTGAACTTTCAAAAAGAATGGGTGAAATTTGAAGTGCACTTTGAATGAAAGGACATGTTTGATGAAAAGGATACACTAACAATGTGCATGTTTGTACAAACTCCATTTTGATGATAATGTGTTTATCTCAATTAATACTCTTTTTGTCTATCTTCTTGCAGGATAAATTACTTCGTAAACTAGACAAGATTGACACAACCGAACCTTCCCCTACCAAAGATGAAGAGGTAAGAGTAGTAATTTCCAAAAAAATATATGACATTAAAAAAACACCTTAAAATGGTAATAGTGTGCTGTGGCTCTCTGCCATTTTATGAAACAAGTAATACTCCTCATATGTACTGCATGTACCATAGTACCTTGTCAACTCTTCTTCCTTCTTTCTAATTCCTCCATTCCCTTATATGTTTTTCCTGATATTGCTTAATATTTCCTTTAAAGATTGAGTTTATAAGTCGTTAATATATTTGATTATGTAAGATGATGGAAAGCGCTGAGAACCATAATTCATTTTTATTATCATAGGTTTGTGCAATAGAACACCCAGTACCTTTAAAACGGTGCAAACACAGAGTTGATTCCAATCGTAACTTGTGTGGATAGTTATTATTATATTTTTGATCAATAAAATCCTGTTTAGTGATTGGTCAACAGAGCATCACATGATCCAACATAACATTACTATGATGTAACCGTGACATCATCCATGGTATAGTGCACTATACCATAGAACTATACCATGGATGACGTCATAGATATGCGATCGATAAGATCAATGTGCTATCGGTTGCGGTCGCGTTATGTCCGTCTGCACTGCTCTCACTATCCAGGGCACCTGCACTATACACAACTTCAGTGACATTATTATTAATATTTAATATATAAGGTTGTTTTGAAAAATATGAAACAAATATATCATGCACTATTTCAAGCCACTAGTGAAATTATGGATTCCTCGGTGACAGAAAATAGTGCTATTCCTGCCACCTCGATCCATAATTTCAACTAGAGCCTCTCAGTGCATGGTATATTTGTTTACTAACACCCTAACCAATATTAGTGTTGTATATTGTGTGGATCAAAGTTCATTCATATATTAGTGTGGTTGCTTACGTGTATATTAAATTAAAAAAACTTGTACTGAATGATGCAAGTGATGGAGTGTTGGCTCAGTCAGTAGAGCGTCCGCCTCACAACCGGGAGGTCGTGGTTTCGAACCCCGGCCGCGTCATACCAAAAGACGTTAAAAGATGGGAGTTGTTGCTACCTTGTTTGGCGTTCAACAATAAGGGATAGAGCAACGTCGATCTGGCGCTGCTCAGTGGCTGCCGGGCTCACGATCAATTGGGCAAAAAGAATTTCCGTTTCGGTTTAATAAAATTTGGAGTGGACTTTAAAAGATTATTATTATTATTATTATTATACATCTTGCCTCGATCTAGCCAGCTTCCAGGGTATACAAAACTCTGATGTGATGAAATGCACATTGATTGAAAAAATATGCATTCGACACCCGTTTTAATTCTGGATTTTTAAACTAAAATTGGATCGAATCTATTTAGATACAAATTATTCAATTTGTACGTGATTCATGGATCCACACTTGTCTACATTTCATATTAAAAACACACAGCTTTGTGCATACAAATGAATCAACGCATTTAATAGCTTCAAAATAGTCTGCACCTACTACGCAACATTTGTCTCAGATAATACCAGTATTAAACACATGTGAGTTAATTTCAGCTAATATGTGCTTTGAGCATTGCAATATTGCTAATAACAACAAGGTACTCTTGTTTAAGCTTAATGATGCATGCACTTTAGTAAAACAAAAAAAGTATAATGATGAATTTCAAATGAGAGGAAAAATAGCATATATATGACTGGCTTTCTGCCAATGATTCAATTAGGATTCAACAGGCCATTGCTATCAAAGTCGAGATTACCTCCGGCGTATCTACATCGTAACTCAGCCGGATTTTGGGAAACTTTGTAGCATGTATCATTGTACACTGTAGATCCTTGTGTATTATGCAGTAAGTAGCCATGAGACGGCTTCAAAGCACCCGCCTAATTCTTCTCTCTATGAAAATGAACCGTTGTCAAGGCTAGATATTAGTGCTAATGTGAGACGTCATAGCTGTGCTTAATGAGGTAGAAGATATCACACTGTATACCTGGATGCAAGGCTTAGATGTCTGTCCCTTGTCTTAACTTGTTGTTTCATATACCCGGTATGATTGAACATCCAGACATTAAGAAGTCCAAAATGGCACCTACCTATTCCTATATTTATTCAAAGCAACCGGCCTTCTTCTCTCTATCCTGAAAATGAACGGTTGTCAAGGCTAGATATTAGTGCTAATGTGAGACGTCATAGCTGTGCTTAATGAGGAAGAAGATATATCACACTGCATACCTGGATGCAAGGCTTAGATGTCTGTCCCTTGTCTTAACTTGTTGTTTCATATACCCGGTATGAACAGTCCTGCATTAATTAGGAAGTCCAAAATGGCACCTATTACTATAATCCGCAACCTGGCTTCTTCTTTCTATCCTGAAAATGAACGGTTGTCAAGGCTAGATATTAGTGCTAATGTGAGACGTCATAGCTGTGCTTAATGAGGAAGAAGATATCACACTGCATACATGTACCTGGATGCAAGGCTTAGATGTCTGTCCCTTGTCTTAACTTGTTGTTTCACTATACCCGGTATGATTGAACATCCAGACATTAAGAAGTCCAAAATGGCACCTACCTATTCCTATATTCCAAGCAACCGGCCTTCTTCTTTCTATTCTGAAAATGAACCGTTGTCAAGGCTAGATATTAGTGCTAATGTGAGACGTCATAGCTGTGCTTAATGAGGTAGAAGATATCACACTGTATACCTGGATGCAAGGCTTAGATGTCTGTCCCTTGTCTTAACTTGTTGTTTCATATACCCGGTATGAACAGTCCTGGCATTAAGAAGTCCAAAATGGCACTTACATGTACCTATTCCTATATTTATTCAAAGCAACCGGCCTTCTTCTTTCTATCCTGAAAATGAATGGTTGTCAAGGCTACATGTAGATATTAGTGCTAATGTGAGACGTCATAGCTGTGCTTAAAGGGATCCTTTAACAATGTTAAATCTGAGATGTATGCCCCTACGTGTTATCAGTGTCTGTGATATGGTGTAATATTGAAGCCCTTAAAAAATCGCGCTTCAAAATGATCAAGAAGTGCCTCAAAAAAGAAAAAATCTTTGAGTGGCCGGTTTTACCATACTCGTTTTCCCCAATAGACTGTAGTGTTATGAAAACCGTTCGGCGAACGGTTTTCAAAATTTGTAATTCCAATCATTAATATCTTGATAATCAGACAGGCGATCGGCTTGTAAAAGTCATGGAGTTCCTGACTGACCTAAAGGTTTATAATTATCATTGCAGCATGAACTAAATCAAGGATTATTTTTAAAGGCCGGGTCTAAGACAAAGTTACCGGATCCCTTTAATGAGGAAGAAGATATCACACTGCATACATACATGTATACCTGGATACAATTACAAGACTTACATGTAAATGTACATGTCTATCCCTAGTCTTTACTTGTCGTTTCATATACTCGGAATGTCCAAAAATCCAAAGGGCACCTACATCATGTAGTTTTTATGGTTTGATGGCAGCATTTGTCATGCTTATGGGTTTGGTGGAATGTTTTTCTTGGTATTAATGACCAATGTCAGATCATATGATCTCCTTTTTTTCATCTCATTGACATTTGAACCGTTATATTTGTCTGTCTTTAGATTTAAAACATTATTTTCTCGCAGGATTCTAACTGGTCGTACCCTGTAGTTTCATCTTTTATAAACATCCCAACATTAGGGATTCTGAAAATAATTTTGATGGCAGTAATTGTCATGTTATAGGCTTAGTAATGACCAGGGTATTAGGATTACTTTACTTTAATTTGTATCATTGACATTTGAACTAATGTTTTTACCCCCTGTAGATTTAAAACTGTTCAAAACATCACATCCTTAATTTTATGCAGCAGGGTTCAAAACAACAACAAATGTAATGGTCTTTGTAACCCTTCAAAGTTCAAAGTGAAATGAGATTTGATTCCTAGTACATGTATTAAAGCATGAGTTAACAACCCATGCATTGCCTAGTATGGTAACTGTGTGGTTTGGACTGGCTCATCCATGTGTATATACATGGTAACCATATATGGGAATGAGAGAATTAAATAGTCAAATTGTTAGATATCTTTCAGCTATTCACTTTAGAAAAATTAGGTGTTTAACAGGGGTCGCTTCACTGAGGTCTGAGATACTAGGCTGGAGCCCCTCCCCTTTTTTAGTAGACAAGTACCATACTGTTGCACTGCAATAAAACTCGACTTGAACGCATGCTCAGCCTGCCACCCCTTTCCTTTAAAAAATACTTGGCAACTCCTGTATAACCAACCAGTACACATATGCCTACATTTTCATGTACAGTGTATGCTTTTACACATGGATTTTACTATGTATTGGTAAAGGGTTTATGTTTCTGAAATATTCCATCTGATGTTATCATTTCAAACAAAAATTGTTGAAAAAATGGCCCTTTTACATTACATCAGCAGCAGAAATGTCCTGTAAAACGCCCGACCAGCAGGAATTTTGTTTTTGCAATTTAAAGTTTTAAAATGAAGTGTTTTCTTTCCATCTCAAATGTCATCTTGGACTGTGTGTATATATCCCAATGGTCAAGTTTCTCAATGCACGTGACTGCCAAGCCAGCCAGCATGCAGGCATGCTCTTACGATGCCCAGTGCTATGAATATATCAGCCATTATACATGCCGGCCGACCAGGGCTCTGAAATGTTAATACTGCAGCACCGTGTTGGGGGGCGTTGTGTTTGGTTTGGTGTAAAACAAACACTCGCACCTGCTCCAGTCTCAAACAATATCACTGCCGTGAGAGAATACGCAATGAAATATGCCGACTGATATATACACTGTATATATATAACTATTTCTATTGATTTCTTCCCTTGTCTGCCTCTGTTCCGTGCTTTTAGCAGCTCTGTGACACGGTACACATTGAAACGTAGCACAGCTGTGCTTCCGGAGGGAACCTTAAACAAAGCCAGGAATATGAAGAAAAATCTTTTGGACGAATGTCATATCTGGTGTGAAATATTGAAGGCATATTTTCCGAAAGCAACAACGGGAAGGCATCATGTTTTTTGGTGTGTCAGTTTATAATGACAGTTGATTACATCATCAGTTACTTAATCACTATTTCACAAAATGTGTCCTCATCAGCTCGAGATTACCAAATAGCCTGCTATTTCTGATTTTGGAAATAATCCCGAAGTTACAAATTTGCGTCTTCATCAGCTCCAGACTCGACCTTGAAACCTGAAACGCGATCTCGAGATATTTTGCTCAGCGTCGGCGCTTAGTGCGAGTCTTCGGGCTGGTGAAGACGCACCGGACAAATAGCGGGATATTTTGCAAACTAGCCCAAGATATCTTGGGATGATTATCTCAACCAAATATTCAGCTAATTGCAACTTTGGGCTGATCAAGACGCAAATTAACTGGATAATTTTTGATCGGGGTATTTGAAATAGCGGGCTATTTGGCAATCTCGAGATGATGAGGACAGGCCTACAGTTAACCCTTTCAGGAGTAGAATTAATCAAGGGCTAACTTGATCAGCTTTTTCTTCCTTCCTACATTTAAGTAGCAATACTGGTGTTTCACTTTTATTGCAAGGTTATCTTAATTAGAAAGTCATGTATATATAAGGGAAATATATATTTACAGAATGTACATGTATGATGAAAGGGATATATTTAACAAAATACCTATGTATTTATTTGCATGGAAATTCATCGAGCCAACGTTGTCAAACCACAAAATGTTGGAGGTATGCCATGTGCAGCATTCAAAACTGATCCACTACACATGTACATGCAGAAAAATTATAGTTTAGAAATATAATATGGGCAGACACCCTAGGTGAACTTATTTCTCAGGAATATGAAACTCGAGAGAACAAGTCATATTGGAAATAGCATATCCAGAGCTTTGCCTCAGGAGGGACGACACCTGACATATCAGCTTACCTCGTGTGTGATCCATGCTGTTCAGCAAGGAAAGAACTTATTTGAAGGGCCTTGGTTTGTGTAAGGAGGGTGGGGGGGGGGGGGGTAGGAGTACATGTACATGTATCACTTAAAGCCCCACTGCACTACTTATAGCTACTTGCGCCCTCTGTATAGCAAACAATGCCTAATCGATGACCATTGGTCCCCCATGGTCCCCCTTTTTCTTATGTTAATTGAGAGCTGATTCAATGAGATAACCACCTGTCAGTGACCATGCAGGGAGGTCTAATCCCTCCTGGCCAAACTAGTGCAGAGGGCTTTAAGATGACATATTTTTGAAGAAAAAGACTAAAATGTAATCCCTTTTCCATTTTCAGAAGTCTTTTAGGAGGTGCAGATTGCCCCTTGCCCCCTCCTGCAAATATACTAGTGCATGTTGGCCTATATACATATAAAGAGCTCACAAAAGTGTGATCAGTCCGCAGGTTGTCATTTGAAAACAGTTGAATGTGAAATACATCATGCAGAAAATTGGGGTTGGCTTGAAATGACTGTTGCTGCCTTTAAAATAGCTCATTCATATTAAAGATAACTGGAGTGAAAACTTAATAAACATGCACACCTGCGCATCATCGTCAGTCATACATGGGACAGAGGCATGAAGGACGAGCAATGTTTAACTCTTTATATGCCACACAGGTCATTTTCCTGTGCCACATTGTATTCTTTGTGGGACAGGTATACTACAAGCTTAAAGATGAAGTTGAGTTCTGGTCATGCGATTGCATTGTGAAAGAAACGGTGTGGAATCGACCAGAAAAGGTTGATCATCTATCATATAAGAATTTATGTGTATTGCAAGGTTCTGGAATCATCAAAATGATAAGAAATTTGGCCAAGTCTTGGTAAGTTACAAGCACTGTACACAGAAATATGTATATGGGACTACACAAACACGTGGCGTAAAAATCCTACCCTGGATTTTTACGATGTTACATGACATATTTAGAATATGAAGGCATTTGAAGAGCCATGCTTTTCAGGGAACATGTCTTATCTGATGTTCTTCCACACTTGCATAATAAGAATGATAACACTCACAAATTATTTGTCACCTCTTCCCAGAACTCAATCTTCTCTTTAATGATTGTTTTTAATGTTTCCAGTGCAAGATTAATCAATACCGGTGTTCCAAGGGTTGTCATGAACCTACATGTAGTTAAGACTGGAATTGGGCAAGTTTGCAAAGAAATAGTGTTGCACAAAGTGATTTTTCCATTGGTGCCTAATTGTTTTGTGCAAAATTGCGCATGTGGCAAACAATCAACCATGCATAGTGGCAAAGAAAGCAACCAATTTGTTTAAGTATTCTTGGATCCACCTCAACTTTTTAAAAGCAACTTCATAATTGCATGTTATAACTAGAAATGCAATCGTGTCACAACGATGTGCGTGCAATGACGCCATGTTTCTATGTGTCAAACGAAAGAGCTTCTCTCGGACTATCCAGAGCAATTTGTACGAAGTCTGTAGCTTCTGTGATACTGTAGATAGGTAGGGCGAAAGAAAGGCCTCAACAGGGACCTTCATGATGGGATGGTAGTGACTATACGCCTACGAAGCAATCTGAAAAAATGACGTCATGACCGATAAGTTTTATAATCGGGCGGAAACTCGGCGGAATTCGTATAGTGACCCTTGTTCAAATGCGATTTACTTGAAATTGTCTGTGTGAACATATATTATACTTGGTATCATTCGAAAGAGCACTTCATTGCTGTCAATTTGACACCATTGTCATCTGCGCGCAACGTACTGCACGCATCAAACGCGCTATTACATAATGCATAGTAAATTCATCATTTTGGCGATAACTTTGCGAAAAGGGCATTGAAATTTACTAAACTTGGCAGACAGTTGTCACGTATATGGTATAAAGGTAGGTATAAAGATCGCCATTTTAGAGCAAGTTGAAGTTATTTCGGAATTTTCTTGAAAATGGGGAATTTGGAGGGCAATTTTCTCAAATTTGGTCAGCGATAGGGTATATAATTTTGTAAATGGCCGGAAAGGGCATAACTTCAAGTATCTAAATTCAAAAAAGGGTACGGGTCTGCCAAGCTATAATGGAGATACGGCCACAGAAAGAAAGCCAATTCCTAGAACTTTAGAGGACGCTATTTATGTTTTGCAAAGCCATTGGAGCGTGAAATTTGGCATGGCTATGTCCAATCATGAGATAAAGATACTGTGAGATTTAAATACAAAACAGAATTTATATGAGAAAGTTATGGCAGTTTTAGATTATTAAGGGGTCAATTTGTCAAGAATTTGAGAGATTTTTGACGGAGTCGGTTTCAGATTTGAATTTTGAGTACGAAGATGGCATTTTGAAGGCCAGCTTATACATCGCATATTAAAGAACATCTCTTAGACTATCTAGAGGAATTTGTTAGAAGTTTATAGGATCTAGGATAGTGGAGATAGGAAGGAAGATAGAAAGGCCTTAAAATGGACCATAAACGGACAAAATGGCGCCTGGACGTTTACGCATGAGTGATTTAAGAAAACAAAGAATGTAGTGACCTGGATGGGATGTTAGAGACTATGCCTATGAAGTTTGAAATGAATCGAGCAAGAGAAAAGGACCTAGATAGGAATAACAAGCACTACGTGCAAAACAAGCTATAATGGAGATACGGCCACAGAAAGAAAGCCAATTCCTAAAACTTTAGAGGACGCTATTTATGTTTTGCAAAGCCATTGGAGCGTGAAATTTGGCATGGCTATGTCCAATCATGAGATAAAGATACTGTGAGATTTAAATACAAAACAGAATTTATATGAGAAAGTTATGGCAGTTTTAGATTATTAAGGGGTCAATTTGTCAAGAATTTGAGAGATTTTTGACGGAGTCGGTTTCAGATTTGAATTTTGAGTACGAAGATGGCATTTTGAAGGCCAGCTTATACATCGCATATTAAAGAACATCTCTTAGACTATCTAGAGGAATTTGTTAGAAGTTTATAGGATCTAGGATAGTGGAGATAGGAAGGAAGATAGAAAGGCCTTAAAATGGACCATAAACGGACAAAATGGCGCCTGGACGTTTACGCATGAGTGATTTAAGAAAACAAAGAATGTAGTGACCTGGATGGGATGTTAGAGACTATGCCTATGAAGTTTGAAATGAATCGAGCAAGAGAAAAGGACCTAGATAGGAATAACAAGCACTACGTGCAAAACGAATGGGATTCCGGACGACAAGAAGAAGAAGAAGAGGAAGAAGAAGTAAGAATATTAATAAGAAGAATGTGAACGAAAACAAGGCAATGACGAAGGTCGTCATTGCAATAATGACACAACATGTCCTGGGAAAATGTAAAACAATGGAACCTGCTTGAGTGACCACCTGCATAGATTACAGAGACCACCTGTCTATAAAGACCACATTTTTTGTCGCCTTTTAAAGGTGTTTCTTCTTGCCTTTTAAAGGTGTTTCTTCTTGGAACCTGTATTAAAAGGAACATGAATTGTCTGCCCAGAGCCAGAAAGGCATTAATTCTGTGTTAAAATAATGAGTCAACACCCTTCCGGCTCCAAACAGGCAATATGAAAGACGAGCTCCTAATTCATGTACATGTAAAGGCTGTATACCAGTACTTGGCCTCCATCAAGTGGTCTTTATATACAGGTTTGCTCTAGGCTAATACAATTTCAAGGTGTAATAATAATAATGATAAAGTATCAATAAAATGCACTTCAATTAAAATGATCAAATCTTCATTTTGACCATCAGCAAACCATCTTCAGGTTGAAACCTTGCTAAGCTATCTTAGGTAGATAGATATCAACCTATTTCTGTAATATAATTTTTTATTTTGATTGTGTGTTGTTAATGACTTAAAATGTAATATGGATGTAATGATGAAGATAATAGTAATGTTTAGTTTGGGTAGTGAAAAGGAAACAGGTATGAAACCTGGTTAATATTGTCTCATATTATTTCACTTGTATCTTCCTTATTTAAGTGGAATGATTAATTTAACGAGATATTTTGATGTTTTTTATGTAAATATTTAACTTGAAATCTACAACTTTGGTCAGCTCCGCCTAATCCCAAGTCACAGCATGCACTGCAACCTCATTGATGTTTGAACTTGCAACACACAAACAGCTGTAAGGCTATTTCCATTTAAATGTTTAGAATTTACATCCTTGTCAATATCTACACCCTTTTCACCTCCTGTTTACTTCTTCTTAATAGAGAAAAATGTTTCAGCAGCTGAGAATTAGTAGTATCTTGCTCTTATTTTTAATATGATTTATATAAATGTGACAAAAGTTAAGCAGGTGGAGGGGGAGGAGATGAGGCCTCATTAAAACTTATGTGGACTACATGTACCACTCTAAATATTTGCATACAAGAACTACAATGTATAAACCTGTGTCAGTAAAAATGATAATGGTGGCTTCTTATAATGTACAGCGCTCATGTCCGTCACGCTTTTAAACTCCTGGCACTTGAACATTATTACCCTGGTCACAGCCAAGCGACCAGCATATCAGGGCTTTATTTCATTCAACTTATTTACTGCGGAGAGGAAAGTTAAAGCCAAAATCATCATAATGTCATTTTTACTGGCAGAAGATTGAATTCTGTCGCAACACTGCTTTATCTATAACAACCATCATTCATAATGCTACCAATTAATGCAATATATGGATGGAGAGTGGCAAAATTAGATGAATGTACTAGTGCCACACTAGGGTTTGAACCAATGCTGTTCGCATATCCAGTCAAATATTCAAACCCACCCGCTACGTCCCCTCAACAAAGAATTGATATCTACTGAGTATCTTATTCCATTTTTATGGGAATGATTGATCCACACTCGGCTCTGTTTCATAACAACACCCAGCTTTTAGTACTGGTATGTGCATAAAAATGAATCAACACACTCAATAAATTATCTAATTTATTGCTATTTGTTCATTTTGTATTCTGCAGATTCATTAGGAAAACTTCTAAAGCGATGTTGTACATAGAGCAGTCTTAACAGGTGTTTTGACCATGTTCTGCAAACTCAAGTTTAATGATGCATGTACATCCGGGATGAATGATGCATAGGCCAAGCCCAAAAGATGATGATTTTTTTTTTGTTCAACACTGTGTTTGCATTGGAAAAACATATACTGTATTTTACATTATCAAATCTAGAGAGGATGTAGGCGCCGACAACAGCCTAAGTTTAGATTGATAAAAGGATTTTGCTCTTTTTCATTTACATGTATGTATGTATGTACCCTTTCAATTTTTGTCATTGTACCTGGACGAATTCTACCGTGTACCGAGTCAATATGACATGTTTTATTCATGACATGAGCAGCCAGCATCCTTTGGAAGGCAACAAATAATACAGTTGCCATGACAGCAGTGTGCATGTTGCAAACTCCTCTTGGAGTTTGGCAAGAGCCCTGCAAATTGATTCATGTGTTGACCAACCGTGAAGCATACTAGATTATGGTGTTTCGTCATCATTGCTGTGAGGCAGAGGAAGGGGGAGAGGGAGAGACAGTGACATATTCATAGAGAAGAGATGGGAAGAGAGACAAAGATAGAGAGAGACAGAGACAGAGGAAGAGGGAGATACAGAGAAAGACAGAGACAGACAGAGAGACAGACAGACATACACACACACATATTCAGATATCAGATAATGGAAGACAGAGAGAGAGAGACAGAGAGAGACAGAAAAAGAGACAGACATACAAACAGATATTCAGAGACAGAGACAAAAAGAAAGTGGGAGCAAGGAAACAGGGAGAGCAAGATAAGAAGAGAGAAAGCTATAAATTGGATTTAATAGAGATCAAGACAAAGAAGAGAGAGAGAGAGAGGTGGGGGGAGGGTGAAAAGGATATGAAAGCAGTAAGATCCAAGAAAGAGATAACAAGAGAGAGAGAGAGAGAGAGAGAGAGAGAGAATGTGGGCTGATTGATAGAGAGAGGGCTTGATAGAAAAGAGAGATGAGAGTGGAATAAAGAAGAGAACGAGAGATAGCAAGAGACAGACAGAGAGAGAGAGAAAGAAAGGGGGAGAACGGGAGAGATAGAGGACAGGAGACGAAGACAGGGAGCAAAATGTAGATATAGAGAGAGTGAAATAGTTTACATCTATGAGAGAGAGATGGAAAGTTATCAAGATGAGAGATCATTTCTGAAAGGGAGAGAGAGAGACATAAAAGTTCTGTGCGAGGGAGAGAGGGAGAGGATATCATACTCATAATGCATTCATTCCATCAATTTCTTGTGACGGAATGACCGCATCCTTCATTTAAACTACTCCCTAAAGACATCACACATGCTTTTAGATTGGATGCCATGAGAGATTAATTTCCCTATAACATCAGAAGCCCATTAAAGTTCATCACCATCTCAATTATTTGGGCGCGACCTATTTCAGAAAGCAACGTGGAATACATAAGGCCTGTTTTCATCAGACCAAAGTTGCAAAATAACCCGCTGTTTTCAGACCCTAGATATATTCCTGAAGCTCGAAATTGCGTCTTCACCAGACTGATACGCTCATCACAAACTAACTCAGACTAACTCTGGATATTTTCTCAACCAAATAGCCTGCTACTGTAATTGCAATTGTGGGCTGAGGAGGAACCAAATTAGCTGGCTGATTTAAGGTCAGGCTAGTTAAAATAGTTGGTTATTTTGCAACTTCGGTCTGATGACGACAGGCGTATAGTGACATCTATTTATTTATAATTTTATTTAAGCAGGGTTGCCTCTTCAGTTAACAAACTGCTATCCCCTGCACATCTAAGCTACAGTATGTATACAAAATAACAGTTGCCTTCTGGTTTCAAGTACAGTATACTATGATTAAGATTACATGTATTACAGGGGGTTCAAGGAGGCACAGTTTCAGAAAAAAATGGGGGCTTCATCAAATATTAATACCTCAGTCACACCAACAAGACCCGACAATTGACCAATCAAACAGTTACATTAACCTGAATGGCAAAAGGTCAGTCGGTTTGGAGCCGGTTTGGCGATGTGACTGAGGCATTAATTTGGGCAAGTGGGCCCTACAGTAGCATCTCCAGGATAACTTCTGTTTCAGTTTTCAACAACCATCACAACTTCACCAGTTTGTATATTATTCTCATTAAATACTGATGTTGAGGTAACATTTAGCTATACGCTAATAAAGGAAACATGCTTAATAATTGTTACTCCATTAGCAAAAAAAAAGAAACAACCCTTTTGGTTTTTTTTTTTTGGAGGGGGGGTATGTTTATCGCCAAAAGACACACCCCCCCCCCCTTTTTTTTTCTTCAATCCACCTGCTTCAAAGCCAGATAATTAGTGCCTGGAAGCAAAGTTTTAGATGTAAATTAACTTCACTTTTAGGTCACTGGTGTAATATGACTCTTCATACTCACACCCACCTATCTCAAAGTTTGTTAGCTGATCTAGATTGTTGTAGTTATACGATAGTATGCCCCCTGGGTGCGTGTACCAATAACCTTCAGCCGAAGATGAAATTGAAATGCCATACCTGATAGCGTTTGATGTCCAGTATTGGACTTCAAAGAGATCAGGTAGCAGATGATATCCTTTTAAGACTTCAAGATGAGATGGATTACTAGTTATAGGGTTTCTAGCTTAATGGGCGAGACGCTCCAGGCAAGCACACAAGAAAATTGACCAGGTTTTGATTTTGATATGACCAGGATAAGATGTCGGGAGGTCATTTGTCATTAACCTCATTTATACAGGCACCTGGTTTCTGGGCTCCACACTATGAGTCCTGGGAAATGAAGTTGATTTCCAAATATTGGAGATAAAAATTGCTTGTTGCAATGACGACCTTCGTCATTGCCTTGTTTTCGTTCACATTCTGCCCCATTAATATTCTTGTTTTCCTTATCGTCCAAAAATCCCATTCGTTTTGCACGTAGTGCTTGTGATTCCTAGTAAGGTACTTTCCTCAAGTCTTTTTCCTTTCAAATTTCGTAGGCATCATCTCTAGCATCTCATCAAGGTCACCTATTTTTTTGATTTTTCGAAATCAGTCATGCATGACCGTCCAGGCGCCATTTTGTCTGTTTCTGGTCCATTTTAAGGCCTTTCTATCTTCCTTCCTATCTCCACAATCCTAGATCCTACAAACTTTTAACAAATTCCTCTAGAAATTCTAAGGGATGTTTTTTTCATCTGCGACATATAACCTGCCCTTCAAAATGCCATCTTCATACTCAAAATTCAAATCTGAAACCGTCTCCGTCAACAACCTCTCAAATTCTTGAAAAATTGACCCCTAAATAATCTAAAACTGCCATAACTTTCTCATATAAATTCCGTTTTGTATTTAAATCTCACAGTATCTTTATCTCATAATTGCACATAGCAATGCCAAATTTCACGCTACAATGGCTATGCAAAACATAAATAGCGCCCTCTAAAGTTCTGGGAATTGGCTATCTTTCTGTGGCCGTATCTCCATTATTATGGCAGACCCGTACCTTTTTTGGATTTAGATACTTGAACACATGCCCTTTCCAGCCATATACAAAATTATATACCCTAACACTGACCGACCATGCGAAAAATGCCCTCCAAATTCGCCATTTTCAAGAAAATTGAGATATAACTTCAAATTGCTCTAAATTAACAATCTTTATACCTACATCAATGAAACTTGGCAGACATATGTATCCATATACGTGACAACTGTCTGCCAAGTTTGGTAAAATTTGAATATGTCAGCGCAAAGTTATCGCCAAAAATGATGAATTTACTATGCATTACGTAATTGCGCGTTCAATGCGTGCAATACATTGCGCGCAGATAACAATGGTGTCAAACTGACCGCAATGAAGTGCCCTTTCGAATGATACCAAGTATAGTATATGTTCACACAGAAAATTGTGAATAAATCGCATTTGAACAAAGGTCACTACACGAATTCCGCCGAGTTTCCGCCCGAATCTAACACGTATCGGCTATGATGTCATTTTTTCAGACTGCTTTTCGCCCCTTAAACGTCCTTTTTTTTCCTTGAAAATTTGCAGTGACATGCCGAATTCCAATACGCAGGGCACCTCATGGCCGGATTTTTAAAATTGGTCAATGGGGCCATTTAAGACGCCATTTTGTCCTATAAATCTATTTTACATCACGTGTTTCGATAGGATTATCAAAGACAAAGAGAGAATGGTTTACAATAACAATCATGAAATTTTCTTTCTAATGATACCAAATACGGCCCATAAAGAGACATAGAGAGAGAGAAAAAACAATTTAACTCCGGTCATAATACAGATCCTGTACGTTTTCCGCTCATGCATTACACGCATTGTCATATTGTCATATATTGGGCATATCGGGTTGACGCTTTTGACCCCAAGAACGATCTTTATTGCAATGACGAACATGCACCAAATCCCCTTGGTTTTTGCATGCAGTGCTTGCGAGCCCTTTCTACGTCCTTTCCCATATCCCAATTTCTTTCAAACTTCGTAGGCATAGTCACTACCATCCCATCAAGGTCACTGTTGAGGCCTTTCTTTCGCCCTACCTATCTCCAATATCACAGAAGCTACAGACTTCGTACAAATTGCTCTGGATAGGGCGAGAGAAGCTCTTTCGTTTGACACGTAGAAACATGGCGTCATTGCACGCACATCGTTGTGACACGATTGCATTTCTAGTTCTGTTTGATTTAGCCTGTAAATAAAATGATCACTCGACACAAAGCTTCTGTAGAAAATGTCCTATTAAATCTGAGTGTTGATCAGAGAAAGACAAGATAACAAAGCTGCATTTGAAGAGTTTTGTCGCAAAGTACAGTATCTCCCTTTCAGGTTTTACCATGAGTTTCTGCAAGAACATGAGTTTATACAAGTCATGAAATGAATATTAAATGATCAGTGAAAGAAATCAATAGTAACTTTTTTTTTAAATGCATGATTTCAATTGTCTTTTTTCCTCAAAATACAATATACCTATGGTGTTTGTTACCTACTGTTTGATAAAATTCAAGTTAATGTTTATTTCTGACATTTGTAAAACCTTAAGTATGGACAGCATCCATGTACTTGACTTTGAGGTCAGTGGAGCAAAATGTTACAAATTTACCAAGTTGAAGCACATCAATTCCACAAGGCTTCTCCCTTCCATTACGGATGCACGTCTCACCATGCGGATCCATTGTTTAGATGTTTTGTTCGAGTGGGAGCAGCATCATTGTTCCATTTGCACCGTTCGTGTTAATTTTGTTCCATCTAATATAGGAAATATTTGCAAAATAAACTCTTCAAAATTGTGTTCTCTTTTATTTTTTCCAGTGTGTGGTATGCCTGGCCAGACAAGCGGTGATATGTACGTACCCCTGCACCCACCGCGTCATCTGCCGAAAGTGTTTCGTCAAGACCATCCAGATGGCGCTGTCCCAACGCCTCCTGCCCCTACGCTGCGTCGTCTGCCGCTCCAAGATCAAGCACCTCGAGCAGGCCCCCGTGGTCGACCCTCTATAGTGGACCACCCGGACGGGACGTCCTGGCTGACAGTGTGAGTCGATCCTACTACCAAAAAAACAAAACAGAAGAAATGTGTAATTTGAGAGCCAGAAGGGCATAAATTCATATCCTTTCAGTTTCATAAAAAGTTATACAGTCAAACCTGTCTATAGCAACCGCCCAAGGGAAACCCCCCAAAAAGTGGTCTTTGTAGACAGGTGGTCTTTATGGACAGGTTCCTTTAGTACATGTTTCAATGAGAAACCATTTTCAAGGGAAACAACAAATGTGTTCTTTGTAGATAAGGTGGTCTTTGTAGACAGGTGGTCACTAAAGCAGGTTTGACTGTATTTAATGCTCTACTGGCTCTTTACAGACAATAATGATGTAATGATAATAGAAAGATTGTTATATGTGTGTGTGTAAACTTGTAAAGAGATATAAAAGTATATACTGTATAGTTGGGAATTTATAAGAAGGGCTATATGTGACCCGGCACCACAAAACCAACAAAAAGTCGCAACCAGCGATTCTCCGTAATCAGCTAAAATGTAAATTTAGGTGAAAAAAATAGATTTTTGTTTTTTTGCATTTTCTGAAAGAGTGGTCTTTTCTGTACCTAGTATCAAAATTTGGAAGTCTAAAACATAGTAGAAGATGTGTTTTAAACGGTTTTTCTAGACCAGTTTTTTTCGCACAGCCTTCGGTCTCTTCCAAAATTTGATCACTTTTCCCGAGCGAAATTATCGTAGTCCGGAAATGGTCGGTCGTTGCTAACGGGTCGTGCTACGCGGGCTGTGATTGGTCCGTTATAGCAATCAGTGCGGCGCGCCATTTTTTTTTGTATCCACTTTCACATCCGAGTTCCAGATTTGCGTTCGTCTTATATTCTCCGTTAACGACTTCGAGTAGCTTGATTGTACATCACATATCCAGAATTTGTTGATCAAGAGTAAGAACATTATTATATTTTATACATTTGAGAGTACAAGTTGCGAAAAAGTCTACAACGTCGTTACAATGCCAGGTTTTGTACGTGAGCAGAGCCGTGGGATGGTACCGGGGTGCACCAACACAGATGCCCGGGTAGCTCGTGCGGTCAACGAAGCGATGATGCGGGGGCTAGCTGCGGGGGATCAGGCCAACCTTACAGCTTTGCTTACTGAACACTTCGGGCAAGACAGCGAGAGAATTCCTGATAATGTGGTTACAAATAATTGCCCAGATGTATACAAAACAAGATAGGTGACAAGCAGTGTTATGTAAGGGGGAACAAAAAGACTCCGGGTCCACCATGAATAGGCATTGTCTAGTGCAGGTGTCTCGGCACTATGTTGCAGTTCACTTAATCTGTCCAATTACAACTCTATACATTTACAACATAATAACTTTTGAAAGACTTAAGTCCACACATTGAAACCTCAGAAACATAATGAACAGACTATGTTTGACCATCAGGCCAAATTTCAGCCTAATCTGAAAATCTCTTCATAGTGGTTGCTATGGCCTTTTGATTCACCCTTCTATTGATTTCCCTGTGGTTTGCTTGCTCCGCATGCTTGAATAGCCCCAAACTTTAAAGCTCTCTTTCTCACAATTTAATACCAGTAACCTCCCTCACCAGCTCTTTTCATTCACTAAATTGAAAGGGTTAGAAACCTTCAATTTGGACAAGTAATATACCATTTTAATGAGGAGAACTTCTTCTTTCATAATCAGATGAAATCAGGAAAATAATTTTTTGCGACTTTTTGGTGGTTTTGTGGTGCCGGGTCACATATAGTCCAGAAATGGTTTCCTGAGCATTTGGAAGCACATGTAAACATATATACATGTACATGTGAAGCGATCTGCGCCATAGGAGAGCAGAATATTAATACCGTTATAATTACTCTATATTTTCTTTTTTGTCTAACGAAATTGAGCAGAATCGATTGAGAGTTTCAGTCACCAAGAAAACCAATAAAAGCAAACAACAATTGCAATATGGGAGAACAGAATATTAAGACCATTATTATTACTTTTAAAATTGCTTCTTTTTTTTTTTCTTTTTTGTGTTACAAACTTTCAAATGTATTCTCTAAAGAACTTTACATTTGATTGATATTTATTTTGGTTTTATTTGAAAAATATGGAATAGTTCTTGGGATATCTCTTCTCTTTTCGAGAAGAAAAGATGGTATTTTAGTCTGTTTTACTATGTCAAAGTAAACGACATATTGAGCTTCATCTACCGGTATTTACAAATATGAAAGGATCTCAAATTATCCATCATTTAATTTTTTCTCTATTTCACTGGAATAAACATTTACCTACAGCTAAATGTATCAATGAAAATAAACTTTGTTTGTCTTTAATGTACAGTTGCATCCGGAAAACATTCCTACATGTACTTGTATGTACATTTTAAGGCTATATATCTGTAGTACTTAGATATTTTATTAAGATTCAGACATTTTGTCTATTTTGACTTATACATTATTGTTAATTATGTGAGGAAAAACTTTACTTACAATATAATATCAAACAATTACCGGTACACAACATTTTCTGTAATTTTTGTATGATTTGCATGGATGTTGTGTATATACAAAATATTCCAATCCGGTCTGAAAATTCATCTCGTGCATGCCAAGGTATACCGGTAGTCATGTATGTACATGTATGTATCAGTTTCTATGATTTGGGATTGGGACATTTTGTAAAATACACAATTAAAAATGATAAACTAACTTCCCTGCTAGAGATTTGACAATTTTCTAAACACATGGATCAAATAAACTGGTCCAATATTCCATCCATTCAGCATAGTTTCGAGCTATTGCTATGAATATTCTAGTATTGTATTTTGGCTAGCGGTATTGAGAGCGAGAAGGCGATTAACATTGTAGTAAAGTATATCTGTACATGAGTGAGTGACAAACTGGCTCTCAACAGATATTTAGAGGCATGTAAATTTAGTTTCGTGATCCAACAGTGATGTATGTACTGAACAGTTAACAACTAAATTATAATAATAATAATAATATTGAATATTTAGGAGCGCTAAAAACAATAAGTATCATACTTACAAATACAAATATGTGAAAAGAGGACAAAAATGTACAGTACAGGAAGTATATCACATACATGTTGATCATTGGGGAAAAAGGTGAGTTTTGAGGGATCTTTTGAAGGTGGCAAGACAGGTAATTTCCCTTATGGAAAGAGGGATGCTGTTCCAATTATCCATACCCCTTGTAAATTTTACGGTTTTCTGGTTCTTTTTGTAACTCCCGAATGAAAGGTTAACCAGTTGAATTAGGGTCTTTGTTGAATACTTGTAGATGTAAGTTTTAATACTGGTATGTCACATTCTCAAGAAAAATTAATTGGGACAAATCCATTTTTCTCATACATAATGTACTTACAGCAAGTTGCTTTAACCTGTTTAAAATCCATAATTGAACTGCTACATCTCTTGGAAAATAGATAATTGAAATCAACAATTCCTTTGTGAGCTTGTACATGTAGATGCATCAGAATTGGAACTATAGGTTCAAACAAGAGTTGACTCCTGTAAAGTTTGCAAGAATCTTCAGTCAATTGAAGGAGGCAGACTTAATCAGAAGAAGAAGAAAAAAAGACATCGACTCATTACTTTAGGATTTGTCTCATTGTACAAGCACAACATATAGACGTAGGTAGTTCTACCTATTTGTATGGTATGCTACATGTAGTTGACTGTGATTAGTAACAAATGTTTTGTTAGTTTGGATACTAAGTTAGTCTGGGTACAAATAGAGTATGATACTGCAATACTTGTAGATGATAATTATTCCAAGTGATGTATTTTGATGAGTGCCTTTTGGTACGTACACAATGAATTTGCAATACTAATTGTATGAGATCATGTAATGTAGTTTATCATTTTTTATACCTCTGTGGTATACTGTATTCCAAATTGTAAGGAGCATTTTGCGGTGGCATAAAGCAGGTATTGTGTGGTACATGTATATCAAGTTTTGAGAAATCAGAACGTGTATATTTTCCTCACGTTATACTTTCTGTCGTCGAATGTGCATTGAAATGGTAAAGATTCACTATAGCTACATTTGTCAATGTACTTTATTATTATCTGTTGATAGCCAATATGACATGAATCTTGTTAAATTATGTGGGTTACCAAACTTTTGACAACATTTACTCCAATTTTACCCTCACCAATCAAGTTAATGAACCCAATTTTGATGGCGGTTACACATACAACTTGCATTGTCTATCTGCAGCTTAAAGGACATTCACTCTGTGTTAAAGTACATGTATGTGAGGGAGTGCTATTCTGGCTCTAAACAGACAAAATGAAGTAGTAAAGCCCTTACATGTACAAGCACGTATTGATGGTTATAACAAATTACAAATGTTTATATCCAAGTTTTGTTTATAGTCTGGAGAAAAAAAGCGCTGGAGGTTTTCAATTAAGGTTTGTTTGACTTGCTAACTAACAGTCACAGAATGTATGTAAGCATTAGGCAGATTCAAATAAAACTGTTTATAATACCTTTTTGCTTTCTAAATTGTACCTCCCCCCTCCCTTTTTAAATAACGACATGATCCAAGCATGAACAATTAATGCTTATTTAATAACATAATCCAATTAGAGATCATTCAAAAGAAAAATGATGAAAAAGCAAGTGAAAATGAATCATCTGTGATGGAATAGAAAATAAGGCCATTTCAATAAAACTAAAAAAAAGTCCCTCAGATGATGAACTGTTAATGGAATGTCTGACACAAACTCAGCTGAGAGATTAGATTTTAATGCATTCAGTTGAATGATGTGTACGTAATAGAATTCGTCTGGGTGACCACTCTCAAGATGTCTGTCTCCTGAGCAAAGTTATTTTTTAAAAGTGCTATTTATCTGTCTTTTAGACCCACGACAAAATATTCAGTCACAATTTTTAGGACAGCAGTCCTGTAGAGTGCAAAACCAAATTTGTTTTCGCTACATGAACATTTTTGGGGGGTGTAAATGAGAGTGATGTTCACAGAAAGAAACTCACAAATTGCAAAAAAATCAGTGTTATCATACTGTTATGTCAGTTGGGATCTAATGATTATGTGGTATGAAACTTCACAAATCCAGACCGCTCGGAAAAATTAACCAAAATTGAACGTAAAAAGTTTCTAGTGTTATACATGTAGTTCAGTAACCATAAGAAGCAAATACCTTATCATAAGTCTGATAAAAAATGAAACACTTGGTTATAAATAGATTAACTTTTTTTCTCCAAATGTACTTAACAGAGAAAGCAAAGAATGTTTAGTAGGCAAAGTGTTTGTAGACAATTTACCTTTCTTTGAAGAAACTGTCTGATATGCTTTTAAGGGTAATTTAAGATGGATATGGCCATTTCCAACATTTGTCACTTTCCACTTTGAAAGGTTAATGATGCTTTTAAGGTTGTGCCGTTATATTCTACATGTTAAAGAGCCGTCTGGGTGTGATGACCAAATACCGACAAAGGATTTGCTTGTATTTGAGTCTCTGCATCACAATGATACAATGATACAGCTGTTGTGTTTTCACACTATTAAGCTTTGTTCAAATTATGCCGTAGTAAACTATCAGGGCAATTAACAGAATACACTCTCATTTCTATTGCTAGAATTGCTAGAAAAGCATGGGTATGCTTGTAAAGTACACAACCATGGGACAGATGACTTTAAGTCCTCTCCAAGGGACTTAATAATGAGGATTAAAACCTTTATACCAAAGGGCACTAGTACATTGACTTGCCCTCAAACTTATGCTTGTAAGTAGGCAACCAGGGGACCAATGGCTTTAAGTCCCCTCCTAGGGACTTGATAATGAGGATTTATGCCTTACCAAAGGGCACTAGAACTTTGACTTTCCTTGAACCCTCTACCATGGAGCCACCGCGCCTCCTCATAACATACAGTTGATAACTAAATTATTTGTACCCCTTGCAAATAGAAAGAAAAAAAAAGTTAGGGTTCAAGGGATATTTGTAAATAAGCATTTATACTATGGTTAAAGGTTCATTTGCTCAATATACCTAGTATCTTATATCTTGAATTAAGGATTCATTTTGATATGTATCACGAGCAATATTTTCTTTTAATTCTAACTGATAACAAGTTGGTCCATTGTATCTTTTCTTTCACTTGTAAACTGACTGTCGTTCATTAGTTCTTCCAAGTTGCGTTCTCATATTGAGACAGTTGAGTCTTACTTGTTTGTATTCATATAATGTTGAGTTGAATGGTACATGCAGTCTTGCTGATAATTTGAATGATGATATCATTTGTTGAGAATTATTAGTTTGTGCTTCTACGAGTATGTGCATCGAGCGTGCAGATCTTTGACCCTACGATGGAAACAATCTTGTACTAAGTCAAGAAGACCTCTTCTCTTCTATTCGAAAAGTGATTTTTATATACATGTATGTCTCATAACTTTTATGAGGAACGAGGAATTCATTACTCACTTCTGTGTTATTTATTGTACATGTATATGTGCATATAGTCATACTTGTATACTCGTATGGAATAGAATTGGTTTATATCGGTCACCGAGTGTTTATAATGTGTAGTCATCAACCCTTTTAGCTTGGCCACTTCTGAGGATGTAAAAGGTCTCTTACATATGTATGTTGGAATAAAACCATGATTTAAATGTCAACGGTGTAGAATGTTTTCCTGTCTATATAAAAGTTATTTTCCATGCGGTTTTGTACTATATCCAGGTTTGATTGTATTAATAATCCATTCAGATATTTATAGATATACGCTGTTTAAAAAATAAATATTGAAATACAAAGTGAATCGCAAGGTTGTTGCTTCATTATTATACCTGTAGTGTTCATTATATTCATCCTCTCGTTTCCCTCTCTCTCTCTCTCTCTCTCTCTTTTCTTTCTCTTGCTTTCTCTCTCTCTCTCTCTTTCTTTCTCTCTCTTTCCTTTTCTCCTTTTCTTTCTCTCTCTCTCTCTTTCTCTCTCTATTTATTTTTGTTCTTTTTCTTTCTCTCCCAAACCAGAAATGATGATGATAGTGACAATGATGATGAGAATGATGATGTTGATAATGACAATGATGGTGATTATAATGATACTGATAATGATGGTGATCATGGTGATGAGAATGATGGATGGTAATCAAAATGATGATGTTGATGAGAATGATAATGATGTTGATAATGAAAATGATGGTGATCATAATGATGATGTTGATGAGAATGATAATGATGTTGATAATGATAATGATGTTGATTCTAATGATGATTCACAGCAAGTTCATGATGCCGATCCCCCCCCCCCCCCAAAAAAAAAAAAAAACACACAGATATTACTGATATGTCGGGCAACCTTGAAAATGCTTTGATTGATCCTAAAACTAGTTCACTAAGTTCATATCAGGAGTAGATCATCCTTAAAATTCTGTAAATTTCCTATTCAGGATTTTATTTTTTATTGGCCGTGTAATTTTGATAAGGTGATTGTCGGGTTTGAAACGATTGCTCTATAAGTAAGGATACTGTATCAGTTCTTCAATTAAAAACAAAAATCAGCATGGCATACATGTATTAACAAACAAAATTAGTAGATAAAAGAAATATAATATTAGGTCAACACAACCCCCTTGATGTAGAAGAAGAAGGAGGAGGCAAAAAACGAGATTGCAAGTACTAAAGGCTTGTCTACCGCCTATCGAAAGTTGAGAACATTACAATGACGTGCACGTACTCACGTAATCCGAACATAATTTCAATAGGCAGTACAAAGAGCCAGTAAAATTGCCCTATAGTTGATTTCTCTAAAAGCCTTTGTGATCACGTGACTCGAAAACTTGTAGAGTAATAATCATGATCGAAAATACATGTACTTCTTTTCATAAAACTCTATAATGCTTAATTCTTTGTGAATTAGGACTTTTGCACCGGCTTTTGCATCTTTCCAGCGCTTTGCATAGCTTTGTATGATTTTATGTTCCTTTAAAGGTACTATGTCCCATTTGCAGCCAACCTCAAATTCTGTAGAACTTCGCAGGAATTATGAATATGTCACTTAAGTCCTATCTGTGAAATTTAAACGTTAGCAGTGTCCTAGTATTCAAATTATGCAAGAAAACCCGTTTACTTTCTAGACTTCACTGTCAGACACTATTGAGTGACTGACTGACTGACTGACTGACTTTTTTTTCTTCATTTGGTAATAACATAGTTACAAAAAATGAGCTGAAAAGGATACATGAGCAAGTTTCTTGTAATGACCAAAATTAAAGTGATAGAATCTTTGTGCAGCACAAAACGTACGACTATTCGGTACAAAGGTCTAAAAATCAAACTATTACTTAAATGATTGCAATCACGAAAGTCGATTCAACAACTAATGCTCGTAATTTCCCCACTAAAAGACATTTTCAAGCCCTTTCGTTTTGAGGGAAGTTCTAAAATAGTATTATCTTTCAAATGCCGTTGGAATTTAACCTTTTCATTTTTTCTGGCCTGCAGATGGGACATAGTACCTTTAATAGTCAAAGCAACCGCGATGTACCTAAATTGTAAATCAAATTAGCTTGAAGCACCTGACAGGCTCTTAAAACACAAGGACGAATTAGACAGAGAGGCTAGAATTAAAAGAAAAATTACCTGGCTTTCAGAAAAAACTAAGATTGACAAATCTATATAAAAGAAAATTGTGGTTGTACGCCTCTTCTTTACTCTCTGTCTGTGTGTCTCTCTCTGTGTCTCTCTCTGTCTCTCTCTTTCTCTTTCTTTCTCTCTCTTTTTTTTATCTCCCTCTCTCTCTCTTTCCCTCTCCTTTTCCCAATTCTTTCGCACATTTCTAGTCTTGAATGTGGACACTTTTACCCCAGTTACACAAAAGAGGACGACAAAAAAGCGACACTATTCCGAACAATAATTTTTATCATAGCTGATCTGTTGAAGTGTTCAAAAACAATCTTTAAATATGTTTGATTCGGCATATCATTTCATTTTTGTATGTTCTATCTCACCTTTAGTTTTTTTTTTAAATAATGCTGATGTGCGGCTTGAACATTTGATTTCAAATATATTTGCCGCCTTACAAATATCATTCTTCACTATCTTCATCTTCTTCTTCTACTTCCTCTTAATATTTTTCTTCTTCTTCTTCTTCTTCTTCTTCTTCTTCTTCCTCTTCTTCTTCTTCCTCTTCTCCTTCCCCTTCGTGTCCTTTTTCTTCTTCTTCTTCTTCTTCTTCTTCTTCTTCTTCTTCTTCTTCTTCTCCTTCCCCTTCGTGTCCTTCTTTTTCTTCTTCTTCTTCTTCTTCTTCTTCTTCTTCTTCTTCTTCTTCTTCTTCTTCTTCTTTCTCTTCTTCCTCTTCTTCTTCCTCTTCTCCTTCCCCTTCGTGTCCTTCTTTTTCTTCTTCTTCTTCTTCTTCTTCTTCTTCTTCTTCTTCTTCTTCTTCTTCTTCTTCTTCTTCTTCTTCTTCTTCGTACTCTTCTTCGTATTCTTCTTCTTTTTCGTATTCGTTAGCATTTTGTCGAGTGTCCATCGGTTAACTTAGAGTCTGTTTGGCGGTGTCACTGGGGTATCAGAAAATAGCAAAAACTCGCCTCTTCTTGGCCCGAATATTGGATTGCCCGCTCTCTCTCTATCTCCTGCGAGATTTCGTCAGAGCTGTTTTTATGCACGGAGAGTGAGTCATACAAGAGGGTTACATTAAGTACGTGCGGTAATATAAGACGAAGTTCACTGCAAACTAGTGACTCATTTCAAACACATAGACAGAAAAGCGATGCGATCTCGCTTTAATAAAAACAAAGAGCCTTGAAATCTACGGCTTAATATCGAGAAAAGTTTAGATAATTACGTCTTGTTTGAAAAAAGAAAGATGACGTGCTATTCTCACTGGTCTTGACAAACAATGACTCACAGAAAAAAAAGAAACTTGAGAATAAAATTGCACTCGACATTCTAAGAAGTAGAAAAAAAAGTTTACACAACTGTAGGGTATGGGTGCATAATATATTATATCAAATAATATTTTGGCGTTGGCAACTCTGCAAACCAATATCGCTAATAACAAGAACGGCTTGTTCTTGATTATTTCCATCGCTTCATTTGAGAAAATATTGTTTTTTTTTTCTTTTTAGACTCCCTTTTATGCCTTGAGATGAGTTCCATAAACCCAGCATTTTCATTGAAGTGCGATGAGCACAGGTATGTACGAAATAGAAAGAAGTATAGTGCTTTCTTGTTTCCAACACAAATCGGACGTCTATGTCGCAACTCTTTCTATAAAAAGGGACTCTACTTTTTGTAGCACCAGGGGCGTGTCAGTATGACAGGCATGAGTACTATCAGGAGTGCAGTCATGGTAGTCAAGAAAGCAATTTTATTAGTTTGACTGGGTTACAGTGTTCTGTTCAGAAGGATTGTAAAATAATTTGGTGCAAGAAGGGAGAGAAAGAAGGCCACGTTCAAGTCCTTACTGACGTGCACATTCTAGGGCCCAGTTGCACAAAACTTACCATTGATTGTAACGGTGCCATCGATGGCAACTAATATGGTAACATGGCTCAACAGCCAATCAAAATCAAGGTTTCCATGGTAGTTACCATCAATGGTAAGTTTTGTGCAACGGGACCCTGATCCATATCGTCTGTTTAGAGACAGAAGGGCGTTAACTCATATTCATTTACACAGAGTTAATATCCTTCTGGCTCCAAACACGACTGGAAAGATTTTCCAAAATTCAACTCCATGTTAATGTTTATACGCTATTGTATTGCCTTATAGAAATCATATCCGGATTACGTAATAATTATGTCATGGTAGTGTTCGTTCATTTCAAGAGGAGATGAACTTGGCTATCGGAAAGCCTTTCCGATCGTTCTTTCATTATACCTTGAAAAATTATGATTATCTAAACCTGTGGTATCAGACATTCCTGTGGTATTTTGTGTGGTAACAATAAGTGTCACAGGAAATACCACAAAATCACATGGACACCACAGCCAGTCGTTTACCTTACCACACGAGATGATGGTACAGTACCACAAGCGTACCTCTTTTGTGTGGTATACGTTACGTACCACAGGGAAATACCACATGAAATTTTTGATAATGGGAATGATACATGATGATGGCTTTTTGGTCTTACCTCCCAACCTCAAAGATTCAACATGTTCAAGCGTCAGCGTTGGCCTATCTACTCGCCGATCGACGTGTATTCCCTCACTGAAGAGCTCACAATAAAAGCACATCTTTTCCCCGATAGGATCAGGGTAAATATTGCTCGTTGCAGGACATCTGCAATAATGCCTTTAAAAAAGGATATTGTATTGCCCTTTAGGTGCCAAAACATGGGTCGGTTGGTCGGAAATATTTTTTTTTTACTCCCTCTTTGGGCTGATATTTCTCACTTATAAATGCTTAAATACATTTTTTCTTTCTTTCTAAAGCCGACCGTAGATTTAAAGATCTTTGGGTCGTTCGCAAAAGGCAATACAACATTTTTTTTGTAAGGCCTAGGGAAAAGGCTTGAATGAGTGAAGCAGTTTACTACAGTTATGTAAAAAAAAAAAACGTTTCTTCCAAGTTCTCATAATAGATGGAATCCAATTTGAATATAATTGTTGCTATGTCTGCACGCTTTCGAGTTGTCAAGAGCAACGTTTGTTCAAGAAGTATGCATAAAATTAGTCATTCACAGTGATAAATTGAATTATGCACGATAACGACTCTAGCAACGTTGGAATCCAATGGCGGAAATATTATACATTATAGCTATTATAGCTATTGTTGTTTAAGTCGGGGGAAACTCTGACAAGCCATTCTAGCGGGTCTTAAAGATACTATGTCCCTTTTGCAGCCAACATCAAATTCTGTAGAACTTTGCAGGAATTATGAATATGTCATGTATGTCCTCTCTGTGAAATTTAAACGTTAGCAGTGTCCTACTGTTCAAATTATGCAAGGAAACCCGTTTACTTGCTAGACTTTACTGTCAGACACTATTGAGTGACTGACTGGCTTTTTTTCTTCTTTGGTAATAACATCCATTAAATGAGCTGTAAAGGGTACATGAGCATTTGTCTTCATCAATAACCCACTTCTTCTAATGGCCAAAATTAAACTGATTGAATCTTTGCGCAGCATAAACGTACGACCATTCGGTACATTGGTCTGAAAATCAGACTATTACTTACTTGCTCTATAGCTCTTAAGTCAATTCAACAACTGATAGTCATTATTTTCCCACTTACAGATATTTTCAAGCCCCCCCCCCCTTTTTTTTAGGGAAGTTCTAAATTAGTATTATCTTTCAAATGCCGTTGGAATTTAACCTTTTTATTTTTTTGGCCAGCAAATGGGACATAGTACCTTTAAAGCAAGCACAGCTAAGAGGTAACTAGTCAGTTGATATAATGTGTCCACGATGTGGTCTTTAGGCGGATGAGGGGATATATTTAGAATGCACGGTGTTTAAATGATTATTTGCTTTTTTAAACAAGCCTCTAGTCACTTTGATGTTGTGAGATAAAAACACCTATCTGCCTCATCCCCTTGGCCCCCCCCCTCCCTCTCTCTCTCTCTCTCTTATCCATCTCTCTCTCTCTCTCTCTCTCTCTCTTTCCCCTCTCTTTTCTTCATGTCATTCTCTTTTCTCTCTCTCTTCTCTTCTCTCTCTCTCTCTGTTTCTATCCATCTCTTTCTTTCTATCCTCTTTTACACGCTTTTCTGATGTTAATGAGACATAGTTCATGTTTACATCTCCAGTATACTACATACATTATATTGCTATCATTCCTTGACAATTTCGATTAATACCGTATTATCTCATTCAGAGTATGAACTATTTCTCAATGATGAAAACAACCCACCATGTAAAGACTCCAATTACAACGACACGTAATAAACCAATCCTCGATCTATACATCTACTATTCTTAACCCAATACCTAAGCATCTGATTGTCTCGATAATCACGCTTAATAACGTTTCATTATCTTGTTGATTGGTTTCGCTGGCAGAGGGATTGGCGAGTATTGAACACTTTAATCATGTTGTGTAATACAGCACTGCTCTAGTCCCTGGCAGCCGATAGCTGGCCTAGGAGCTGAGTCGTCCCATGTAAAATGTATGCTTAATCTCAAGCCGCGTGCATCGAAGTGGGCTTCGCGTTGGCTTAGCAACCAGACGAGTGACGTCATCACTCTCCATCAATCATGGGGTGACGTAATGTTAATCGCGAACGTGACGTCACGGAATAGTCGTGGGAAGTCAACGAGCTCGCAATGTCGTCTGCTAATTACGCGCGTATAGACCAATCAACACCCAATCCGCGTCTAATTGTGTATTCCGTGAAAACAAAGATTTTGTTTGTGCGTGGTTGAATAAGGTCGCATGACGATCATCATCTCGAGATCTATTCGTTGGACTGTAATTGAGCTATTCCTGGTCATTTTTGTCAACGGATGTCACAAAAGATCCATTCAAAAATAGCTGCCCACACACGCTAAAGAAATGGTAAACATTTCCATTCTCGCACTTGAGGGCACTTCAATAAATATAACTCATGAAAACAAAATGCGCTTTGGTCATTCGAAAAATCCCTTGCGTCATTGATTTCTTACTTTCGCCGGAGCTCCATTTTGCATTATTTCAATGGATTTTGAAGTTTCAATGAGATTGAGGCTTCCTGTTTCACAGTTTGAAAAGTCGCTTTCTACATTTGAATATTTTTCTGTCTTACATTTATCCCCCCCCCCCCAAAAAAAAAAAAAAAAAAAAAAAAGAAAGCCCAGTCAGATTGGCAGGTCAGTAGACCTACCACTCTACCAGTGCTCCTGGCTTCTCTATTTTCACGCATTTTCGTGTTACCATTTCTCATTTCTTTCTAAATCTTTCTTTCTTACACTCTGTTTAGATATCCAGGTATATCCCTATATTAAATATATTTTTTAATTCAAGGTCGTAAGATTGTAAGATTTTATTGACTCTATCGACCCCCTCTCGGGGCATGGGAGTACAAACATATTTACGTAGTATCAATATAACAATATTGTCGCAATGATGAACATGTGATAATATCAACAATGATAAACATGCGATAATATCAGCAATGATAAACATGCGATAATATCAGCAATGATAAACATGCGATAATATCAACAATGATAAACATATATGTTTATATATATATGATTAGTTATCTGATATAATGGAATAGCTTGGCTACAGTAGTGAAGTGGGTTGGGGAGGGAGGGGGGAGGAGGAGGGAGTGTAAACACAATTCAGGGAATGCCAGAGAGCGGGATGACGTGGCGGGGAAGGGGGTGGGGGCGGGCGGGCGGGGGTGTGGTCATTTTCTTCTGGGTATATTTTCCTCTCATATTCTTTCAGCTCCCCACCCCCCCGCCCATTCTCTATTTCTCTCTCCCTTCCCCCTCTCCCTCACATCCATTTCACTTCTAATTTCTTTTAAAATCTTTCTTTATTTGATCTTTTTATTTCTTACTCTCTTACCGTTCTTATCTTCAGGATTATCCTTTTTTTTTAGTTTTTTTTTTAAAGATTTTTTAAAGTTATCCGATAGGATAGAATAACTTGGGCTACAGAGGTGAAGTGGGTGGAGGGTAGTAACTAAGTTTAAGAAATGATTTGTAAATATGTTATGTCGTTGAGTTTTATTTCAATATCAAAAAAACAAAAAAGAGCAGGGGATCATTTACTCGCTATATTTTTGCTCTCTTACAGGTATTCTTTCAGTCTCTCACTCCCTCTCTCTTCCCCTCTCCCGGCTCACATCACTTTCACTCTCCCTGCCCCCTTTCACTTCTCATAAGCTTTTATCTTTGTCTCTAATTTTATTCTTATTCAACTAAATGTGTAATTCCATTTAATTTGTTTTCATGTCTTTAGTCTACATATTCAAGCCTAAGGACTACAATCAATCAATCAATCAACTAATCAATCAATCAATCAATCCACTAATCAATCAATTATTCATTCAATCAATAAATCAACTTTTCAGTCAATCAACTAATCAATCAGTCAACAATTCTATCAATCAAGCAAACAAGTAAACTATAAATCAATCAATCAGTCATTCATTTACTCACTCAATCAATCAAAACAGAAAGTGACTGAGACAAAAAAAACATGACGACATTCCATAAGCACATCTGTTTTTACCTAAAATTCTTTAATATCAAAATGCATGTTCTGTACAGTACAATAAGTCATGTTTTTATACAATATTGAATTTTCTCGTACATTATTCCATAAAAGAACTTAGTATGCACTTTCTCTTGGCACTGTGAGGGGTGATAATTTTTTAATATTCTCATGTCTCACATCACAAAACTATACTATACAACGTTGTGCAATTTAGTTGATCAAAATCATAATCGTAATCATAAATTATCAACTTCCTATTGAACTTGGTATTCCAATCAAAATCAATGAATGTAATTCATTTAGTATTCTCTATTTACTACATACATGTATGGCTAATATTTTATATAAAACAAATAGTCTTGGTCTATCAAAATGCATGTAATTTAGCATACACTAGGCTAATTTTGTTTTATAGCCTCCATTTTTGCATACAAGCATTTCAGACACGGAGACATGCAGATTTAAAAGCCTGTGCTTCACCGTCAATTCCTTTGACGAACTGAATTTTTAACTTCATCCCTAGACCAAGCACAACAGGTAACTCTAAACCTAATCTATTTACTTATTTATTTTCATTTCTTATTTACTCTTTTTTTCACCAGGGAGACGACATTGATTTGGACGCTGTTTGCAATGATAGCAAACCCAACCTTACATCTTTGAAAAAGAATAAAGCCAGATTCCAATGTTTCCAATAAATTGTCAGGTCAGCAATTTGAGAGACAAAAAGATTTAGTAGCGACTGGTATTGAAAAAAAAGCAAGTCAATTCAAACCATGTCAATGTTCAATTAAGTCTTTGAATATAGGCTAGCTTTAAAGCCTATCTGCACTAGTTTGGCCAGGAGGGATTAGAATTCCCTGCATGGTCACTGACAGGTGGTTATCTCATCAAATCAGCTCTCACTTAACATAAGAAAAAGGGGACCATGGGGGACAAACGGTACCACTTAGGCATTGTTGGCTATATAGAGGGCGTTAGTAGCTACAAGTAGTGCAGTCCCGCTTTAAGGTGTTTTACTTGACAATGCTTATAAATATAAAACATATGAACGAAACATGTATCAACAAAACTCTTGAGATTAATATAAAACAAAATCACCTACTGTTGCATTGAAATTCAGGTACAGAGATTGAGAAACCTATTTACATTTTTTCCACAACTAAGAAAAATTTGACTTCTGAGCAACAGGATTCTAAAGTGTATCAAAATAATATCTACAAAATAATACAAGCAAAGTGCTACATTGATCTTGTCATACTAGCACTCATAAAGTTTCAGTCGTTTAAACTTTCACATCCTCAAAAATACAAGCAATAATTTGACAAACTCAATCAGTAATTTTACAAAGATTTCAGGTATACAACATCTCCTCGTTGAAAACACATTTATACTTCTATGTCCATGGAATGCATGTGTTGTAAAGTTGGATGAGATACTCAAAATACTTGATTACATGGAAAATGTATGCAATTTTCCACTTTAGACTTTGGGAAATCATTTTTCCTCTTAGTCTTGTTGATTTCTTTCCTGTCAAATTACTATGGCAACAAAGTAAACATTTACATTATTTGTAAAAGCAACGAAAACGCAATGCAAAATAACCACAAAATTATACAAACTTTCAATACAATGTGATGTTTCACCTACATGTATACTCAGTTCTCATAAATATGAATCCATATTGAGTAGCAATAGAAAGCACACAACATTACATAGGTGTAATTTGAAACACATCCAATGCATAGCGTTCTACAGGAGCACCATCTTCTACCCATCATGCCCATATTAAATACAGAAATAAAGTTGCCTAATTTCAATGATTTATATAATTGATTTTCATGCGAGTTGGAAAATTTGTTGAATATGGAACAGGAACTTGACACAGAATCTGATGCAAACTAGCTTAGTCACACTGCCAAAGCAACTGCGAAACCCCAAAATGTCCCTGGAAATGACCAGACTCTTGGCTATTCAGGCCTTTTCAGGGTAATGTAATTGTTTAATTTGGTCCAATGTCGATCATGTTGGTTTGACCATGGTATACAGCACATAAGAATCTGTCAGTCAGCAACTTCAAGACGAATACAAAGAATATGATTTTTCGTTCCTGGAATTTTATAATGAATGGTATCCTTTATCATCAACATAGATAGAGCTTTTCTCTGGAGACCTGCAAACAAGGGAGGAGGAAAAAACAAAAGTAGAAAATAAAATAAAATCATTAGGAAACTGTGATAAAAGGTTTCATAAGATACATAACTGATAAAATTCATCTTTATTGTCCATGCTATTAACAATGGGAATATGTGATATTTACATAGATATAATAGTTACATAGTCAAATATCCACATTTATACAAAAGGGGGATGCTTATTTCATATTTCATCTTTCAATGACAGAAGTATAAACAATCAAATAGTAATGCATATTAAAGGTTTTAGAATGAGTCTAAAAGAGGTGATTCTTGTAAAACATCAGCATATGGAAATTTAGCAGTGCTTATAACATAAAACAAGAACAAGAGCAACAACAACAACACAAAATCAGAAACAAACGCAACCTATGATATGAATAGCTTATGTTAAATCATAAATTGTTCAGGAATTAATTTAAATTCCAGAATATCATTCATAACAGCAAATGACTCGAGGGCAGAAAAAATGGGGAAAAGGGTCCTCTCATCGCTGTTGGAATGCTGCATACTATTTTTTGTTCTCCTTCAAAAGATGAGAATAGGAACCGTTGAATGTGTATTACATTCATATTCTATGCGCCGATGGTAGTTTACTCAACAAACAACGACGGTTGACCGACTCAAGAGCCTTCATACTGCAGGGCTATATGAGCATAACTAATGCAAGCACACAATTGGATTTAGTTCTCTCCCATGCACGACTTCCACTAATGGAAAAGTGTTAAGAGGGAGAAAGGGACACAGAGAGAGGGGAGAGAGAGAGAGAGAGAGAGAGAGAGAGAGAGAGAAAGGGAGGGAGATAAGGAGAGAGGGAAGGAGTGAGGGAGATGGAGACAGTGAGAAAGAAAGGGTGGAAAAGAGGGAATGAAGGAGTGATAGAAAAGAGGTGGGAAGAGATAGAGAGAGATGAAATAAAAAGAGAGAGATAACTAGATGGAGGTGAGGGTGACCAAAGGAGGGATACAATGAAAGGAGGGATACAATGAAAGGAAGGCACGAGAGAGAGAGAGAGAAAGGAAGAAGAAAGGTAAAGAAGAAAATAATAGTTAGAATAGTGAGACAGAGAGGGATACATGCATATGGATAGATGTCAAACGGAAAGAAGGGAGAGACAGAGAGGGAGACAAAGAGAGAGAGAACGAGGGAGGAGGGGAGAGAAAGAGAGTGAGGAGGGGGGGGGGGAGGAGGGGGTGGGGGAGAACCAAGAACAAATGAGAGTAAGAGAGTAAAGGCTCAGAGAAAAAGAAGATAGAAAAAAGACTTCAGAAATAAAAAAAAAGAAAATAGAAATTGAGAGGGAGAGAGGCAGCCGACAGTGTACAAGAAAGTGGAGAATGGAGTAAGAAAGTGACAATTGAATAAAAAAGGAGGAAAGCTCATTACCACAGTACAAAACATTTCTTTGTAATTCTCATAAAGATTAAAACGTTACATAAAAACCCTATCAAACAGTAGGCCTACTATGTTTATCATTCAACATGAGAGTGTTTTTATGATTTTGTAAAGTACATCTGTATGTTGGTCGACTACATAGAATAGGGTGTGCCCATAGTCTGTACATAACAATAATATTAAAGCTAGTATATATGTTTGGATATAAGTATTGATTAGGAGAAATAGCGTCAGCTGTTTGGATATTGTTCAAAATAAGAATGCATCATGCTATTTTTAAACCTACATGTATACAATTGTTTGTAAGTATTGATTAGGAGGAATAGCGTCAGCTGTTTGGACATTGTTCAAAATAAGACAAGGCATTTAATAAGGTAAAAACAAAAATGGGCAACATGCCAGAATACGCCCCAACATTTCGTCGCTGTTTTCACGAAGTGACGGTAGTGAAAAAAAATTGCATTCACTTTGCGTGACGATTTTCCTCACTACCGTCACTTCCTGAAAACAAGGACGATTTGTACATATGAGACACCATAATGGATTCAAAGCATGTTCCGGTATACAGTATTTGCTTTTTCCCCATTTCTGCCTTCTATTTCATTTCATTTATGATTTGATTTTTCAGCTCTATATTTTTTGTTTCATTTTATTCTCATATTCTATTTTATTCATTCATTTATTGTTCATTTACATCATTAATCAATACATTAATTTGTTCATTCATCCATTCATTTATTCATTCATTCGTCCATTCATCCATTTCATCATTCTTATTCTTATTCTTATTTAAGTACTAATTTTTTCAGAGGGGGGGGGGGGGGGGGTCTGTTAAAAGTGCCTTTTTCATCGGCAATCCCTTTAAAGGGACTTGGTAATATTGTTCAGATGAGAGAAAATGGAGCTAAGGTAGTAACTTTAATGCTCGATGTACAATTAAAATAAATCTAAAAGTTTGAGTGAAAACTGACCATTATTAATGACAAAAATCTGGAAAAACTGATCTGATCGATTCCTTAATTCTCCAACTATATCATTACAATTCAATTACATTTTAGGTGAATGTAAATGGTCATAAAGCTATGAATTGGCTCTATACCATTCCAGACATTTAAGTGTTGAAAGATTTTGTCTTATGTCTTATTTTCATGGCTGGCAAAATTAAAACATTGTTTGGGAGAATTTACTGTTAGAGGGTGTCGCACAGTGACGCCTTCAAAGAAAACCATAAATATCTTTGTGGTTTGAGAAATTTTCCAGGATTTTTTTGTATATGTTAGAGGGTAGATTTACCGTGTGAGTAAAAAAAAAATTACACCTAGAAAATGTTAATTATTTAAAAAATCATCTATGAACAGTAAATTATTATACATCATATTAAAGAGTGTTTTATCCCAAATCATTTGGTATCATTTTCGGGTGGTAATTGTTCACGCTTGGATGAACAGAAGACATTATTTGCGAGAGTGCAAAAATCGACTTGCGCCAAAGTGATGCATTATGTTGGGATTAGCAGAGTGAGAGAATGAATTGAATGTATCAAATGAAATGCAGAAGCAAAGTCAGACACACACGCACGCACAAATGTTCGTTGATATTTGATACTCAATATTTGATATGTGTGGCATGATTTAAATTTTGTTAGGGATGTTTTTTTAATCTGCAAGACCAAATTAATACCCAAATCCCAATGGTTTTATTCAAAGATCACATAACCAACTTTGGCGCAAGTCGATTTTTGCACTCTCACAAACAATGCCTCCTGTTTATCCAAGCATGAACACATACCACACAAAATTATACTAAATGATTCGGGATAAAACACTCTTTCATAAGATGTATGGTAATTTACTGCGTATACATGATTTTTCAAATAATTAGCAATTTTCTAGGTGTAAACTTTTTTTTGACTCACACTGTATAGTAAAAGGAGTATAATTTGTAACATTTCATACAAAAATTCCAGTTTTTTCATCAACCTTCAACAATGTTACAGGGTCACTTTAAATCCATGCAATACATTGAATTCACTCACATAACCTTGAATAATACATGTACACACATCGACTATCCTACAACATTGGAGCATACCTAATGAGAAATCCACATACCAGTTTAATATATAGATGAAAAGCAATCTTATTAATGGAATTAGTCAACCAAAAAAGGTAAGCTTAGATTAATCATGATATTAATGTTCTACCCACAGTGCTTTGAAGTCAAGCATACAGTCATTATAATCACCCGGGGGAAAAGGCATGATTTGTACTATAATCTTCCACAGGATTTAACGATGAGAAATACACAGCGATACAGCATAGGTATTTGATAAGTTATCAATTCCTACACACTGGTTGTCTAATGCATCTAAATGAATGGAGAAGAAAAAAATCTTCTCCAAGTATACTACTTTTGCATCATTTAAACAATGTTAAATCTGAGATGCATGGCTCTATTGTGTTATCAGTGTCTGTGATATGGTGTAATATTGAAGCCCTAAAAAAATTACGCTTCAAAATGATCATGAGGTGCCTCAAAAAAGTAAAAATCTTTGAGTGACTGGTTTTATTGTACCGGTACTCATTTTCCCCAACAGACTGTAGTGTTATAAAAACCATAAGGAAAACGTTTTTTGAAATTTTGATTTCCAATAATAAATTTCTTGTTAATCAGACAGGCGATCGGCTTTTAAAAGTCATTGGATTCCTGACTGACCTAATAGTTTATAATTCTGATTGCAGCATGAGCTAAATCCAGGATTTTGTTTATAATCTGAGGCAAAGATACCCAATCCCTTTAAAATTAGTTATTGTGTTAACAAATGTTCACAGGGGCTCTTCAAATATTACTGTTTTATTCATATTTTATGATTATCTATGCTAACCTTAAAAATACAGGGGGGGGGGGGATAATACTAATCATATTATTGAATTTGTATGAAAATAGTGTCTATGAATACTATTTGCATAGATTACAATACATGTACATACATAAAGTAGGGCTGCCAATGTTGACAACTACTCAAGTACGTTTTCTCGTACTCGAATATTCGGCCGCAAAAAAAAAAATTAAAAAAAAATTAAAAAAAAAAAAAAAAATACAAATAAAAACACATGGCGAGGAGTGTACCCGGGCACCTCATTACACGGTTGTGCACAGCCTTAACATAAAGTAGAAACATTCAAACACCAAAAAGCAACAATCATGATTTTAAAATTCAATCGCTTATGCCTCCATGAATAGTCATATTTTGTAAGGTTAGAAGAAGAAGAAACTTTGATCTTGTTCCATATTTCATATTTTACAAAATATATAATATATTCTTGAAATTATGATTGAATTGGCACCATGACTAAAAGTTTTTACATCAATTTCAATATTTTATTAACATACAATACTATCTCAAGGATTATACTTAAATTTTATAACACAGGAGGCCATTACATGTAGTATCTTACTTATTCATTCCATGAAACTTCTCTCTCTTCAACAAACAAAACAAAACACACAAAACAAAAGACAAACGATACTTTCATAACTATGTTTCTGCAAGCTTACACCATTTCAAGCTGCGTTCCGCACGCTATTACGATGATAGACTTGATAAAGCACTCATTACAACATTTTATGTACTTAAATGGATCAAAAATTCAATACTGCTATATTTATCACGTGCAGTAATGTTCCATGAAACTATTGCTCCTAACATGCCCTCATACTACCAAAAAAACTCACAATAATTCAAAACTTTGGACAAAATTCAGATCCCATCTGATGTGCAGTCCGATGTCCCTTACGGTAGTTGTGTCCAGTTATTTTTCACTGTTTGTGATTCTCAACTAGGCATCTTCAACAAATACACCATTCAACATGCAGACATTGACACTTGCATGAACAATACACAACTTTAACCCTTTCAGAACAGGATTTATTTTTATGGCTAAATTAATCACACATTCTTCTTTAAATTGGCAACAATAATTTGTTTTTGTTTTTTGTACATAGTTAAAATAAAATGTATTGTTTCTGAAATTGATAAAGATGGGCAAAAATGTTGTCGAAAAGTCGAACAAAATTCCCAATTTTTATTGAAAAATAATGGTTTTGAATCTTTCAACATGTTGCCAATGAAGACTTTTAAATCTTGTTTTCTCTTTTTTTTTTAAATTCCTGGCATCTAAAGAAATATAGCCATGAAACAAAGATGGATGCAGTGTGTGCACAATTTTTTGCCTTTTTCTAATCATGTTTCTGGCATATTTTTTAGGGCCCTGGAATAAAAACTTATTCAGCCAGACCACGAAATGTGGAATGGTTGTCGCGAAAGGGTTACTACGTATTTAATAAAGGATGACTTTATGCACTTCTGGCTCTCAGCAGGCAATACATTAAAGGGATCATTTAACAATGTTAAATCTGATATACACGGCCCTACATGTTTTCAGTGTCTGTGATATGGTGTTATATTGAATCCCTAAAAAAATTGCGCTTCAAAATGATCATAAAGTGTTTTAAAAAAGTAAAATCTTTGGGTGACCGGTTTTACCATACTCATTTTCCCCAATAGACTGTAGTGTAATTAAAAAAACGTTGGGAAAGCGGTTTTGAAATCCAATCATAAATATCTTAATAATCAAACATGCCTTTGGCTTGTAAAAGTCAAGGAATTCCTGACTGACCTTAAGGTTTATAATTATGATTGCAGCATGAGCTAAATCCAGGATTTTGTTTTAGAATCTGAGGCAAAGATACCCAATCCATTTAATATCAGTACTTACATGTAACAATCAAGCAAGTCAAACTGAAGGTAGAAGATTAAATTTGCTTACCATCGTTACAGCCATGGATGCCATGCAGGATCCATACGACACAAGTTATCCGGACTGTTAGCTGCTGCAACCAACGTACTCACTTTACTCTCGCCACCCTCAAACTGAGCAAGGTCTATGAACGAATAGAAAGAGAGAGATGCATAGAGAATAATTTGTACTTAAAAAACCCCAAGGATGTCATGCAGAATTACAAGGAGGAAGCACGAAAAAGAGAAAGAAAAAGAGAGAGAAAAAAAAGAGAGAGAGAGTGAGAGAGAAAGAGAGAGAAAGAGAGAGAGAGAGAGAGAGAAAGAGAGAGAGAGAGAGAGAGAGAGAGAGAGAGAGAGAGAGAGAAGGGGGCAGGAACAGAAAAAAAGAGGAAACAATCGCTTCTCCAGCAGAAGATGAAGCTGATTTTTATTAGGCATGTACATAAAAGTCACAGAAAACATGGGAATCTAAAGTCAACCTACAGCTGTGGACAAATGCACACCACAAACCACAAGTAATTGTTGGTATTAACCTACGATGATACAAAGTCAGGTGATAAAGGAGAAGGGGGGGGGGGGTGGGGGGTGGGGGTGGGGAGGGAAGGGAAGGGGAGGGAGTATGACCAAAAAAGTTGGCGAAATTTTTAAAAGAGTGGGGGAAGAAGAACATAACTCCCAATTCCATTACAAGAACCCTGAAGTTGTTGGTTTAAATTTTTTGGGTAAAAAATCTATATTTTTTTAGGAGAGGGACAAATCAGAGGGGAAAAAATCAGAGTGAAACAATAAATAAAAGAATGACTTACTCTGTAGTCTCGTCATGATAGCATTGATAGCCTTGGTCACCAAGGTGATAAGAAGCTCACTCTCTGAGGGAGACTGTTGGCTTGAGGATGTAGAAGCAGTAGAGCTGCTTGAGGAGGATGATGAGCTTGATGTGTCCTCTTGTTTCTGAAAAATGAAGAATAATGAAATAAATGAATGTCGGTAGAGGGATCAAATAAAGAACAAAAATAAAGAATTATTAAAGTCTCAATGCATTTAAAGTTAAACTGAAAAGAACAATACTTGCCACTTATTGACCTTTTGAAATACATATTTGATTCATTTATTTTGTAAGTATGTAACATTATTAGATTTGTATTGTAATGTATCGTATTGTATTGTATCATATTTCATTGTATTGTATTGTATTGTATCTGTATGTTTTTATTCATGGGGTTGCTCGTTTAAGTGTTTCAAACTTATTTTAGCAATCCCGGTATTTGCATTGATTGAATTTGTAATGATTTCATTTTTATTTTTATCTTTTGCCGAATAAATGTGAATTAAATTGAATAGAATATATTTGCAAAATGAAAATAAGTGATGAAATTATTATATATATTTCATTTAGTATACTTTCACAAATTTATTTAAAATATGTATATAGATAAAAAATAAAAATAAAGAATTAAGCCTCATATGATATGTTCGCAAAAAATATGAAAAATAGCAAGATTGGCATCTCTGCTGATTCAAGTTACTTTTCTCATGTTCATCCCTGACTGGTAAAAAAAAGGGAACTCATTTCCACTTCTCCCCTGATTTCCATTTTAGTTGGACACCCGTTTCCATCTGTGAGCATGTTCAAGTCGCTCAAGCATGGGTATGTAGAGGGCAACACATGGACGTAATACCCAGTGCCATTGATTAGGAGAGTTTGGCCAACCCGGTTCGAGTTGGACACAATATGGCGACTACCGCTTTGTTGGGCAAGCTCAAAACAAAAGAATATGCACCATGTTGTGACCCAGTAAAACCAAGTTGGCCAAACTCTGTATATAGATGGCTCTGGTAATACCCATTGGCTCAGTGTTATTTAGAGATAGGGAGTGATCGCCAAGTTGCCTACTTCACGAGCGACTATATACCCACTCATGAACATCTTTAAGAGTCGTACCTTTTTACTCCATGCAATCATCTCGTCTCGGAGCACAGCTTTGAGTATGGCCGGTAGCTGGAAGGATGGTTGGACGAGGCATCTAGCGATGGATATCATACAGGCATTCAGCATCCCGTTTACCCCGACCGTGGTCAGGAACTCAGCGATGTTTGGCGTCAAGCGGAACGGTACGGGTCGGTTCGCATCAAGCTCTCCTGTGTAGTGTAGACAGACATTTAATTGTTTTAGATTGTGATTCAACTCGAGGGGCGATAATAACAACAAGGGGATGCAACATGCAAGTCAACATAGTGATAACATTGACCTCAATGTAGAAAGGTTATACAGTCAAACCTGTTTTAGTGACCACCTGTCTACAAAGACCATATTTTGTGTTTTCCTTGAAATTGGTTTCTCATTGAAACCTGTTCTACAGGAACCTGCACTTAAAGACCACCTTCTTATAAAGACCACTTTTCTTGTTTCCCTTGGGTGATCTTCATAGACAGGTTTCACTGTACTAGCATTCTAGAATATGATTTGATACATAGATGTCTATTTCTATGCAAAATATTTTTCGTCTTAATAAATACTATCATAAAGAAATTTCTTCAGCCACAATGAGTTCTTGTTCATACAGTTGAACTATTAACTTACATTTTATCAACCACACATTTTTTTCAGCTTTGGCATGCACCAACTGACATTTTTTTTTGTTCAATCTTTTTCCTTCTGAAGTACAGTTGCAATATCTAAATCTTCTGTTTCATAAATTGAAAGTTTCTCTGTAAAAACTTGTGTTTGATGAATGACATTAATATTTTCATAAACGACTGTACACGCATTTAAACATACCAGTAATCTTTACTTTCAATTGTAAATCACTACAATGCACGAATACATTGAGACCTTGACCATATAGAGCATGTCGATAATTCACGTTTTTTTGTAGTTTACTTCACACAATTCTGTTTCTATAAATACTAGTTTTTCTCTCTATACTGTCTGTTTTGGATATTTTAATTTCTTACTATATTTTGCTTGGGAATTTATGTTTTACCATTTTTATTTTGCCATTTTTATTTGTCGTTTTTTAATGTATATTGTATTGTTTTACTCTTCCATTTCTGGACCTCATGGGTGACCACCCGCATCATAACGATACTGCTGATTATGGGCTATCCAGCCGTTTATTTTATATTGTAATTCATAATTCTATTTGTTATTATGTTACTGAATGCATGATGTCCTTTTATACGAAAATAAAACAAACAAACAATACATTGATGTTGTAAAACACAATGGGAGAACAAAATGTTGACATACCACTTGTTTCATCCAGGTCAAATCTGAAGTAGAAGACGGAGAGGAGTCCTGAGTTTCTCTCGATCTGAATGATCTCAGGATTGAGTCGGGTCAAGTGAAGAACAAACTCAGCCAGTCCCAGCAAGGCTAACTGACCACACATCTGAATGAGACAAAAATACAGAGATAGATTGATAATTAGGTCACTCTGTACATGTACAAAAACAAGATAATAATCAATCATAATAATCATCTTTTTAAAGTCCACTCCAAATTTTATTAAACCGAAAATGGAAATTCTTTTTGCCCAATTGATTGTGAGCCCGGCAGCCACTTATGCAGACAGATGGAAAATATATTTGTTTTAAACCTAGCTCAAGTAAAAGAAATAAAGCTTTGCAGCATCCCCCAGCACAAGTTGAGCCAACCACAACAATTTTGTAGGTTGAAAGTATTCAATGATATACAGGTACACATATTTCTTGGTCTAGATTGAATAAATTCATGGGATTGCTTTGCAGTAACCCAGGGGTGGTTTGGGACCAAAGCAGTATTTTGGCTAGTCAGAGACAGAAGGATTTAAAATCGGTGCAAAGTTTATGAGTTAACACCCTTCTGGCTCCAATCTGACATTTTTCAAGTTGAAAGCATGTATTAAAGTCACTGAGTAGTCGGCTCTCATGGGGAATTCGACACCGTTCGGGTGTTTACACAATAACAGGTGTTGTCAATCACCAGGGTTAGCCTTGAGTTTTATGACCATTGGACCTTATGTAATGCTTTGATTTGCCGAAGACTCTCGAGCTCTCCCAGAGATTGGGGGTAATTTTTGACTGGACTATGGGTTTGCTGTGTGCAAAATTGTACCCCCATTAATGGTATTTCCACCAAGTCTGGTGTCAGCGAATTATGGCCTTCTGCACATGGAAACTGGCGATCCACTCCCTTTAACACATATCTATCACCCTTTTCAGTACCCTAAGAACCCTGAGTAGAAGGAAAATAAAACAACTTGTGTCTGTTAGTATCATATCAAAAAGTTTACATATACCACAATAAACTATTTTCAGATGTACGTTGTGATAAAAATGTATATCTGAAGCAAGCATACAGAGAAAAAGCATGATGTTGTACATTACAATCATTAAGAATGGATAAGATTGTTATGAAATTAACAGACATTTTTGCATTAATGACAGGACAGAAACAGGAACAAATTAAATATTCTTGCAAAAAGATTAAAAATAAAAAACATTGCAAAGGAGAGAAGAACAATGCTGCTATCTTGTGCGTAATTAGATAACACTTATAAATGATTTCTACCCACCATTTTCCTGAAGGCAAAGTAGTCTGTGGACGTCGGGAACGTATCCAGCGCCCATTCCTTGAGCAGCGTCCTGGGAACCATGTTGGTTTGGACCTCCTTCAGAATGTCCCGCAGGACTTGATGACTCGCCTGTGAGCCTCGGAGCTGGACCACGGCCAGACGCTCGTAGTATCGGTTGATCGGTGGGTCCGTTTCCACCTGCTGCTTGGAACACCACTGTGTACAAGAAGAAAATCATTATTAATTATGTTTCTTATGGAATTAGTTGATGGGTGTGGCGGGGGTCCATTTCCACCTGCTGCTTGGAACACCACTGTGAACAAGAAGAAAATCATTATTATTTGTTTTTTATGGAATCGGTTGATTAGGGTTGATTGGGGGAGGGGGATGGGTCTGTTTCTACCTGCTGCTTCGAACACCACAAAACCACCTTCTTTCAAAACCTGCTTGCACAAATTATATTGATGTGCAGCAGAGCAAATAAAACAAGAAATGATTTCTATATTTCCAAGCTAAATATTAAACACTGGCGGGACTCTTTCTGAAATCCAAAATAACAGGGTGTTAGAATATTTTATTTAAGCTCAATTGTACACCATTCAAAGGCAGTTTTTTGATGTACAACATCAACATTTGACAAGATAAAGAGGTAAGAGTAGAGGTGCTTTGAAGGAGAAAAAACCATCAACATACTAAATGATTATCCTCTTTTACCCCTTTGTTTACATTCCCAAGTACTACTATTTCATGAAACCTGTACATAATACTTTAATTTTGCATTCTTGTAATTGTCTAACAAGGATATTGAATGTGACTCTCTCATAGCAGTATCATTTGAATGGTAAACACCATGTCTTATTATTACCTTCTTATATATGTCCAGTAAAGAAAATGATGAGAGACTCTCCTCTACCAGTCTTATTTGAATGGTAAACACCATATCTTATCATTACCTTCTTATATATGTCCAGTAAAAAAAGCGATGAGGGACTACATGTACCTTCTACCAGTCTCATTTGAATGGTAAATACCATATCTTTTCATTACCTTCTTATATATGTCCAGTAAAGAAAGCGATGAGGGACTATCACCTACCAGTCTCATTTGAATGGTAAACACCATATCTTATCATTACCTTCTTATATATGTCCAGTAAAGAAAGCAATGAGGGACTATCACCTACCAGTCTCATTTGAATGGTAAACACCATATCTTATCATTACCTTCTTATATATGTCCAGTAAAGAAAGCGATGAGGGACTATCTTCTACCAGTCTCATCTGAGGAGACACAGCTACTACACGAGGCACTGTGAATTGCAGTTGTCTCTTTGCAGTTTCCTGTAACAACAAAAAAATGATAAAGAAACTGAGCATTCAAATACTCCATAAACAATCGTTTAAAATTGTACAATATGTGCCGCAGAATCTTATCACACAAAACCAAAGGTACAATTTTTGTCTGTTAGTAACAATCACACTTTTTAATCTACATGTGGATGCAATTATAAAAATGTAATTATACCTGTAAATTTAAATATAGATCATTCCATTTACACATTGTTATTTCATTTCCATTTTCGATTTTGATGGATGGGTCATGTGTTGAAAAGGGAAGAGGATGAACCTTTGAAAACAGCTCATAGCTGCCAACATTTGGAATTTTCAATCAGTAACATTTAAGTAAAACTAAATATAATGTTGGCGAAGCGCACATCTATGTCAGACCTGCCAACCTCTGGAGTTCAAAAATTGTATTCTTTAATCCCCAAAGTTGTATTTTACTGACAAAAGTTGTATTAAACTAGATGGAACTTCGACTGCGCGCAGTCGAAAATGATGCCTCCGTCATAGAGCAAGTTTACAAACCAAAACAGAAGAAATTTTTCAAATTCAAGTTCAATTGTAATCCATTAACAGGTTCTCAGAATATCGTGATTACAAGCGATTTCTCATATACATATATGACCCTTTGACCTCATGACCCTAAAATCTACTCAGTTCATTGGCTCTGCAAGATGTCCTGAGTTAAATAGTAATCCATCTGTCAGTTCTAATGATAATGCGATCACAAGCTATTTTTGCATACATAATGAGCCGCATGACCTTTGACCTTGACCTCATGACCCTCAAAATCTAATCAGTTCATCGGCTCTGCAAGTAACATACATGACCTAAGTTTGGCAGGAATCCATCAATCGGTTCTTGAGATAACGCGACCACGAGCTGTTTTTGCATACATAATGAGCCCTGTGACCTTTGACCTTTGACCTCGTGACCCCAAAATCTAATCAGTTCATCGGCTCTGCAAGATACATACATGACCAAAGTTTGGCAGGAATCCATCAATTTGTTCTTGAGATAACGCGATCACGAGCTGTTTTTGCATACATAATGAGCCATGTGACCTTTGACCTTTGACCTCGTGACCTCAAAGTCTAATCAGTTCATCGGCTCTGCAAGATACATACATGACCAAAGTTTGGCAGGAATCCATTAATCGGTTCTTCAGATAACGCGATCACGAGAACGGGACGTACGTACGTACGTACGTACGTACGGACGGACGGACAACCAGAAAACATAATGCCTCCGGCTACTTCGTAACGGAGGCATAAAAACAAAACACAGATCAATGCCTCTTACAGTTCCTACATAGAGGAAGAGATTTTGGTATGGATCATTGGTTGAATATGCATGATTTCGTCGTGACTGGTGTGTTCGATGAACCAATGAATATCCCTACACTTTACAGGACAGAATGGGCATTTTGCCGTTGAAAATGGCTCACACACACTCAAAATACAATTTTATTATTTGAAATTCGTAATAATAGAAGGGGTATTTGTAATTTCGTAACGAGGGCGGGAAATTCGTAACAATTAACATTTTTTTTTGTAACAGTTGGCAGCTATGACAGTGTGGGAGCTAGAAGTGCATATAAAGAAGGAGAGGAAGACTGAAGAACGAAAGCAGTAGGGTTGGTCTACATGAGGATGCTTGAGAGAAGAAGAAATGGAGGGAGGGAGTGTCAAGAACATCGTGAGCAAAGAGTGCATTGTCTTACCTTCCTCTTGCCCAGATAGTGATTGAGCATCCTCAGCACCTGCAGAACTCTCTCTTCTCGTCTCGATTCAGCCATGCTTGCATCATTCACAACAAGGTATGGGTAGATCTATAGACAAATGAATATCATACGTACTACAGTGAAACCTTTTTCTAGAAAGATTGCTTTAAATATAAATGTGACAAGAAAGGTGGTCTTTATACATGTAGGTAGGTTGTATTTTATCATAGGGAGGTGCTCCTTTAAACATGGCTCAATGTGAAAACAATTTTGAAGGGAAACAGATAATAAGATCTTCAAAGGCATGTGGTCTTTCTATACCAGCTGTCGCTGCTATAAGCAGTTTGACTGTACATGTAATGCTTGATGGCTTCATATCCTATAAACTTGTAGTGGTTACCAAGGCATAAATATTATATTACTAAAGGATATAATTTGAGATCACACACAATGTGTACACCATCTTCACTTTCTGAGGACTATTCCCCCTTCATGTGCTGTTCCAATTGCTCATACTGTACATGTCTGTACTGTGGATCAATGTCAATTGGCAATGACAATACATGTAGTTCTCTTAATTACTTTTCATATTTTCCTGGGCACCAATGTCTCGCAAAACACCGTCATTAAAGTGTGTTGGATATTCTGGTATATGGTGCATATAAAACAAAAATGCTTGAATTGATTTAAATTGTAGCAACAGTATCTTGTATTCACGCACATTTTTGAGTAATTAATGCTTTTTATTTAAACAATCAACGAATGGCAATATTTTTCTGCCCACAACACGGAAGGGGTTGCGCTATATTTGTAATTCAAAGCGAATACACCACATACCTTTCCATTGCTCCCTCTAATATAGAGTCTCCTAGCCGCTGTGTTGTGTTTGTGCGTGATCTCTACGTGGGGCATGAAGCGGGCGATGCGTATGGTGTAGTGACTATGTTTTGGGGTGAGGAACTCTCCGGGTAACTCGACGTCGGCGGTCGCTGACGAGAAGTGGCTCAAGAACCGACACCTCTCCTCAATCAGGAAGGACCTAAACAATTAGAAGAAGAAAAACGTTTTTATTGTGATCTGTCTTCTCATCAAAAGAAAGCTAATTAAAAGCAATCAACCCTTAGGAAGGATTTAAAGGGATGTGATAATCCATACTTTAAATCCCGTCTGTACTAGTTTGGCCAGGGGGGTTATACCTCCCTGCAAGGTCACTGACAGGTGGTTATCTCATCAAATCAGCTCTCAATTATCATACGAAAAAGAGGATCATGGGGACCAACAGGCACCGATTAGGCATTGTTTGCTATATAGAGGGCGCAAGTAGCTATAAGTAGTGCAGTAAGGCTTTAAAGGAATGTGATAATCCATGCTTCAAGATACAGTCGACTATTGCTGCTGTGATTTCATGATTGAAGAATTTGTCTGGAAGTTATTCTAAGTGGTTATTTGCATGGTATATTAACAATAATTGTGTAATGTCTTTTGGAATCATCAAATATCTTACTTAAAATCAAATACATGTAAATGCAGGATGAAAGCACCGCTTACAGATATGAGTGTGAGGGGCTCCAGAAACATGTGTCATCAAAATGTGGTTAAACGTTGATTGCTATCTATAGTAATCGGAACATGTGGGCATTTTAGTGAATACGTAAAAGTAGATACCCATATTATAGAGAATAGAAATGCAAAAAATAATAATTTTGCTATATATTTTGAAATCATCAAACATCTTGCTTCAAATCAAATCCTCAAAAATCTTCCCTTAAATCAATTACATGTACACATCACCATTATAGGTCACCCCAGAAACCAGAAATAACATAATGATGCTAATCCCATCCCCCAAAATCTGCAAAATGAGAAAACATAAATCTGCGGAACAATTTCTCACTTTGGTAGTAGCTTGGTCCTTGTCTCGATGATCTTAATCCACTTCTTGAGCATTGCGATGAGATTCCTTAGCTTGGTGGCCCCAGGCTGGGAGAAGTCAAAGTCAATCTTGAACTGGTTCTTGAGCTTCTGGAAGATGGGGTCCTGCGCGGTGGCCTGCGCCCGTCTGACGAGGAGCTCCGAGGCCGCGCTGGACAGGGTCTGGGTCACGCTGCTCACGTTCTCGATGCCCACGCCGCCGAAGGTGTTCACGAGCTTCTTGACGAAGCTCAGGGTGTGCGGTGTCACCTTCGCTTCGACAACTGGGAAGAAAGAAACCATGAAAAAATTTACCCCCTTCTGTTGGTTGGTTTGTTTGTTTTACCTGGCTGCTAAGAAAGCATGTGTGTGCTTTTAAGTAAGCAACCAGGGGACCAAAGGCTTTCTGAGGGACTTGGTAATGGGGATTAATGCCTTACTATCTAAACCACACAAATTTGGGGTGAGATTCGGGGCCCACTGCACTGTGAAGAGGCTTAAAAGTCTCTTTTAAAAATACAGGTTGAAAAATCAGTCCAGAAGTTCACAAAAAGCATAGTCCTATATAAATACATAAAATGTAAGTAGACAATGGTAAAGAATTCCTTTAAAATTACCCTCCTACTTTATGAGGATACATGTACCTTATGATTTTAGTACAACAATATGAGTAGAGTTCTCTTTCATACTGAAAAATCAAATAGACTCTCTTCCTTTTCCAATCAATTTTGAAGGTAAAGACCAGTTTTGGAACCCCCCCCCCCCCCCTCTCAAAAAATGAAATGGAAGCTCTTAATACCAATCATGTGAAAGAACTTGTTTTGACTAATACGTGATAATAAAAAATTTGCCAAGAAACCGCCTACTAATTGATATATTTGGTCAATTATCATATCGATCCGGTCTGGAAAGATATCGCAAATGCATTTCAAACATTGAAATTTTGGGCATATATTTCTGCTTTTTTGCAAATTTAGGTTGCCATCTAAACCTCTGAAGGCAATATTTAAACAATATTGAATGGATATTTTGCATCCATAAATCTTCCGCAATTTTACCACTACCAGTCTATATCTTTAAGCATTGATCATTTTTCTACAAATTTCAGAAACGTTTATTTCTTCCATTCTAAGACAAATCGGTTAATAATACACACTCATTCAGCATTTTGTTTTGTTTTTGTTCTTACCTGCTCCTCTGTTTTCAAAAGCAACAGCTTGGCATTTTGCCAACGCCAGTCGAAGATGACGTAGGACCTCCTCATACCAGTTCTCCCTGAACCATACCATCTAAACATGAAGAAACATTTGAATAAATCATGCATATGTTCATTAGGGGAGAGAGGAACACAAACAAATACACCCCCCCCCCCCCCAATAAACTCATAGCCATCATTGCTGTTGTTATCATTATCATTAAGCAATATTTGTATATTTTTAGACATCAGTATAACATATATAACATGTACAACAGTACAGTCATTATAATACCATAAAGCAAACAACTAAACAAGGACAAATATCTTTAGAGCTTTCCTAGCACTCTAATAAAACTTCCTATATAATATACATGTACCAGCACTTTTCTGGATGCATTCCGTAAACACAATACAGGCCAGGGTCCCGATTAATCGCAACTGTTTATAAGACAGGGCCAATGTACCAGTGAAACAGCCTGTATCAGCATTTAAAAAAAAAAAAAATTCCCCCAAAAAGCAAAGTCTCACCTGATCCACAATGCCTTCCAGCGAAGACAGCAGTATAGGATGCAGATCTCTCTGGACACCCATGATCTTGGAGCATCTCACCATGGGTACAGAAGCACGGATGGGACCAGGGTTCGTCACACTGGCCCCTAACCCAGGGGTAGGGGTACTGGTGGAGGGCGTGGTCGTGGTAGTGGTGGTGGACGTGCTGTCTGACGTTGATGTTGTCGATGGAGTGGTAGCGGAGGTGGTAGCATCTGTGGTAACCAGAAAGAAATTCATGAAAATTAGTAACGCAGAAAATAAGCACAGATAGGATGAGGGCTAGTCACACTGGTCCCTAATCCAGGGGGCAGGGGTAATGGAGGAGGTGTGGTACTGGTAGAGGCTGTGGTAGTGGTATTAGATGTGGTATCATATATTGATGTTGTAGATGAGGCCATCTCTTTCTCTATAACTATCATTGCAACATTAAACATAATAACATTCTCATCATCCATGTCACTACCACCATCATCATCATTTTCACTTTAAAAACACAATCATCAACATACGACACTGGCACTCACCTCCCCCTGCTGTGGTCGTAGCTGCAGTGGTGGTGGTAGAACTCGTCTCTTTCTTGACATCGACATCTTCTTTGGTATCTTCCTTGGATACCGTTGTGGTGTTGCTAGGCGTGGCATCACTGGGTGTGGTCGTATCCGCAGTTGTCAAGGTCTTGGTCGGTATCACTGTGGAAGACAGACGACGGCGGCCAGCCGAAGCATCACCACTCTTGACTGTTTAAATAAAAAATAAGAAATATTTCTTGAATGAAAGGTATTGTTACTACATGTAGAGTAGTTATCAATATGTATTTATTGCTGAGAAAACATTTATTTTGGAAGGATTTTCTTAAAGATGGCATTAAAAAAGAATCTACAGTCAAAGTGTGCAAGGCAAAAGGATATGGATGGATGGATGGATGTGTGGCTGTACAACCGATCAAAAATGTCCAGAAAACTGCATTCAAAGTTCTTACATTCTTTAGACAAGGATCCTAAATCACAAATATTATTGTTGAAACAATCACCATTATTACTATTATTTACTAAAAATGCTATATACAGTTAACAACTAAACTAATCATACCCTTTAATACCAAAGTTTTGTCATTTTCAAAGTATGTGAAAAATTGATTTGTCCCAATTTATGTTTCTTGAGAATGTGACATATTAAAGCTTACATCTAAAAGTATTTCAACCAGTCCACCTTTCATTCTTGAGTTCCAAAAAGTACAAAAAAACTTCACATTATTACAAGGGGTATGAATAATTCAGTTGTTATTCGATCTCTGACCTACACAAAATATCCCAACTTGCTTTCATTATAATTCTTCACACATCAACTCACATTTCTCTCTGTGTTCTATCTTGTGGGTGAGGTAGAGAGTTCTAATAGGGAAGTAAAGTGCTTGCGGGTAGACTCGTCCGACCTGCATCAAGATGTTGATGATCAGATCTCCTTCGTTGCCAACCAGACACGTCAACAATTGAGGGATCCTGAAATATTAAAGGGAGAGGGCCGTCAGAGATCCATGTGCATTAGGTCATAATTCGCCGACACCAGACTTGGTGGAAATACCATTGATGGGTACATGTATGTTACGAACCTCATAAGTATTCATGTATGTTAATTATGGGCATGAGCAGAAGACTTGCGAGATCGTGTTTGTCACAGGTATTTTTATCATTTTGTTTTGTATTAAATTTGTTTCTAATGTTGTCTTGTTTAGTACAGGAAGATGTGATTATGGAATTAATTGTCACCTTGCTGTGACAGGTGTACAAGTCTCGCACACAGGAAACCTGTGGTCCCATCAAGAAATTTCCCCTAGTCTCTTGAAGAGTCTTTGGGTGAGGGAAATGTATTAGATAAAGACTTACCATATGGGGTGATTGGTGGAAAATGCAGAGCATTACATAAGGCCTAATCCTGGTGATTGACAACACCCGTTACTGGGTAAACAGTCACCCAAATGGTGTCGAATTCCCCATGAGAGCCCACAATTTTGCATCTTTAACACTTCAAATTGGTTTTATTCCTTGTACATTTAATATTTAAATGTAGAATAGCAACTTTACAATAAGCTCTAAACAAACAAAAAATAATAATAATTATCTCAAACGTATTGAAATATTTTCAATCCACTCTAGGGCCTCTAACCACAGGAGAAAATGAAATTTAAAGTGAAAAAGTGATATTTTACCATGGCAACCACTGAATGGGCGGAACACCGACTGAATACTTGTCGACGGCCTTTGCCAATGGATGACCAGCCTTCTCATCGTCGTATGTAATCAGCCATAGCACCTTGGCGAGGTATTTACGGGACTTGCTCTCGTTCTGATGGCGACACGCATGCAGGAAGCAGGTGATGGCTGACTCTCCTAAAGACATTTGTCTGCGAAGGAGATTGAAAAGAAGGGGTCGTCCTCTTGTTAAGGGGGGAAAAAAACCATTTGCGAGCTTCCTCATTTTCATTCTAGTTCACTATCATCATACCCATGTCATGTGAATGGGATTTTTCTTGAATAACCCTCTTTTTCCAAATATAGTGAAACCTGTCTAAGACCACCCAAGGGAGACAAGAAAAGTGGTCTTTACAGAAAGGTGGTCTTCATGTACAGGTTCCTTTAGTGCATGTTTAAAAAAGAAACCATTTTCAAGGGAAACAAAAATGTTGTCTTTGTAGACAGGTGGACACTAAACCAGGTTTGACTGCATAATGTAACTAGAAATCATGAAAGTTGATAACTTTGGACAGAAATTTGATGCTGTGTGCGTGCGTAATCTTGTATACTTCTTAACAATATCTGTGTGCGGTGCATTTCACTGTGTGCAATTTCAACATGATGTGGTCATCTCCTTTTTTTTAAATAAATTTCAATATTTGTACAAGTGATCAATAAGTTTTTGAGGATCTGGTAAATTCTTTTATACCTATTTGGAAGACTATCATAAAAGCAATGTCAAATTAATAGGATTTGACAAATTTTGACAGGATTTTTTTTATTCCACTTGTGAATGTAGTGCCATACCCATGTCTGTGTCCAAACTTTCCAAAATGTGCGCTTTTCAGCAAGAATTAGTAAGATTTTCATCATTTCTAAGATTCTAAAAAAATCACAATACACACAGTTTTTTTTATTCAATTATAATTTCCTGATATACAGTTAACAACTAAATTATTCATACATTTGCCAAGTTTTGTGATTTTTAAAGTATGTGAAATATTGATTCCTCCCAATTTATGTTTCTTGAGAATATGGCTTATCCAAAGTTATGTTTACAAGGTCCTCATTCAACCAGTCCAACTTTCATTCTTGAGTTATGTAAACACCAAAAATAAAAAAAATTACAAGGGTTGTGAATAATTCAATTAACTGTTTAATCAAATGACTAGACAGGGAAGTTTAAGAAAAGATGCATGAACAGCGAAAGGAAGCTTATTTCTCTAAGCAACCTGGAAGTAAATTTAAAGAAGACATTTGGTGTACCACAATTATCAACAATTAGACTACGTAATTCTTTGAATTTGTGTATGAAAAACAAGTCAGAAATTATCATTTTTAAATCATCTTACTTGTCTTTGCAGAAGATCTGTTCTAGGTAGTCACCCCACAGAGCCCACGCCTTGACTAAGGTATCGTGCATCTGAACAGCAGCAGAGAAGGTCTTGTTCGCTTCATCAGACCTAAAACATTTCAATTGAAATTAAATACCCAAAATATATTAATGATAATAATAACAGAATAGTAATGGCTTCATTTTTATTGTAAAGGTATCCATTTGATAGGATGCTCAAGACATCTGGGACCTGTTTCACAAAGCCTTTTTTCAATGACAAATGACAAATATCAGTGACAAATCTGCTGATAACCAATCAGAAGCAAGGATTTCAGTAGCTTATAACAAAAACTTTTATTTGTCACTGATGACAAGTTTTGTGAAACACCCCCTGCAGAGTACTAGTATTACCTTGGCTTCAGCCAAGCAGTTTTAAAGTGCTGAAGGCATTCAAGGAATTCCTTTCTACCTGGTATCCATCTACTACTTCTGGGTTGACAGTGGCAGATGTAGCTTAACATCTTGCCCCCCAAAATCAACATCTCATTACCATGACTGGAACTCAAATCACAAACCATTTGATCCATAGTCCAGCAACGCATCTGGTTGACCACAACACTTCAATGTTATGATATGTGAATATGAACATTATGAATCATATCATAAATTAGGTATGGGTAAACCAATGATTAAGTATCTTTCAAATTCATGAAGGGTTTTTCGCTGTGTAAACAGGCATCAGTTTAACAGGGGGTGCATAAAACCTTGTTTCATGTTTTCTTGTATTTTACTGTAAATATGACAATATCAACCTCACGACTTATGCCAAGTTTTTTTTTTTTACTACAATAAAACCAAACTTGATTTTATTCAATTTGACTTGATTTGATATGGTTCCCTTGACTCTCATTATAATTGGCAGATCTAGGCCCTCTTGCATACAATACAAAGTCGCATTTAACCAAACTCAACATTTTTTATTAACACACATCCCAAATATACTATTCTGACCGTTTAAAAATCAAGTTGTGTTTAAACAATATTTTTATGCATGAGAACCAGGTTCTCTAAAATCTAGGGAATTTCTAAAAAAGGAAGCAGACAGTTTGACCATTTGACTGACCTTCCGACCTGTGCTAGAAACATTCCCTTGAGAGCATAAAACTCGGCCGTCATCTCACGGCTGAAGTATTTGAGGTTGGTAGATTCAATGACCTCTAACCCCTCCTGTAGTTCCTGTTTACCCATGGTCCCGGCCATCTGGAGGTAACATTTGACCTGCTGGCGGATCTTCTGAAAGCAGTCGACGACGGGAACGCTCGGGATGGTGTGGATTCTGAGGTGGGAATTATATTTTTGGAAGTTAGTAGATTAACATTGATTGTATTCCACAAGCAGATTTCAAAATCATCAAAACTACTTACACTACCATCATCATCATCATCTTTACCATTGTCATCATTATCATCATGGTTATTATTGTAATTTTCATCACCATCATTATCACTATCACCACAACCGAAACCCCACCATCATTATAATCATCTTGTTGATATATCATAAACGTAACTGTTATTGACTTATCTTATCATTTGTCACCATTCATCATTGTCATCATCATTTATCACCACAAACCACAACCACTATCATCATCATCACGACTATCATCAGAATTGTCTTGATAACCATCATCATTTTTTATCATCATCGCCACGGCACTGGCATTATCATTAACATCACCACCACTGCTACTAGTCACATTTGTATAGCCCTTTATAATACGTTTCTAAGCACTTTAGATCGTAATTAATGTAATATCAATATTATCATCAATGTCATCAACATCACCATCCTCCTTCTCCTCATCATCATCTGAATCAAATCATCACTAACACAACATCATTCTTATCACCATCATCATCAACATAGGACCCTCACCGGCTAAGTGAGTCTAGAACAGGACCAATCAGGCTGTGTTTCCTGGCCACCTTCCCATAGTTGATGATAGACTGTGCAGACACGTGAACACCCAACATTGTGATTACCATCATCATCATCACAACAAACCATCATCAACATCATCATCACCACCACCACCACCACCACCACCACCATCATCACCACCACCACCACCACCACCTCCTTCTCCTCCCTCATCATCACTAGAATCATAGGACCCTGACCTGCTAAGTGAGTCTAGAGCAGGACCAATCAGGCTCTGTTTCCTGGCCACCTTCCCATAGTTGATGATAGACTGTGCAGACGCGTGAACACCCAACATCGTGATTACCATCATCATCATCACAACAAACCATCATCAACATCATCATCACCACCACCACCACCACCACCACCACCACCATCATCACCACCACCACCACCACCACCTCCTTCTCCTCCCTCATCATCACTAGAATCATAGGACCCTGACCTGCTAAGTGAGTCCAGAGCAGGACCAATCAGGCTGTGTTTCCTGGCTACCTTGCCATAGTTGATGATAGACTGTGCAGACGCGTGAACGCCTAACATCGTGTGGTTGTGCTGTTGCTGAAAGATTAAATAATGCATACGTAGTATATAAATAAACAGTTCAAAGCATTGCGTTTCCTGGCCACCTTGCCAGAGTTAATGATAGACTGTGCAGACGCGTGAACACCTAACATCGTGTGGTTGTGCTGTTGCTGCAAGATTAAATGATGCATACAGAGTATGTAAATAAACAGTTCAAAGCATTGCGTACAACTCCTAAGCCAAAGGGAACATAAACTATGCTCTTTAGGTTAAGACCAAACCTTTTCTTTCAACATATTTTAGTTTTTTTTTAACAGCAATTGAAAATTAAGTACTTTTTCCCCAAAATATTCTCCCCTCTAATGTTCTACTCTCAAAAAGAGAAATGGATATGTGCACATGACTGGCCAAAGAAATACAGAGTTGTCTCTGTATTTAGGGTGCATTAGTCTTGAAAATATTTTCTAATAATCCCACTTACATTATCTTGTGTTGTGCTTGAAGAGTTGTCGTAGGCTTGTACGATAGCTTGGTAATGATGCTGCCTCCACATAAAAATGTCGCTCCAATGACTCAGATCATCGGATACCATAGGCAGGCGATTCCTGAAAAAATGAAACGAAAACAAATAATGAAAACATGATCCTGCTTCTGATTACTCAAGTAGAACTTCCTTTCTGACTTCAGCTGCATTGGATCAAATTCAAAATTTAGAATGCTTTTCTTCCAAATTTCATCATCTCCAACCCAATAGCTGGCTTCAAAACAGAAGTGCAGGTTTTAAAACTTCTTAGTAAGAAATGAAAATCTGGCGCTTTTTCATATTGCTTCAGCAGGAGCTATTCTCAAATAAACAGATATAACGGTCAAATTATTTTCAAATTAGGATACAAATACTTTACAAGTCTAGAAAATAAATATCTGGAATTCAACATTCAAAATTTATTTGTTGAAAGCCAGTTTCCATTAGTTTTCATTTGATGGGAAGTTCCTAATAATAGACCTCTTCCACTGGATTCATGGAATTCAGGAATTTAGGTTTTTAGGTCTGCAAAAGGAACAAATCATTTTAAAGGTTAAGGTTAGCTACGGTATTTTCTTCATGGCTATAGCTGGCAGTTTGGTCAGCTAAAGATATTGACAACAGAGCAATTGTGTCGTAGAAAAATTGAGAAAAACTGAAAGCAACAGAGCAAAATTTTGTAAGTAGACTTACCTCCACGTTTTGACGATGGCCTTCATGTCATGTAGACTCTGGTTGCGCCCTAGATTGGTGGGTTGTAGACCATGATGCACCTGCGATGCCTCCTGTAACTCCATGATGCGCTGGGATGCCTGGAGGAGGGGGGTGTGGGCCTGGGTCACGTAGTGGGGCAGACGTCTCCATTCCTCCAAAGCCTGCTTGCTCGACATCTCAACAAGTCTCTCAATCTATTAACATCATCAGGAAAACATTAGAGCCAATTTATTTTTGTATTACACAGACTCTATATACAGTCAAACCTGTCTATAACGACCACCCAAGGGAAACACAAAATGTGGTCTTTGTAGACAGGTTCCTTTAGTACATGTTTCAATGAGAAACCATTTTGAAGGGAAACAAAAAATGTGGTCTTTGTATACAGGTTTGACTGTAGTATCATACTAAAGCAGGTTTGACTGTAGTATCATAACGTAAATTATTTCTACCATTGTTATGTAACACTTTATATTTGTATTTGTATTTGAAATCCAACCATTTTATTTTACTAATTAAAGAAATACATACATGTACATAAATAAGTAAAAATATAATAAAGAAATAAATTACAAGCGCAATGAGTAAACATTGAGTGACATTGCAGGCCCACAACTTCCAAGGCCTGGACATAATTCAAGGAGTACCACATTTGTTTTTCATATAACTCAGTCATTACACATTTTCTATCAGAATAAGTCCAACAAATCTTCTTCACTTTTACATGTAACTATGTGGTGATGATTGTTTTGTCTTGGATTCTGTTCAAACTTATATTTTTATCTTCATCAAAACTTTAAAGAAAGCTCTCTTCAAGTACAGAGGTGATATGATTTTCTTACCAGTGTTAGGTTCTTCTCATCGGGATGGCAGATAGCAATGAAACCTCGATAGAGATTCACTTTCCAGTTCATCTCACGGGGACAGCTCTGTTCAACCTGAAAACAGACGGGTTTGAAACATATTTTTACAGTTAAATTTATGTCACAGGTTTTAAAATGTCATGCACACTTTTCCTAAAATACCTTTAATTTCTGATGTTTTTTTTCCTTGTCATATACGCTCAAAATTGGCGGACGTCTTTCAATCAACAGAGGAATAAGTTGGTTTAGATTAGATGAAACATATAGCACATATAAAATCAATAAAAATTCTTAATTGAGAAAAGAGTTGATATTAATTGCAAATTTGTGATCGACATTAATCGCAACAATGTCCATAAGAGGTAGGGGACTGCAAACTTGCGATTGATTGGGATCAATCGCAACTCTTTATAAGACAGGGCCCTGATTCAATTTAAGGGAGATGTGAGTTGGTCTAGCGGCACGTTCACTTGGTCAGCTCTCTGTCTTCGCCTACAAACTGAGTCACGTCATTCGGATGGTGATGTTTAATAGTCCGTCCCCAGACGTAATTAGTCATATCTGGGCCCTGTCTTCAAAAAAGTTGCGATTGATCCAAATCAATCGCAAGTCCTGCAATAAATCACAGATTACAGTCTCCTATCTCTTATGTACATAGTCGCGATGGATATCAATCGCAAACAAGTTGCGATTGATATCAACTCTTTGCAAGACAGGGCCCTGATTGATACACATTTGTAAAAACCCAATTACACACACACACGCACACAATGCTCACCTGCGCTAGTGCCTCTTTCATGGCGCCCCAGTTGGGCACCCTCCAGGCACTCTCCAGGACCAGCTGGGGGTTGGTATGACCCTTGGTGTTCCCGTACTCCATCAGGATATCCCACTGGCTGAGTTCCTTGCAGCATCGGACCCAGTGGCTCTCCCAGAGGTGGTACTCGGGGAACAGCATGTTACTCGCCGGACCCGAGTTGTGCTCGGACCTCGCCTTCGCCAATGCCTGCATTGAATGGTTTTAATGAATGGATCTTAGAGAGAAACAAGTACTCGGGGAACAGCACGTTACTCGCCGGACCAGAGTTGTGCTCGGACCTCGCCTTCGCTAATGCCTTCATTGAATGGTTTTAAATGAATGGATCTTAGAGAGAAACAAGTACTCAGGGAACAGCATGTTACTCGCTGGACCAGAGTTGTGCTCGGACCTCGCCTTTGCCAATGCCTGCGTTGAAATGTTTTTTTAGTGAATGGATCTTCAGAGATGCAAAACTCTTGACACAAAAAACAGACTGAATATCCTAAAAATCAGATTTTGGAGAGAAAAGTCAGATTTTCACGAAAACTCTAAACTACATGTACATGTACCACTGGCCCATTCGTGCCGGGCCAGTGAAATTTCAGAAAAATGTTTTACTGGTAAGAACGGTCAAGTAAAAGGTTTGCCCTTTCATTAAAATTTAATGAGAAAATTTCAAAGCAAAAGTTTTTTGGGGGTTGGGGATTTACTTGTACATGTTTCTATGTGATTCTGCATTTTTATCTTTTTTTTTAAAGATGAAAAATCATATTTTAAGAGGTGATATCGTATTATCGTATTTCACTCTCATTATTGTACTAAATATGATTTAATCGTACTAGTTGGCATCTCTGGATAGAGAGAAACAAGACCATACTTGGACCACACCTTTGCTACTCTCTGCATTCATTATGGTGATAGGGCTTTCACTCATATAGCACCATTTTTACGAAATTCTATCCCATCATCTTTTCAAATCAGCATATCAATAGTACTAAAGGATAAGTAATGATGCAATTTTTCTCTTTGTAAGAACTTAATTGTTTTCTATATATGCTTCTGTTTACTCATCTTCCTTTCATGATCTTGTTAAATTTTATATATACATGTATATTGTAAAGCCTACTGAAATGTCAACAGACATGAAATGCGCTATAAAAGAATGTCAGAGTAAAATGGGAAATTTGTTCTTATTTTATTTGTTTTCATATTTTCAAGGTCATCTAGACATTAGAGGGCGTTGGCACAACCTTGTCAACATAACTCTGTGTAACGAGGGACAAGAACGTTCTTCACTACAAAACTAGTAGCACGCTGAGCGTCGTCGAATTAGCATCCAAGAATCGCTGAGTCATTATATCCGGGATCTTGAAGCACATGACCGATTGCCGGAAATAGCGATTACGGGACATCAACCTTCACAAGTCTCCAAGCATCGAATCGTCGTAGGAACCACGTCGGTATTTGATCTTCTTCGCCTTATTCGGACAATTGTCTTAATTTCGGACACTTAAAAAAACCGGGAAGTTAACTGTAGACTGGGCTACACTTGTGGGTATTGGAGTAATTAATTGACCATACGTATATGTACATATTTGTGTAACAGCAGATTTCTATGAATTTAGTTGTTGATGTAGTTGTCAATAAACAGTCTGTAAAACTCATTTATGAGAGTCTTTGTGGCTATTTTGTTATATCCGGGGTAAAATCTTGACAAAGAACAAAGTAATATTATTACTCTTATTATTCAAAGATGTCAAATGGACAAATATTAGAGAGAGTTTAACCCTTTCAGGCCAGGATTTTTTTAAAGGATTAAATTGTTCACATACTGCTCTTCAAATTGGCAACAATTACATTTTCTCTTATTGCTACCTTGTTAGAAAAGATGTAAAGTCTATGAAAACAATATTCATGGGCGAGAATGTTGACGAAAAGTTGAACCAATTTTGATTGAAAAACAATCATTTTGAATCTCTCCACATGTTGCCAAATTGAGGATTTTAAAGCTTATTTTCCTTTAAAAAAAATTCTGGCATCGAATGCAAAAAGAATTTCTGTTTCGGTTTAATAAAATTTGGAGTGGACTATTAGGTTATTATTATTATTAATATAGTCATGAAACAAAAATGGATGCAGTATGCAGAAAACTTTGCCATTTCTACTCATGCATGTGGTATTTTTTTTAAAATTAAAGACGGTGCCAATGTAGACTAACCTGTTCATAAGTGGTCTGCGCCTGTTCAAAGAATCCTTGCTGTTCGTAGGAGAGAGCCGTAGCAGTTTCAGGGAACTTGCATCGTCTCTGCCATAGTCCCGCCCATAGATCCTCTTCTTCTAGCCTCTCGTACAACTCTGACAGGGAATCCAATGTCTCCTGTACGTGGAGAAAAACAAAAGAAGCAACTTTGACAACCAGAATTCAAGCCAATTTTTAGTACTGGTGTTCACATTGAAAACATTTTGAAATCATTATGGATTGCTCTGATGTGACCAGTTCAAATTAGAGTTTAGTTATACAACAGCTGAATGTCTAAAAATAAAGTAAAATAAAAAAATTGCTGGAATATGCATATCCTGAAAATCACAAACACAAATACGTATACATAGGGCAGAACATAATATTGCTACCAGTATTCTCTCAGCAGTTCTCTGAAAGGCTATTTATTCTGTTTAACAGTCACAAATAAACATTTACATTCCTGAATCATTTGGCAGATGCTCCCAATTTGAAATAGATATATATATTAATGTTTTGTGATAATTGAACTGGATACCAATGAAATATTTTTCTGATAATTATCCAAACCCAAGATAATCTTTTAATGAAAATAGATCAATTGATAGGCACTGACCTGTTGCATAGCAGCTGTGTTATCGGGTTCAAAGAAGTCATAGACGCTGGTGGTTCGAGGTCGATGGTGACTGCTGAAACCGCTCGTGATGGCATTCTGTTCAAGCATCAGGATACAGCGATGCCATAGATTGTGACTCTTACCCAGGTACTGTGAAAGAAAGAAAGAAATATTGGTTATTATCTACAATGAAACATTTATCTCATACTTGACCAAAATGTAGAACCATGCCCCAAATGAATAACTTTGAAGAATTTAAATTCGAAAATGAATTTGCCTATAAGTAAGAAGAATTTGAAGACTACCAAGAAGAATTTGAAGAAGAAGAAGAAGAAGAAGAAGAAGAAGAAGAAATCAAAGAAGAAGAATTCAAAGAAGAATTCAAAGAATTCAAAGAAGAATTCAAAGAAGAAGAATTCAAAGAAGAAGAAGAATTCAAAGAAAAAGAAGAATTCAAAGAAGAATTCAAAGAAGAAGAAGAAGGAGGAGGAGGAGGAGGAGGAGGAGGAGGAGGAGGAGGAGGAGGAAGAGAAGAAGAAGAAGAAGAAGAAGAAGAAGAAGAAGAAGAAGAAGAAGAAGAAGAAGAAGAAGAAGAAGAAGAAGAAGAAGAAGAAGAAGAAGAAGAAGAAGAAGAAGAAGAAGAAGAAGAAGAAGAAGAAGAAGAAGAAGAAGAAGAAGAAGAAGAAGAAGAAGAAGAAGAAGAAGAAGAAGAAGGGGGAGGAGGAGGAGAAGATAACATATTACATGTACCATATAGAAATGATCCTTTGCCAAAAGAACTCACCTTAAGAACACAAGGTCTGATTGTGATGGGAGGACTACATCTCGACACTGCTTCAACAAACGTGTGTATGGTACTCATAGGAGCATCTTTCTGATAGTGGTGACTACCGCTACACAGGAACGGACTCACTTCTTGAGAAAGGGTCTAAAGAGAGAGAGAGGGAGGAAGAGAGAGAGAGAGAGAGAGAAGAGATAATGATAACAATTATGTTGTCGTCAATGATATCTTTCTATTTCTGACAGTAATCATGAATCTCTCTCTAATTCTGACAATGATGACTGTTATTACAGAGGAAAGGACTCGCTTCTTGAGAGGGTCTAACAGAGAACACAATGGTAATAATAGTTATTATCGATGCAATGATAACTTTCCCTTTCTGAATAGAACTTCTAAACCTTAGATTTTGATACTGATACTGCTACATACAAATGGACTCACCTTTTGGGAGAGAGTCTAGGATAGAAAGCGATTATCAACAATTTCTAATTTATAAAATGGTAAAAAACTAAATATCACACAATAATTTTCATGGTCTAGTGGATAAGCTCCCACACTATGGATCCTATGGCACAGGGTTCCAATCCCTGCAACGGCACTCTCCTTTTGCAAGGCATTAATCTGCATTTGACACTCATCACCCGGGTAGACCAGGTAAAGTAAACAGTTCCCCAGAAGGAAGAAATTCCTTGCAACTAAAGCAAGGTAATACCAGTATTCAGCACATTAAATCCTCAGGCAAAAGCGATTTATGAATCTGACTACAATTTGGAATTAGCCAAACTTAAAACCACAGAATAATAGGCTTTCTGGGAGAAGTTTCAATTGTTGTAAAGAAATGTTTGGCTTGTACCCGGTATATAAAGATCGCATGCTCGATATTACACTTGAAACCTTGGAACCAGGAACCTTGGAACCAGCAGGATTTGAACCTGCCATCTACCGCTTGCCGGGCAGCGACTCTACCACCAGGCCATCACTAGTCCATAGCACAGTCACAATGAACTGGAAACAAATACCTCAGCTCTCCCGACTCCTTCTGACTTACTAATTACAAGTCGGCAGAACAATAGAAGTGCTTGTTTGAGGGGAGGACTGATTAGAAAGTGGATTTTTCTTACCGTTTGTTCCTTTTCGCTGAGAATCTTCCATACTTTAGGGAACAGATGGACCCAGAAAGAATGGGTCAAGTCTGTATCACTGTGGCACAGCTGCGAGACTGCATGTAGGAAGGTGAACGTCTGTCAAACAAAAAAATTACCACTTCAATATGAATATTTAATGACACAGAGAACATGGATAAATGCATATATGTACATGTAAATCTGGCTATACATTGTCACCTATGTTCGCTCCATTGATCTCGTGGTACCAGACAGCAAGCAACAGTGTGAATAAACACATGGCTTGAGAAAAATCCACAGGGGTGGATGAAAGCTTGCCATTTCAATGTAATCAAATCACTTTGCTTTGTTTCCCTTTCCCTTAGGATGAATAAATCACATTCCACATTTCGTGGTTTGGCTTAATAACTTTTGATTCAAAGCCGTAAAAAATGTCTGCACACACATCATCCATTTTTGTGTCATGACTATACTGCATCTGAGGCTAGGAATTGTAAAAGGTAAATTAGCATTGCAATACTTAAATTGGCAACACGTTGAGATATTCAAAGTCCTTGTTTTTCTATCAAATTCATCAATTTTTTTTCATCATTTCGACAACATTCTTGCCAAGTTTAGAGACTTCTTTTCTGAGATATCACATATCATTAGAACAATGTATCAATAACAAATATAATTATTGCCAATTTACAGAACAGTATGTGATCGATTTAGCACTAAATAAAAAAATCCTGTCCTGGAAGCGTCTTTTTGTAACCCAACCTATCGCTTCAATTGATTGGCTCAATAGGAACCATACGTCATGCGCTAGTCATAAACATTCATGATAAGCACGCACACAGAATTTATCAAATAATGAGTGCACAGCTACATGTATGTTTACTTAAAATGAATGACATTGCGATAAAATCGAGTGGCTTACCGTAAACGAATGACTAGCCAGGTCATAAATTGTCTATAATCATTGCGACATACTGGATAAGTCCAGAATCTGGCCGAATTAATTTTGATCTCCACTACACCGTACCAACGCAAATATTCATATATTCAAATATTAATATGCAGCGCAGGATGGCTAGGTTAGGTTTAAAAATGTCGCGTCCTTAAAACCTCATGACATTGTGACTGACCTTGACATTCCTGAGACTCTCAAGGAACTTGATATCTCTGTTGATAAGCTGCTGCAGCTGCTGTCTTGGTTCCGATGATGGGCCGGTCGACGATGACGACGATCCCCCATCAGTCTGAGGTAGCTCGATGTCTATCTCGACATCCTATCCAACATAATCAAATAATAAGCTTAATCATCTCAAAATCTAACACAATATAATCACAGAACAGTTTTATACTAGAGTAGAGGTGTCGTAGTCGAGTGGTTGCGATGGTCGTGGGTTTGTTCCCTGACATGGCACTAATGTCATTTGGCAAGGCTTTAATTTAAATTTGCCACTCCCTACCCAGGAGAGAAATGGGAGCCTGGTACTGGTAGGATGACGAAAGCCTTTGTATTAGTAATTGCAATTTGCCCTCACAATGACCATATGGTAGGAATACTCCCCAGGGAGTGGAGATGGTGCACATTGTGCGTAAATAAATCTGATGACCAGGGTTATAATATCTGTAAAGTGCTTAGAGACGGTGTTTTGTATTAAGCGCTATATAAATCCAGATTATTATTCATTACTCCAGTTACATCAAGAAAGCGGACTCAAGACGGGCTACCGACCAATATACATGTATAAAATCCAGATTATTATTCATTACTCCAGTTACATCAAGAAAGCGGACTCAAGACGGGCTACCGACCAAATAAAAACAAAATAAACTATAATGCATTCCGGTTAACGGCGTAATCAAATGATGATGTGTTTCTACAGAAACATGTACATAGATAAATCCATTAAACTTGGAAAATAAGAATGTTTTGGAACCCCGTAGAAACATGCCATTTGATGCTCAGGTAAACTCCCCCCCCCCCCCCCCTCACCTTCCTCCCCCTTCCCACCCCCTGAAGAAGCAAACACAACTCACCTCTTCTTTATGCAAGTCCGACTCTACATCCATGGGCTCTTCTTTGACATGGGCGGCCAGCATGAAGGCAGCTTTCTCCTGGCTATCGGCCAGATTGATCACCGAGGTGATGCAGGGAAGCGGCGAGGTGTTGATGTTAGAGATCAGAGTGCTGGTTGCACTGGATGCCATCAGTAGCTACGTGGAGATAGTATCAGATCAGGAGAGAAATAGCATAAATAGGATTAAATCAGAAAGATATATTCCTGTACGTTGGATTTTATGCGTCAGATTGTTGTTGCACTCACTATCATTACTATCAATTATGTCAGATATCTATCATAATTTCAAAGTTTTAGTTTTAGTTTGTAGTTTTATTTGAATACGAATTGCCATTTCTTGTAGAACTAGAAATAATTCAATCTTATGTCATAGGCTTTAGGAGTTTAATCTTATCAATGTAAATCAGTGATTGTAATGTCTTCTTACTTTTACCATTCCAATCTGTTTTTTAAATCCTTTTAACCTTGTATTATTCTTTCTTTCTTTCTTTTTTGTTTTAATATTCCATATCTATGTAATGTACAAAATAATACATTTCTAAAACATGTTTATCAAGCAATAAACTCTTAAAGCCACACTGTCCTACTTGTAGCTACTTGCTCCCTCTATATAGAAAAAAATGCCTAATCGGTGACCATTGGTCCCCCATTATCCTCTTTTTCTTATGTTAATTGAGAGCTGAGTTGATGAGATAACCACCTGTCCAGTGACCTTGCAGAGTGGTCTAATCCTTCCTAGAAACTAGTACAGATAAGCTTTAAGTAAATATAATTTGATCATGAATGAAATTTTCAATATTACATTGTAACATGAAATAATATTGAGAAATTGTTGTGAACATGCGCAATTCTGCCTTTGGCTGCAAAGCATTGTCAAATAAAACCATTATTGAATTAAATTGAACTGTATAAATGTAGACTGACCTCTACACACTGTTTGAGCCAGTAATGCGATCCCATGGCTTCCCAGTTCTGAGAGTCAATCAGGTACAGGAGACGGTCAAACAAACGACGTCGGATGCTGGAATTAAACACCTGCATACAAAGAATAAATAAATAATATTGAGGTATTGTAGAAAATGTGGTTTATCAACATGAAATATTTCTATAACATACATTGTATGTGCAGTGGGTGTATGATAATTCAATCAATCCAATTCAATTAGAGGTTTTTCCTGTAAACATACAAATACAAGATAACAACCCATCAAGGTCAAAACATGATTTGCATACGATATCACAAAGAATACATATCAAGTGAATTGTGTAAAAAATTCTTGCACATTTGCAAATTTTAAAACATGTAATTAAACACCAATAACAGTAATGAGAGGGAAAAAATACTAGAGCTCTCACTAAACAATGAAGAAGACATTAAATCCACTCTTGCATCAATACAATTGTGTAAGTGTGTGTGTAATTGGGTTGTTACAGAGTCTGACGCGTATCAATCAGGTATGATTATTTACATCTGGGGAACGACCTTTATCGTCACGATACGAAAAAACCTGGGTCGTCTGAGCCAGTTTGTAAGCAAAGACAGAGAGCCGACACAAGATTCCCCACTTAAATCACAGTTTAAATGGCAATATGTATATCATCTTTAAAATTAAAAGGCTATTTATGTCTATGTAGAGATAGAATCAGCATCTCATCACTTACCTCAAAGAACTTTGTTCTGATGTGGGGCTGACTACACCTGAGTCCTGACAGGAAGGCTGGTTCAAGCTTGGATGTCAGCTCACTCCCGGCTAAAGAATCATCCCTGGAATATAAAAAAATATGGAAAATATATCAAAATGAAAAAATATCAAATAAAATGTATTAAATGATATCAAATCAAAGGATATAAACAATTATTTTTTATAGATTTAAAAGATACAAGGAGCACTGAGGTATAGTGGTTCATTCACTTGACTCTAGGTAAACAGGTCGAGGGTTCAAAACCCCCAGTGACTTTAGACATGGTATTTTATAATGTCTACATGTAGGTGTCTCTCCTTACCCAGGAATGTACATTTTCATTGAACAGAATAGTGGTCTTACAGAAGCCCTTAGCTTACCTGTAGACCCAGTTGACGAGTTCCAGGAACTGTGCGTTGAGTTCCAATTCGTCCGGGAACCTTTTCTCCACATACTGCATGAGTTTGACGAGGAGAATGGTCTTCTCTCTCGGGGACGGAGACTGGTTCAACATCAGTGGAGTCTGAGGCACAAAATACAGTGATGAAGGTCAAAAAAACATATATATCATAAAATTTGTATCAGTAGGCTAATTTACACAGCCCAAACACATTTTGAAAACTGTCAATTTTTGGGACTGCCACTAACACTACTGGCAAAAACCCTATTCTCTGCGAGTGCTTTAACTAGTCTACTCAACATGACGTTTAACTGTTCATTGATAATGAATTTAACTTACAATAGTACTTACTCAGTAATAGTAGGATTTGAAGTTTCCCTTTTTGTTTTTATACTGTACAGTAACAATTTCATCTAGACCAAGACATGCTTTGATGATTGGTACACTTTAAATATGCATAGAAATGGGCACTCATGTGGAATTTGACACCACTCAGGTGTTTACCCAACAACAAGAGTTGTCAGTCACCATCATTAGCCTTCAGTTTTATGACCAGTAGGTTTTTTGTAATGCTCTGCCGTTTCCACCCATTCCCCCATATGGTTAAGTCATTATCTTACATTTTCATCAGCAGAAGACTCTATTTCTCGATTAGACTGCCATGTACAGACTTGTACACCCATTAACAGTATTTCCAACGAGTCTGGTGTCAGCGAATTATGGCCTACTGCACATGGAAGCTGACGTCCCTCTCCCTTTAACCCTTACTGTACTGGGGGGGGGGGCCTGGGAGGCCCCCCCCCTCGACATTTTCAGAGATTGCGCCGTAACCGCTTGGAATTTTGAATTGTCTTTTAATGACTTTTTCCCCTCAAGTCTTACGCACATTTTAATACCATTTTCGTCAAAATCGGATATACCTGTAAGGCGTTACATATTAGTATGCGCAACAATTAGTATGCGCATGTCATCAAAAAAACCACACAAAAAAAAAAAATCCATCAAAATTTGCATAAATTATCATTATTAATTACATTAAAATAACTTTTTTGTGTTAGAAAAGAAGTTTCATATGAATAATGAGTTTCAACATTCAAAAAGTGGAGTTTGACACGTTTTCTGTAAAATGCATAAAATTAGCGCATTTTGCATAATTAATTAGGCTAACAACAAAAATTTGCATATTCGGAAAAACTAATTATACCATCTTGTTCCTTACGTAAATATCTACAAACATGCAAATTTTTGTGTTCATCGGACAATCGACGGCCGAGATCATAGGGGGGGGCCTCCCAGGCCCCCCCCCCCCAGTCAGTGGGTGCTCAAAATAGCCCAGTACAGTAAGGGTTAAAGCCTGTCTGTACAAGTTTGGACAGGAGGGATTAGACCACCCAGCGTGGTCACTGACAGGTGGCTATCTCATCAACTCGGCTCTCAAGTAACATAGGAAAAAGAGGATCATGGGGGACCAATAGTCACCGATTAGGCATTGTTTTCTATATAGAGGGAGCAAGAAGCTACAAGTAGTACAGTGGGCCTTTAAGAATTTTTAAGAATTCACAAATCTTCTCGAGAGATGGCGGTGTTTACTGACCTTTGCTTTGACCCACTCCTCCACCATCTTGACGATGGTCTTCAGAACCTTTGCATCGGGTGACTTCTCAATCACCGACGTCAGGACCTGCACAAAGTTACGTCTCATGTCTGTGCTCATCACACCCACTCGATTCTTCACCAGATCCAAGCTGATTATGAGAAGCTCCGATGCCACTGTTTGGAAAATATGATATAAACATAATCATAATATTAATAATATTTCGCTTTTATATAGCGCTTAATACAATGTCTCTAAGTGCTTTACAGATATACTATTACCCTGGTCATGATTGCAGGGTTCTCAGAAAGAACCGTATTAATACTGATGAAGCTACTTAAGACATATTATTATTGTTATTATTATTATTAAAAACAAGAATTGCTAATTGCATTCTCCACATAATATAATTCAAGTGAATTCAATATCATTAAGTAATTTTAAAAAAGCTACATACATATATGCTGTCAATTTTCTTTGGTTAACAGTGAATTTTTTTTTTTTTTTTTTTGCTGTTCTTTTGCATTATGTTTTCTTGCCAAACAATATTCTCCTTCATAAATTTAAATACAATCATGCAAGAATTGTTGGGAAGTCGGTTATATAAAAACATTGTTCACTTGTCAACAAGTTTTACAGATCGGGGCCCCGTCTTGGAAAAAGAACAACAACCTAATATTGATCTCATCTTATTTGCGATTGGTATTAATTGTAACTATGTACATAAGAGATAGGAGACTGCAAACTTGCGATTGATTTAAGGACGTGCGATAGATTCGGATCAATCACAATACTTTAGCAAAAAGGAATTGATACCCGCGATACCATGTATGCAAGTACACAATGCATACTCATTACGGTACAGCTAATTTGTTTCTTTAATGCTTATCGTAAAAAAAAAAATTAACCGTGTCTTACATGAAGTAGCATCGGTGCTGCTCGGACTGAGATGTTCCTTCGCCATCTTCTGTAGCGCTCTCATGAACACAGTTATCAACCGATCGATATAGCTGATGTTGTTGGTACAGGCAGCCTTTAAGATCATCAGGGTACCGAACAGACTGGACGTCGGCGAACCATTGGTAGCCCTAAAATAAAGAAAAGGGTTTATGAAATTTTGGTTCTGATTGCAACCAGACAATTGCGCTGGCAACATTTGCATCAAGGTCCTAAACAGACTGGACGTCGGCGAACCATTGGTAGCCCTAAAATAAAAATGGATTTATAAGATGGTTCTGAAGTAAGTAAGATGTGACCAGACATCACTGGCAACATTTGTTGATGTTATAAGTATAAACAGCCTTCTAGATCCTCAGGGTCTCAAACAGACTGGATGTTGGAAAACCATTGGTAGCCCTAAAATAATAATGGATTTATAAGATTTTGGTTCTGAAGCAACAAAGATTGCGACCAGTCAATTGCGCTAGCAACATTTGCTGATGATATCGGTACAGGTAGCCTTCAAGATCTTCAAGATCATGAAGGTCCCCAAGAGACTGTACGTCGGCCAACCATTGGTAGCCCGAATAACAAACGGGTTGGATAAGAATCATGTTTCATCATCATGTTTAGACATGACAGCCATAGGCATACTGCCAAATTTGCCGCAAGGGGGCTGACATTACCTGCCAAAATATTGATTTCCCAAGCAAAGAAAGCAAGCGAAATTGGCGACACTTTGTGGCATTGAAAACTCAACAACAAAAATAATAGTCAAAAATAATTATAGAAATAAAATTACCAAAATAGACCATATCACTTCCTGAACATGAGCTGGAGGGGGCATGAACATAAGGTGGGAGATACCCAAATATTGGTAATTTAATTTCGGGGGGGGGGGGGGGCACCCAGGGTTCTTGTTAATTTTTCTGATAGCAGGCTATTTATGATTTACAGGAGGCTACTAAAATTGCAAAAGAAAAATCTCTGTGCGCGTAGCGCACATCACCACGAGCGCGAAGCGCGAAGTCCCTTGCGGCCGGGGTCCAGGGCCCGCCCAAGGGCCCTGGAAGCTTTAGGGTTTTAGATGCTCTCTGGTGCTATCTTAGCCTTCATGTATTTTTGAAGATATGACCACACTGTATGAGCCATAGTTTAATGATAAAGATCATGAATATTTTGGCTGAATAACTTACTTTTCATATGATATACAATATGAAATGAAAATGCTCCATTATTGTTTCTGATAAATCAATCATATTTGCAGACCTGCCAACCAGTACGATTTAGTCGTATTTAGTACGATTTTTAGAAGCAAATACGACAGTACGATTTTCCTTAATAAAATACGATTTTCAAAAAAAAAAAAAAAAAAAAAAAAAAAAATGATTTTTTTTTTTTTTTTTTTTTTTTATTTTTTATGGTGCCGACAGCCGGCTACGATTGCCGTTACAGCCGGAAAAAATAGCCGGTTGCCGGCTATTAACAAGAACCCTGGGCACCCCAGTCCCTCCCTCCCTTGCACGATCATGATTACAGCAGGACATTGTTCATTCAGACCATTGTCGCATCATGTAAAATGACAGATCAATATAATATAACTCTCTGTAGGCTAAGTCAAGTTTATGCCTTTGAAAATTTCAAATAAAAGTGAAACCTCCTTCAGTATCCACCTGTATGTAAGGACCACTTTTCTTGTCACCCTTGAGTGGTCTTTATATACAGGGTTCACTGTACTTACTTCTCATAGGCAGTGAGACCTTCATAGATGACCTTGCCTACGCTAGCATACAGACTGTCCAGTTCCTCATACTTAGAAGCCACATTGGATGTACCTGAAAAATAAGAAGGCATATTTGAACAAAGTCGAACACAATTTATTGAATGAAATATGAATTTCACACAGAGTTTATTACAGTCAAACCTGTCTATTAAGGCAATACAGGTGACCACTATAGACAGGTGACATATATATAGTGACTGCTAAGACAGGTTAGACTGTACACTTTCTAACAAACACAAGTTTTGAGTTAAAACATACTGTATCTTCTAAGTAAGCGATACTATAGTAAACAATTAATCTCTGGCTATTTCTCCCCACCCATTTTTAACTTTGAAATATTGATTTTTACTTTTCTCATTCATGGAATTCCAATGCTACAAGTACCTGATCAGACTACTTTCATTTACAATTAGTCTAATTTCTCTAGTAAATAGGGATAGGCTGTGACACATGTACATCGATGCAAGAACTTACTCCAAAAGATACTTTATTTCCTTGCAACTGCAAGTATGTATTTGGTCAAACATATTTTACTATTTCCATCAAAGTGAGGTAACATTGCCTCAGATTCTGAAACAAAATCCTGGATTTAGCTCATGCTGCAATCATAATTATAATCCTCTAGGTCAGTCAGGAATCCCATGAATTTTACAAGTCGATCGGCTGTCTGATTATCAAGATATTTATGATTGGACATCAAAATTTTGTTTTGTGTTTTCCTTACGGTTTTTATAACACTATAGTCTTTGGGGAAAATGAGTATGGTAACACCGGTCACTCAAAGATTTTTTTACTTTTTTGAGCCACTTCATGATCATTTTGAAGCGCAATTTTTTTTTTAGGGCTTCAATATTACACCATATCACAGACACTGATTACACGTTGGGCCATGCATCTCATTGTTAAACCATGCCTTTAAAGAGTCATTTTTTTATATGCAATGTCAAAGCCCATTGGAATGGGAGAACTTAGTAGTCAATAGGTTAAAATAGTTTTGACTGCAAAACTTACTTGACTCTGTTGGGAATGTACTCATGAGTTTGACAAGCAGGGCGTGGACCGATCGTATGACCTTTGTGCTGGGGCAGGTCATGCAGGCTGCTATGCCCCGCTGGAGAGGCTTGAAACTTGATAAGATTGTGGGTTTGTCCTATGTACAAGAGAAACAAGAGTTAAATAACATGAAATGAACTTTAGATAACAGACAAAGTTTAAATTGAGTTTTCTCACAAAATCCTCAACATTTCCCTGACTGGAAAAGAGGGAATCCATTTCCATCTTTTGCCTAAATTCTAGAAAGCTTGCTAGCCTAAGTTTACAACTTTTCCTTCTATATTTCCTTCTATAGGATTGAATCATACATTTTGTATTGATGGCACTGAAGTCAATGCTCAAAAATATTTCCCCTTTAGCATTACTTACATATTTTGACAAGAAAATTATTTCTATCAGATGCTTTTGAAGTCTTTATTATGTGAAATCAAATCAAAGTGTGTAAAACTAGCTTTCTAATAAGTGGAAACGAGACAAAACTTGCTTGCATAAGAAAATTTTCAGTAAGAAATAGATTAATGTCATATTATAGAAGTCTTTGATTGTTGAAGTTAGGCTGAGAGAAAGTGGAAAATTTTGAATCATTACGTACCATAACACCGAGGAGAAAATTGAGGACATCCAGCCCGGCACAGATATTTCCGTAGTTTGCTACAGCTTGTGTATCCTTTGCCAGAGTATTTGAAAAACAAACACAAAACGGTAATTTTCACAGGTCCAATGAAGTGGTGTCTACATTAGCATCCTGAAATATGTGAAACTAATGGAAAATGTAGGCTTGAACATCACTATTGTCATCACCACCACCATCATAATCACCATCTCTATCATCATCATGATTATTATCATAATCAACACCACCACCACAATCATAATCAATATAACCATCCTTATTCATCGTCGCCATCATCATCATTCTGATTCATTCTCCTCCTCCTTATCATCTTCATTACTATCACTGTCACCATCTCCATCATCATCATCACCGCATTTATCATCATCACTCCCATCACCACTACCATTAACTTTATTATCAGGCCTAATTTACTCTTTTCCATGTATAGAATCAATACTATCATCATCATCATCATCATCATCATTATCATCATATTCACCATCACCACCACCCCCATCATCATCGTCACCGTCATCATCATCATCATCATCATCATCATCGTCACCGTCATCATCATCATCATCATCATCATCATCAACATCATCATCATCATCATCAACATCATCATCATCATCATCATCATCATCATCATCATCATCATCATCATCGTCATCATCATCATCATCATCATCTTCATCATCATCATCATCATCACTATCATCCCTACAATTTCCACAACCCTCATCACTACCATCAACACCATCTCCACAACCACCACTATTATTATTAGACCTAGTTAACTTTTTTCCATCTATATAATCATCACTCTCATCATCATTTTATTTTCTCACCACTGAGAGGAAGAGCTTGTCCAGGAAGTTGAGCCGAAGTTCGCTGTTGGGCCAGACATCTGGTCTAAGAGCCGTCTTGAGCAGAGCCATGCATCTTCTCGACAGCTGCTCACCTGGGGAACTCACGGTCGTCGTACTACTGCTGTCGTTTACCTGACAGGCCAGACGGATCAGGAAGTTCACCACGGCATCGGAGTAGACCTTCTCGATCGGCTTGCTCGCCTCGGACGTGATGCTTCTCACGGTCTGAAATAATAATAATAATATCGGATATTTATATAGCGCACATATCCACCATGCAAGGTGCTCAAGGCGCTCCGAATATTACCCGGCTCTGCTAGGCTGCAGATTTTGGCACTCACAGCATTCAAGGAATTCCTTCCTATCGGTGCCCATTTAACACCTGGGTGGAGAGTGGCGAATGTAGATTAATGTCTTGCCAAATACAATGATCATGGCAATTATTGAGAGTTTGGGGACGATAGTTTAACCCTTACTGTACTGGGGGGGGGCCTGGGAGGCCCCCCCCCTCGACATTTTCGGAGAGTGCGCCGCAACCGCTTGGAATTTTAAATTGTCGTTTCATGACTTTTTTCCCTCAAGTCTTACGCACATTTTGATACCATTTTCGTCGAAATCGGATATACCTGTAAGGCGTTACATAACAATTAGTATGCGCATGTCATCCAAAAAAACAAAAAAAAATTGAAAATCCATCAAAATTTGCATAAATTATCATTATTAATTACATTAAAATAACTTTTTTGTGTTAGAAAAGAAGTTTCATATGAATAATGAGTATCAACATTCAAAAAGTGGAGTTTGACACGTTTTCTGTAAAATGCATAAAATTAGCGCATTTTGCATAATTAATTAGGCTAACGACAAAAATTTGCATATTCGGAAAAAAATAATTATACCATCTTGTTCCTTACGTAAGAATCTACCAATATGCAAATTTTCGTGTTCATCGGACAATCGACGGCCGAGATCATAGGGGGGGGCCTCCCAGGCCCCCCCCCAGTCAGTGGGTGCTCAAAATAGCCCAGTACAGTAAGGGTTAAAGGTGATTTGACATTTCTTTGTGCAATAATTTCTCCAGTCTATATTCTGTTAAAGACATGGCGTTGGGTTGGGTTTTAGGTTTAGGGTTTTAATAGGGCTTTTTGGAAGACTGAGAGTTAGGTTTAGGGTTACGCATAGTTTGGTATCCAGGGTGGCATTTAAGAATTTGGTGAGTGTGCAGAGTTCACTGTGGAGCAATCGCTGTCTCGCTATTACAATATTGCACTCATCTCCGACTCGTTCAATATTGTCATAGCTCAAGCAATATATTCTTGTATCACACTCAAAGCCATCTAATATTATATAAGACTTACCGATCCTGACGATGTATGTCTGACTCTCTTAGGGTCTGGGAGGAGATCAGTGGAAGCTGACCTCTTCACCCCTGCAGGAGCAGGAGCAGGAGCAGCAGCAGCAGCAGGAGGGGGCTCTTCAACTGGGGTGGTCGGCTATAACAAAATAAACATACAGTTACAATAGGATTTGTTGTGGCATGAATGGCCTGCCATGTAGTTAAGTCCAAATTAAAGTCGATCTTAGTCTTTGTGAAACACTCCGTTTACCACTACATTTACATGTATATAAAGTATTTTTTCACAGGATTAAATGATGATTCAACAAGCTTTAATATGTACAAAAAATGAATCACATTAATAACTAAATTGAGTTGACATGTAATACTTCTGTCAATCAATTTGAGACCGTATATAATTGAGAGACAGATAAAGAAAGAGAGTAGAGAAAGAGGGGTATGTCATAAAGATAAATACATATAAAAAAAAAGAGAGAGAGAGAGAGAGAAAGCGAGAGGAAGGGGGGGGGGGGGAGAGAGGTGGGAGAGAGAGAGAAAGAGAGAGAGGAATAAGGGAAGAGAGAGGAAGAGAGAGAGATACAAGACAGAGCAAGGAAAATACATCAGAGGTAAACTGGGAATGAGGGAAGAAGAAAGGAAGAGACGGAGATAAGGGGAAAGGAGGAGATGAGGGCAGACAAAGAGGGGATAAGACAGGAATGGAAAGGGGAACGATAGACAGACAGACATAGCGGACAGAGAGAGAGAGAGAGATTGAGACAGAGATGGAGAGGTAGATAAAGAGAGAGAGAGAGAGAGAGAGATAAAAGAAACAAAAAGAGAAATACACGCGAGTGAGACTGTGAATGAGGGAAGATGAGAGAGAGAAAAAAAACACAAGGGGAGACAAGTTGGGATGAGAGACGGAGGGAAAGGGAAATGAGAGACAGAGACAGACAACGAAGAGGGGGTGAACAAGGGATCTTACCTCTGCCGTTCCTTCATCCTCCCTGATCCTCTGGACCTCCCACTTGATGATGACCTCCACCAGCTCCACCACCAGCTTCCGGTGCTCCAGGGTAGCGTTAGGGGTGTTACCGAGCCTCTGGATGGAGTACACCATGGTCTGGATCAGGTGGTGCCTCACGGGGTAGTACACCTTGTAATGCCTCACCAGTAGCTGCCTGCAAGCCAAAACAAATAACATAACCATACAAGGAGTGATTTCAAGTTGGGTGTTTAAGGCTGGTGTTAGTGTTTAATAAACACCAACACCAGCCTAAACACCGAAATGGAAATCAGCTGGTGTTAAAGCTTTGACCTCTGAATATTGTCAACTTCCGGTAGCTAGTGTTATCGATTTTGCAAAATTTTCGACTGCTGAACCGACCTTTGTGGCTGGTGTTAATATTTTACGTACAAATGTCCTATTCACTAACACTAGCCCCTAGGGATTAAGAAAATGATGATTTCCAGTTCGGTGTTAGTGTTGTACCCGCACACAGTCAACGCACGAACAACGCCAATTTATTGTCTGCGATCAAATAAAAATAGGTGAAACCGGTATTTCATATATTATTTTGTGTAAAATGAGTTATTTTATAAGACCAGAGAAATAGGTGTAAATTTATTCTGTACTTTTCATGATATCTTTAGTTTTGATGTACTTTTTTTAATCATCGTCGTGAAATCAGGTATGTGGTGACGTCACAGCTGGTGTTAAGCTATCGATTTTGATATCGGTATCGGGCTCTTAATTTCTTAATTTCGCTCGATTTAAGAGCTCTTGACTGCTCTAAACACTAACACTAACACTAACACCCAACTTGAAATCACTCAAGGTGTCTTAATCGAGTCGTGTAGTTTAAAGCCCTAATGTACTACTTGTAGCTACCTACTTGCTCCCTCTAAATAGAAAACAATGCCGAAGAGGTGCCTGTTGGTCCCCCATGATCATCTTTGTCTTATGTTAATTGAAGGCTGAGTTGATGAGATAACCACCTGCCAGTGACCAGCAGGGTGGTCGAATACCTCCTGGCCAAACTAGTGCAGACAGGTTTTAAGCACTTGAATTGAAATGCAAAGGTCATTCATTTGATTTCAGACATGGCACTAATGTCTTTGGCAAGCATTAATCTACATTTGCCACGTCATACTCAGGAGAGAAATGGGGACCTGGTAGGATGACAAAAGCCTTTGTGATAGACATTGCCATATGCCCTCACGGCCCCAGGGAGTGGAGATGGTGCACATTGTGCATGAACGAATCTGGTGACCGGGGCCATAACAGCTGTAAATCGCTTAGAGACAGCATTTCATATTAACCATTATATACCTCACTTAAGTAATCCAGCCCTCTGATTGGTCGAAATTGCATTCATAAACTTCAACTGTTCCTGTAAAATTCTCGGTAACCATGCATAAAACATTTCAATATTTTTAATAACCATGGTTATTAAAAAAATAAGTCAGTCTCCATGGTTACCCCATAGGTTTACATGTTAAAAAATGGTTTGAGCGATGAAGGATACCATACGTGTGCGAAAAATTGGTCGGTAATTTCATACAAGACAAGACAATTCCAAACAAGACAAAAATGGCTCAAGAATCTCTCCCAAGATTTCAACTTATCAAATGCAAGACTCGCTGACAGCAAGAACAACAAAAAGGGTACGTGAAATTATCCATAAACATGTTCGTTTAGTTGCTGAAAAAGCATAGACGTATAGACTGTAGACGAAATTAGATCTAGTTGTCAGGGTGTCTGATCGCGTACCCGATGTTGTGTGTTAAAATTATTCACATAGAGATTGTAAGCAATGCATTCCCTATGCAGTCTACGTGCATTCCGCGACCATGCAAAAAAGGTCAAGTTTTTTTTTCAATTCGAGATTCAAACCTTTATAATCTGTTGTGATCCTGAAGGTGATACTCAATAAGTGAGGTGTCATATGAAAGCGCAGGTTCTTCTCCATATTCCCCACAGGGCCGGCCCACCCCCAAAATTGTAAAAATATCTTGCTTAGACTAGAATCTAGATCTAGTCTAGATCTACTTTCAAAGATACAAAAATAGATCTAGTTGTCAGGGTGTCTTGATCGCGCACCCGATGCATGTTGTGTGTTAAGGTCAAGTTTTTTTTCAATTCGAGATTCAAACCTTTATAATCTGTTGTGATCCTGAAGGTGATACTCAATAAGTGAGGTGTCATATGAAAGCGCACGTTCTTCTCCATATTCCCCACAGGGCCGGCCCACCCCCAAAATGTAAAAATATCTTGCTTAGACTAGAATCAAGATCTAGTCTAGATCTACTCTCAAAGATACACTCATAAAACACAACCGTGCAGATAAACTAGAGAAAGGCCAAGGTGGTGTCATTAGTTGACTCTTTTGTTTTCGGCATATAAAAGTATTAATGACTGCTTTAATATTCGAGAAATAGTTGTTTTTATACGCTCTCGGGAAGGTTACAATTGGGCTATTGCCCTCGGCACGCCTCGGTCAATAGCACAATTCTAACCTTCCCTTGAGCGTATAAAAACAACTATTTCTCTCAAAGCAGTCATTAATACTATACTATATAAATACAGATTATTAATATCATCGTACAATGATAGTAAATCAAATTGCAGAAGCAGATATAAAGGGGCACAATCCGCCTGTGCCAGACCTGCCAACCTCTGCAGTTCAAAAACTGTATTCTTTAGTGTCAAAAGTCGTATTTTACTGACAAAAGTTGTATTCTTGAAAATAAACACGGATTGTTACACGGATCAATGCCTCTTACAGTTTCTACCTACAGGAAGATTTTTTTCTTTCTTGATCATTGGTTGAATATGCATTATTTCATCACGACTGGTGTGTTCGATGGACCAATAAACATCCCCAAATTGCCGATGTGAGATGCTTGTAGGATACTTTACAGGACAGAATGGACATTTTGCCATTGAAAATGGCGGAAGCACACACAAAATATTGATATTTAAAAAAAAAAAAAATAATAATAATTTTAATTTTTTTTTTTTTTTTTTTTTTTGGTTGAAAATCGTATTTTATTAAGGAAAATCGTACTGTCGTATTTGCTTCTAAAAATCGTACTAAATACAACTAAATCGTACTGGTTGGCAGGTCTGCTGTGCCTCCTTGTAAAATTCAATGGGGCATACAAACTATACAAGAGAGAAATATGCCCCCAAAATGACCTGAAAATTAAATAATTTTTTTGCTTGCCAGATTTTTTGTATATATATATATATATATATATATCTTTTTTAATAGAATGGTACCTCCTTTTCACAGATCTGATTCCTGAACTCCCAAGCATGTTGCAACTGCTGTGACTTTTACAAGAAATTTTAGAGGGCAAAGGGGGCTGAAGAAGAGGAATTATTGTAGGTGGTACTTATAAATCAATGACATTCATGCTTACCTCAAGGCTTTTCTTTTTTTAATCATTTTCATCCTTAGAAATGATAGATCTAGTTCCCCTGATGCAAAATAGCCGCATATTTGTTCCCTTCTTGCTCAGTTAAAAGGTACAATAAGTTATACACATAGTTGTAAATTTGTTCTCTATCCATCTTCTTTCTCCCTGAGCAACTCAGGAAACCAAACTTATGGGGCGCTGCAAAAGAAGTTGCGTTTGATTGCAAGTTCCAAAAATAGCAACTGATATTTGCAATCAAGTCTCCTAAATTTCCTAGGATTTTGTTAGGATCTAGCTTGTATTCTCCCCCTCTCTCTCTCTCTCTCTATCTCTCTTTTACTAATGGGGCGTTGCAAGAAATACTAGTTGCGATCAATTGCAAATTTACAATTAATCGCAAGAATTACGCTTGATTTTGGGGCTTTGCAATTGATTGCAACTTTCTTGCAACGCCCCACAAACCTATACAATAATGAAAAGAGAAGGTGAAATGAGAGATGACTTACAGCATGTGTACAAGCTGTGCGATAGTGTATCCCTCTTCTACGATGATCTTCTTGGTCCAGTGTGTGAGCATAGCGTTACCGTCCTCCATTCGTTGAGGAAGCACGGGAGTTAAGATGTCCAGGGCTTGCCTGACAACCGATCTGGCCTCGGCAGCATGAGCCTTCAGGAGACTGTGAAACACCTTTGGTTAAAAGATAATGAACAGTAATAATTGTGAAGAAAAAAGTGGGATGAAATTTGCTAGATGTAGTCTCGTATTGTTCTACTTGTATAAAAAAAGATAAATGTGCAAGATATGTTGATGTTTCTGGCATGATTTCGGATGAATTTTAGTATGAAGTAAATGAAAGAAATGCCAGACCTGTAGCCGAGTCATAACCTACCTAGGAACAAGCTTTGATGACCATCTATCGCTCGCAATCTCAAGGGTCCGTACAAAATTCAGGACACACGGTGGACTTATTGGTCATACGCATTTCTTTTTAAACAGTTTTCTCATACATTTATCTCTCTCATATAGAAATATTCACAAAGTGGACAGTACCATTACCATTTTAATTTCTGTAATTTTAATTTCCGTCATCTTTATTTTCATTTCCAAAGCGTCTACTATTTGTTAAATTATCTTTATTCATTAGATGCATCAGAGCACCGATAAATCATGACACAAGAAATAAGTAAATTACAAAAAGTAATGTGTTACCTGTAGTCCTATTCATTTATGGACAGCAAACTTAACCCATTCCAATTATCGTGTTCAGTATTTGTGCAATCATTTTCAATATCTTTACTGTAATTTTAATACATTTAATTATCATCTTTTAACAATCAGTTTAAAATTACTTGCATTATCACTCCTAAGTCAGGATAACAAAAAGAAGTAAATAGCAAAATGTGTTACCTGTAAGACGATTCGTTTATGGATGGCAAACTTGGCAATGTTGTGAGCCAGGAGAAGATGGCCATGGTACTTGGTGGTGGGGTCAACACAGTTCTTCTGAATGAGACATGGCCAGGCAAAGGTCATCAAGCGACGAAGCTTTGTACCCTGCTTCCTGCAATCACACAAACAATGATAATCATAGTAGTGGATTCTTGTAAAGCACTCATGTCTGTCAGACTTGACACGCCTTGCGCCCCGCAATTATTACCCCGGCTAAAGCATGGCTGCGGTTATGACGCTCTAGCATTTCGAGGAATAAATTCATGCAAGGGACCCGTTTACATGGGAGTGTAGTGGTCCAGTGGTTTAAGGCGCTTGACTTGTAGAAGCGAAGGTCGGGTGTTCGAATCCAGACACAGCACTAATATTCTTTGGCATGATATTAACCTACACTTGCTATTCTCCACTCAAGTATTAAAATGGGTACCCGGTAGGATGCGACCATCATTGTTGGTCGACAATTTTTGAGCGTCAAGTAATGCCTGGCTGAAATGCTCCCCAGGGATTGGAGATTGTGCTCACAGTGTGTGCGGGCAAGCACTGAATCCAATGACCGGGGTAATGGTATATCTGTTAAGCACTTAGAGATGTCCGAGATGTATCAAGCGCTATATAAAAGCTGAATATTATTATTATTATTACGTCATGTATCAAGTGCTATATAATTTACATTAATAATGTTATTATTAAAGAAGAAGAACTTACTTGTCAGCAGCATCATGGATGTGTGGAGCGGCTCTCTCAACCAAGAGGGCAGCAAACTGTAGCAGGAGAATCCTGACGGAGTCCGACGTGCCGTAAGGATTCTCAGGGTCAATGACCTTACTGATGAACACACTTACAAGGTTATCAGGGCTATCCTGACCTGGGTTTGGTGGGCCCCCTATCAACTGAAAAGAAAGAAGAAAACAAAAATCATCTCAATGTTCAAAAGGGATTCTCGGGGTAGATGAAGAAAACAAAAATCATCTCATCATTATAATCATCACAATGTTTCGTAGGGATTCTCAGGGTCAATGACCTTACTGATGAACACACTCACAGGGTTATCAGGGCTATCCTGACTTGGGTTCGGTGGGCCCCCTATCAACTGAAAAGAAAGAAAAAAAAAAGAAAAATCAACCTCATCAATATAGACGCAAGCTTTAACTCATACATGCTTTTTAATATCTTTTTTCATACTGGGCTTTGGAAGTTTAGCTGCTCATTAAAGGGATCTGGTAACTTTGTCTCAGATTCTGAAACAAAATCCTGGATTTAGCTCATGCTGCAATGATAATTATAAACCTTTAGGTTAGTCAGGAACCTCATGACTTTTACAAGCCAATCGCCTGTCTGATTATCAAGATTTTTATGATTCGAAATTGAAATCAAATTTTGTGTTTTCCTAACGGTTTTCATAACACTACAGTCTATTGGGGAAAACATCAGATAGAAAATGTTCCCTAAAATGTATGGCTCTTCAAATGCCTTAATATTCTAAATATGGCATGTAACATCATAATCGGGATGGAAATTTATGCCACATGTTCGTGTAGTCTTATATACATCTTTCTGTGTACAGTGCTTGTAACTTTACCAAGAACGGGCCAAATTTCTTAAAATTTTGATGATTCCAGAACCTAGCAGTACACACCAATACTTATATGCTACATGATCAACCTTTTTGATTCCACAACGTTTCTTTCACAATGCAATTGCATGACCAGAACTCAACTTTATCTTTAAAGAAATTCTGAATGGTAACTTACACTATCTCCTTCTCCCTTATCAAAGGAAGCAGCAAACATGGGAATGATGACGTACTGCAGGGCCTTGGCTTTCAACTCTTGAGGGAAGCTCTTGTCGTGGAACAGCTCTACAAACTTGAAGAAGATGTGTCTCTTCTGTTCAACGGAGTAGCCCTGTGGTAATGCAAAATTATAACAAAAAAATATATAAAATTGATCCTTCCAAGGCATTTTAACAAACCAAAACAGAAGCAACTTTTCAAATTCAAGTTCGATTGTAATCCATTAACAGGTTTTCAGAATATTGTGATTACACGCTATTTCTCATATACATGTATGACCCTTTGATCTTTGACCTCATGACCCCAAAATCTACTCAGTTCATTGGCTCCGCAAGATACATGAATGTTGTAATCCATCCATCGGTTCTAATGATAACGCAATCACAAGCTATTTTTGCATACATATTGAGCCCCATGACCTTTGACCTCGACCTCATTACCCCAAAATCTAATCAGTTCATTGCCTCAGCAAGATACATAAATGTCCTGAGTTTCATGGTAATCTGTACTAATGATAATGCGATCGCAAGCTATTTTTGTCATAAAAATGATCTCTGTCATGATTAAAAAAAGTTCATACATCTATGATGCTCAATATAAGTGTATCTTGTTATGATATTTGAAGTATCACATTAAACATAGCACTTTTAATTTCAACAAAAGACTTCAAATTTTTGTAGAGGGTACCTGTGCAACTGTCTCTTCTAAGAACGTTCTGAAGAACTGGAAGTTTGGCAGGTAACGGTTGCTGAAGACGCGAAGCAACTGGAACAGTAGCTCAACATTGGAAGGATGTTGCCTGTAGATAGAGAAAGAAACATTGACCATTTTCTCTAAATAGCCGAGTTTACAAGTATTTCGTCAGATTTCCTCGAAAGCAACATTCCATTACTACATGAACGTAGAGCATTTCACTGAACGGCATCGAAACATTTGAGGAACTTGATATCTTTGCTGAAAAGCTGTGTACCATTTTATACAATAAGTTTTCATATTTTTGAAAGTTCACACTATGTATATTCTTCCAAAGGAATGAAGGCCCTAACAATTTTGAGTGGCTTACGGACAGCACTTCACACAATTATTAGTCACTCCTTTCTACATCTTTTTTTGTTTAATAGTAATTTATAGGGCAGTTTGATCTCATTTTTATTTTTGTCATTATACATCTATATGCATTATTTATTGAATAAAGAACAGATTTATATTTTTTGTGTTTATTATAAGTTTTTGTTGTAATTTTAAGTCAGACAATGGTGCGCTTAGAAACACCCGTATTAAGCGCCTAATAAATGTTATGTATTATTTTGTTATTATTACATACACATACCAAAAAATCAAACCAGAATCATAAAATGCAAATTCACTCCATACTTTCCATATCCTTTGCAAGACATAACAAGGTCGGTCATATGAAAAAATATGAACATATTCTTAGATCTCTTCATTGGCTACCTATTTTAACTCGCATTCAATTTAAGATTCTTTTGTTAGTATTCAAAATTAAACATGGATATGCTCCATCATATTTAAACGACCTTCTCAAACCTATTGTTCCATCACGTTCATTACGGTCATCTACAAATGCTAATTTCCAATACGCCCCTGGTCCCCGAACCAATACCCGTTACGGAGATCGTACTTTTGCTATTGCAGCCCCTAAATTATGGAACAGTTTACCAATCATCATTCGTCAATCTGTAGAGACTTTTAAGGCAAGTTTGAGGTATTTTTTGTTTAATAGTAATTTATACGGCAGTTTTGTTTACGTAAGTTTTTAATTATCTGTAATGTTATCAATAGAATTATGTATTATTTTTGCTGTATGTTTATTTTACGTTCTACCTTGTTATGTTAAGTGCTTAGAAATATTGTATTGAGCGCTTTATAAATGTAATTTATTATTATTATTATTATTATATGGAGAGGATTCAGTGACTCACTTGGCATAGTTGAGCAGACACTTGACGAGTAGTTTAGGCTCCTCCCAGTGGGAAACACCCTGGTTGTCATGACGATGACGCTCCTGGAACGCATCGGATACCCAGATCCGGCGAAGGTGAACAAACTATACCGTGGAAGAAAGGAACGCAGGAGTTAGAGCAAGCTTCATAAATGTCATCCTACGATCCTATAGTACAGGACCCTGTTTCATAAAACTTGTTACCAATAACAAGTTACAATATCTGTTATAACCTAGTGAAATCGTGGCATCTGATTGGCTGAGAGCTGATTTGTCATAAAACTTCAGCATTTGTGATTGATAACAAATTTTATGAAACAGGGTCCTGATCTACAAAACAGATTAAACTAAATATTCTGCTAATTTCTTTCAGGTTGATGTAATAAAAATATCTTTTCAGACATTTTGATATCCAACTTGAAACATGAAATGTTGAAACTCACGTGCAATAATGCTTCAGCTCCTACACACAGTTATCAACTAAATCATTCATGCCCCTAGTAATTTTTTGTTTTTGTTTTTATTTTTTTAACTCAAGAGCTAAAGGTGGACTGGTTTAACTAGGGCCTTTGATGAATACTTGTAAATGTTAGCTTTAATATGTCACTTTCTCAAGAAACATGAATCAACTTTTCACATACTTACAAAATTACAAGGAGCCTAATAACTCAATAACACAGATGGATCATTTGTTTGAAAAAGAGATACGACAAAGCAATAAATTCTTTCGGTCTTACCACGGTGGGTGTTTGCGGAAGCCACTCCTTATCGTGCTTGACCATAGTAGCGCAGATACGGATGGACTGGTACTGGAGCTCCAGGAGAAACTTCTCTGCTGTGTTTGTTGGGCGAGCTGGAGGCTGTGAGGGTCACAAAAATAAAGAAAACAAATGTAAATAAACTTACCGGTAATGCCAAATATATTACTCATTGCGTACATGTAGATGTATATAGTATCAAAAACACCCTTGCTTTCATCATATTTTTATCACCTGACGAAGTGTTGCAGGCGCGAAACATCGTTATCTTAAAGAACTAGTGTTGACCATACATGGCGAGACAAACGAATATCACTAGCGATATTATTTTCAATAAATAAACTTGTTATGCAATTTACACAGACCAATCATAATGGGCATGAGCATGCAGGTGTAATATAATAATAATAATAATAATAATAATAGCCTAATAGTCCACCCAAAATTTTATTAAACCGAAACGGAAATTCTTTTTGCCCAATTGATCGTGAGCCCGGCAGCCACTGAGCAGCGCCAGATCGTTGCTTTGACTCTATAGTAGGGCACGTGCAATTAGATTGTCTTGAACATTACCAATCAAGACATTAATCTACATTTGCCTATCTCCACCCAGGTGTTAAATGGGTAGAATGTGAATGTCAATGTGGTTGGATAGGCAAGTATGCGCTTGTAAAATGGCGCCTGGCCGGAATAATCCCCAGGGAGCAAAGCCCCAGGGATTCAGAAGACATAAATGAACAAATAACCTGCCCCATAATAAATCTTTCTAATGTGTTACACAATATCCTTGAGCTTGGACAGGCTACATTTTTGTCTAACGATTCTCTGTATGAATCAAGCTCATGAAAACAGGTTGCTTTCTACACAAACAGGCATTTTCCGTCAATTTGATGACTGAATTTGTTGATGACTTTGGATAAGAACTCACCTGTGATTTACTGAATGCTAGGTTGATTAGTTTGCTTGGGTTCTTCTGGATTGCTGACCTCAAAGGCTCGGCTAACTCGTGCTTCAACAAGTACTGTACACAGAGAAATAAAACAATCATTATCATTCATTATCTATAGCTTCAATAAGTATACAAAGGATACAAAGAAAAAAAAAAAAAATCATTTATTTCTGCACAACCCATATTAATATATGTAGAGGTGTGTGGTCAAGTGGATGCGTCGCCGGACTGTCGATCACAAGGTCCACGGTTCGAGTCCCCCCACCGCACTAATGTCCTTTGGCAAGACATTGATCTACATTTGCCACACTCCACCCAGGTGAAGTAAATGGGTACCTGGTAGGAATTTATTCCTTGAAATGCTAGAGCGCCGTATGGCAGCCTTGCTAAAGCCAGGGTAATAATCGGGAGCGCCAGGAGGGTCAAATCTGACTGACATGAGCGCTATACAAGAACCCACTATTATTATTATAAAACATTTTTATTTGGATGATTTAAACTATAAATACACTTGACAATTGTGGAAGATATATGAAAAGATTGTTTAAGCAGCATAATTTATCATTCGCATGAAAACATATATTAATCTGCTACAATGTAGAACAGATTTCAAGACCAACATTCATCAGTTTCCATGGTCATTTGTTTAATACACTGGAGTTGTAAGGATATTCAATAAAGGCTTGTACAAATTTTGCACATGGCGAAATTCATGGATCACTTGGAAAAGTCTCAGCTTGCTACAAGAAATCAGTCAGTATGATGATCACGTTTCCTTATGGGGCAATTCTTCTGAAGATGGTGGAGGGTTTATGACTGATGCAAGACCAGCTGGTTGAAAAAGACAATTCTATTCTTGGCGATCAATTCAATTCAATTCAATTCAAATCAATTCAAATTTTATTGTCCAACTATTGGGAAAAAAATTGTTTGCATGTCAACACATGTCTTTCATTCACCTAATCTGCCACAAGCTTCCATTGATGCTCCCACTCTTCAGCTTTAAACGACAATTATGCAACCTGTGTTTTTAAAAAGGTCCCATGGGACCCCCTTAACCCTGCCACACCACACTATCTACTGGATCTTCATCACCACGATGGCGAGGTGTGGCCTTCAAGGTATATTCAAGGTATTATCAAGCAATTAGACAGAAAGGAAAGAGAATATTTACATTGAACATGCGACTGAGTTGATGATTCTTGAGGTTATTCTCCTGCAGAAACAGGTCCACGGTCTGTTGAGCGTAGCGCAGCAGATACTTCAGCAAGGGCTCGCGGAACGGACTCCCAACCTGTAAATAAATCAAAACATAACATGACCTTTGAACTTTGACCATGGTTGAATGAAAGGTTGAATGAACGGTTGAAAGGGTTAAAATCAGAGCAGCAACAATTAAGTGTAAGAATGTCTGAGCGCTCTCAAAGGTACATGTATATTCACAATTTTATTGGAACTTGCATTGTATTTCATTCATCTTAAAGGGACTTGGTAACATTGTTCAGATATGAGAAAATGGTGCTAAGGTAGTGAGTGACTTCAATGCTAGATGAACAATTAAAGATAATCTGAAAGTTTGAGTGAAAACAAACATTATTAATGATGAAAATTGGAAAACTGATCTGATAGATTCCTTAATTCTCCCAACTATATTATTACAATTTAATTACATTTTAGGTCAACGTAAATTGTCACAAAGCGATATACATGTAACACAGAGTTCCTGTATCTTTTAAAATTTATTTAATCAGATGGTCATACATGTAGCTCAGCCAATACTTACAGTATCATATTCGGTTGATATTCAACAATTGGACATTATTTTGTATGCTCTTTCGGAAAATGAAGAAAAAATTGAGAAATTCTAATAATAGATTTGTATGATGTCACAGCTTCGGTACTCTATTGGTAGTATTATTACCTCCATGGTAAGAGCGCCCTCTGCCTTGATGACCAGCGTAAGGAGGTGTTCAAGGATCTTGGCCGAAGCTGCAGGTATGGCATGGAAGATGTTGAGGATGGCCGTACAGATCTTGAGACTGTCGGTCGACTTCTGTCCGTTCTTTTGACTGATGACCGTCGTCTCGAGCCACTTCTTCAGATGACCCTAGTAATGCAAGATGTTGGTATCCTTGTTAAATCTCATATATAATGTGAGTCAAATTGATGCAACAAGATTTATTTAAGGCATTCATTACTAAATAACAATATGTCCATCTGACCGTTCTTCTGACTGATGACCGTCGTCTCGATCCACTTCTTCAGATGACCATAGTAATGGAAGATGGTACATGTATCTTCTTTAAATCTTTGTTGAATTTATACATGCATAGCACTTAAAACATCTATGCTGTCTCAAAGCGCTTCACATTACCCAGATCAACAGATTCAGGCCTGCCTGCACACAATGTATGCACTTTCTCCACTCCCTGTGGAGCATTCCAGCCAGGTGCCATCTCACAGATGCTCACAATGCTGAACAAACAACAATGACTTTAGATCATTAGCAATTATTAGTTACGTCATTTCTAATAAACTCAAGGCAAGTGCCTCCGTGTTGAAATTAAATAAAAATGATATTAAATGACATGAAGGCAACATCGCACTGCTTTACCAACTCTATAAGGGATGATATATGAGATGTACACTTACCAGCATTTGTTCACAGAGTTTCTCATTGAATGCATTGGGGAAGAGCTGTGTAAGGCTATGCAGTCTCTGAATCACGTTGAGATTCAACGTGCGATGGTCGCCCAACATCAGTAGCAGAGGACGAACGCTGGTATGGACAAGCTCCATCTCTACGGGCTGACCAGCAATAAACTGAGGGAGAAGAGGAAGTAATGAATTATGAAATCATGGCTGCCGCATATAAAGACCGCACGCATGTTGTTTACACACAGGTGCATCAGGTAGTCTACTCAATTTTTTACATTTGACACAATTCAAACTTATTTAAAACTTTTTATTAAAATATTCATCTTTGCAGAGGTAATATTTGAACCTGATATTTAAGAACAAAAATATACCAGAAATACATCATGAGATTGAGGAAAGTCAAAACACAGAGAAGTACATTTGACATTTGTCCGCCAAAGGACAGAATTACCCAAGGTCTGTCTAACGTAAGGATACCAGAATGGAACTCAAAACATTATGAGCAATTTAGTTGGTGTTTTGTCCCCCCCCCCCCCCTCTCCCCCTATAAGAAAGCATTGTATAAGAGACCCACTGATCATCCATTTCTATTTTCATAAATCTTGAGTCAAACTATTATCATAACAAAATGATGTTAAAGGGCAAGTCCGGCCCATTTGCAAGTTGAATTGAATGAATAGAGAAAAAAAATTTAAAAAAAAAAAAAAAGTTTCATAAAAATCAGATGAAAATAAGAAAATTGTATGGAATTTCTAAGAATCGCATACTTTGATGAAACAGTGGTGTGTTTCACATAAGTAATCAAAAAGGAAATTTCATCAACAAATACATGGGGTATAGTTATGCAAAATTTTAATTTCAAATTCTATAACTTTTGTTTGGTGAATTTGTCTCTATTTATTGAATTCAACTCGCAAATGGGTCAGACTTGCTCTTTAAAGTTGAGATGTCTTACCTTCTCCATACACTTGGCACCGGCCTCTTGAAGTTCACTCACGTTGGAGTTGAGAGCATTAAAGAGAATCTTAAAGATCCGCTCTCTGGCCTGTGGGATGTACCGACATGCTGCAAGGGCATCTACAATTTAAAAAAAGGGAACAGGATAACATAATTATAAAATGTCTCCTCATGGATGTCCATGTTTCAAACCTTCTCTGAATCTTAGAATCAAAGAAATAAGGGAGTAAAATTTGATTCTTATATGTCAATCAATCTAGTCAATCTCAAAAGTATATCTCACTCTACCTCATGAAAATGACAATATTTTACAGTGACCCCTGTGTACAAGACCACTCAAGGAAAACAAGATAGGTGGTCTTTCTGCACAGGTTAATTTATTAAGGTTTATATGAGAAACAAGTGTCAAAGTGAAACAAAACAAATTTAAAATTAAATTTTTTAATAAATACCTTTTAGTTTTAATCATTTTCAAATAAAAAACACAAAGAACAATCTTTGTAATTCTAAGAGAGAGTAACAATTTTTTGAAGATCTAATAACTACGAATGATGGGTGATGACTTACTAAGAGCACTGATGCGTAGAGGCACTAGGGATGGTACGGCTTTGTAGCACGGAAGCTTGACAAGTCCAGAGTCCTCGGTCTCACACAGATTCATCAGCTAATAGAAAAGGAACAATAAAGAAATGAGTAAACAGAATAATGTATACGAGCATAAAAACAAGGAGGAAAGTGTGATTATTTAACAGAAAGGCAACGACATAAAATCTCCCTGATATATCAATTTGAACAATGTATTAGGATAAAGGGAGGGAGGAAAAAATTATAGCTCTCTTCATCGTCAAGAGTTCTAGATAGCGACCTTCATCCATCTTATAGATAACAAAATGATTACTACACAATTTTTTAGAAAATACTGATGATTGTCATCATCATCACTATCGTTATGTTCATCATTATCATAATTATGTTAAAGGTATAGACCAATTTTGGAAACACCCCCCTCTCAAAAATTGAAATGGAAGCTCTTATTACCAATCACGTGAAATAATATGTTTTGACTACCGGTAATACGTGATGATACAAATTTTGCAAAGGAAACCGCCTACTAATTGATATATTTGGTAAATTATCGTATCGATCCGGCCTGGATAGATATCGCATAGGCCCATATACATCTTTTTGTGTACAGTGCTTGTAACTTTACCAAGACTGGGCAAAATTTCTTATCATTTTGATGATTCCAGAACCTTGCAGTACACACCAATACTTATATGCTAGATGATCAACCTTTTCTGATCGATACCACAACGTTTCTTTCACAATGCAATCGCATGACCAGAAGTAGTCTATATCTTTAAGTAGTCCTGAACAATATTGTTATCATACCTCAGTGAAGAAGACTTTGTGTTCAGGAATGGTTGGGTCCATGGTGAAGAGCCTTGGTTCTAATGTCGTACAGAACGTGTTACTGTCCATCAAGCCTCGCTGTGCATTGGCGGGCTGATGACGCAACAGGTGCTTCTTGGGAGGGATCATGTCTGCCAGGACCTCCTTGTGGGGAGACATGATCTCCATGACCTTCTTGTCGGTGAAGTCTGCAAGCCATCGCAGAGAATCCATTGCCTGGATTACAAAAGAAACACAATGATAAATACCTTGATGGACACTACTGAGGGGTGTTTCACAAAGATCCTAAGTTGAACTTAACAATTATGGAAAGCCATTAGCATCCTTGAAAATATTTTGTAAAAGTTATTTTAAAAGGCATAAAATGTTGATTCAAATCATTCATATTTTCTATTATCATGGGAGATTTCATGTTGGAATTTATGATAAGTCTAAAATAATTTCACTTTTGAATATATTTCATTATAAGGCTACAAATGGGTCTCCATAATTTTTAAGTCCAATTTAGAGTTAAGTTCAACTTAGAATCATTGTGAAACACCCCCCTGGATAGCATATCGACACAAAGCTGAAATCGTGGTTCTGAGACACATGATCTGGTAACAATTGGTCCACGGTCATTTTCCTTCATTAACAAAACCCTTAACCACAAACCTGGACCAAACATCATAACCCTATCCCAAACTGCAACTTCAACCTTCTACTACCCATCCTGTCCAACCGGCGCTATAGTTCTCTTTAGAACTATAAGCTCAAGAAAGATTACCAACAGTCCTTTTCAAGACTCCCCAATCCTCCCCCCCCCCCTCTCTTTCTCTCTCTCTCACATGGTGCAACCGTAAGCCTACCGTATATCTACATCACCATGCAAGCTGATACATGTACTTATAAGCAGCATCTAACTTCAACCTTATATCTGTGGCAAAATAAGGATCGGAGCAAATGTTGGACCACCTGACAACATCAATGCCTTTTGACACTAGCAGAGAGTTCATATACAGAAAAAAAAAAACACAATCATTTTACCAGAATTCATAGTGTAAGTGAATTGAATTTACATAAGCATTGTAGACCGGTATAATGTGATTTGATTCTCCACCCTATAGCTAACCTACAAATAGAAACTGGCTTTCCTTCCACAGGTCAATCTAAGGGCTCTCTACATCTTCGACCTATGACCTACGAACTCCCTTTTGACACTCAAACTACATTCATACCTGTTCTCTGACAGTTTGGTTGGGTGAAGTGACTTCTATGACCAGCTCCCTGGTAATATCATGGAACGTTTTCTACTGTGCTACTGCCAGCTTTGGGTTCTCTACATCTCTAACCTACGACCTAAGACTTCCCTTTTGACATTCAATCCTATTTCATACCTGTTCTCTGACAGTTTGGTTGGGTGAAGTGACTTCCCTGACTAGCTCCCTGGTGACATCATGGAACGCTTTCTGCTGCGCTACAGCCAGCTTTGGGTTGTCAGCATCGGCTCCTGTGGGTGGGGTGGCACAGAGCTTCAGCACCAGATCAACGTTGCTCTTAGCCATGTTCAACGCTCCACTTGATACCTGCAAGGAAATGACAACAACTTCTTTAATTCTCCATATTGATTTACTTTTTTGTTTTGTTTTGTTTTCAGGAGGGGGAAGGGGGGTCTATTCTGATTTCCTAATATGGAACAAGGAGGTTCATATATTAAGCTGATTAAGCAGGCAGTGGGTCTAGGGACATTTCATACAACTACTAGTACATGCTTCCCACATAATGACTTTCCAAGACTTCCATACCTCTCCATGATCCCTTTTTGCATTATATCTATGACCAGATAAGTACCATTTTGGTATGAATTATGGTATCCCAGTGGCGTACGAAAACCACGCCCGCTGTCAGTTCAAACTGTTTTTTAAACTTAAAGCCCCACTGCACTACTTATAGCTACTTGCACCCTCTTTATAGCAAACAATGCCTAATCGGTGCCTGTTGGTCCCCCATGATTCTCTTTTTCTTATGTTAAATGAGAGCTGATTTAATGAGATAACCACCTGTCAGTTACCCCTGGCAAAACTAGTGCAGACGGGCTTTAAAAATGAAATGAAATTTTTGAATTAAGGTTTCTGTTGAACACTTTTAGATGTAAACTTTAATATGGCACATTCTCAAAAACATAAATCAGGAAACATCAATTTTTCACATACTTAAACAATTTACAAACGATGGTAAGGGTCTGAATAATTTAGTTGTGAACTGTACTTGCACTCACCTCTTTAGTAAGATCCATCATGACGAAGAGAAGTGCCTTGAGGAACAGATAAAGATGGCTCTGGACCCAACACATGTCCATGTTCTCCATCATAAACTTGATAGCGATGCATCCCCCAAGCTTGGCGTACCAGGCTCGTTCATAGCAGCAGTTACACATACGGTCAGCGACGTACTCAAAGATGGATAGCGAACAGGCCTGTAAAAGATGATAACAGATACCAACAGATAACAATTAAATCCTTCTTCTGATTATTATAAAGTGTTTGGTTCCCTACACTCTTATATGAATAGTGTATTGGGTTCTTAATAACATGCAAAGGTGGTGACTCTTGTCTACACAGGGCCTGAATTTAGCGTCCTATCCGAGGGACAGATTGATTTCCACTGTATCATAGCTTGCGTCTATGAAGCAGGGGAGGGGCACGTTAACACACAATGCAGGCTTCAGTGATCCGCCTGGATTGGATTGGATTCAAAACCATGATCTATGGTTCATTTGACTGTCATAGCAAGCTGTTCAGTCTAACATAGCTGTCTCTCTTCATGAGCCATACACAATAATATACACTGTAGTATCTATTATATACCTCATACAACTGTATATAGATTCTTATTCACTGATTGGTCAAAACTATATCACATGATTAGGTGCATCTCGATCTACCATTGCACCAGAGTGTTTTAGCGTTCAATTGACCTGAGGTCAAATGATAGAACGCGTAACCCCTCCTCGACTTTTGCACACACAATATGGTTTAGGTTTTAAGAGCACTTTCAATTTCGCAAGTTGCTAGGCTACAACTAAGTTAATCAATCGCACGGTTCGTAAAAATTCAACATGGCGAGTGACTTAGCAACTTAGCAAGGTTCGAAGTACTAGATGAGGAGGATTTGGAGCAGTTACTCCAGGAAGCAGAGACTAAAAATACAAAGAGACAAATCAAGTACGCGGTCTCTATCTTTAAGGATTACTGCTCAACATGCAATATTTGGATTTGGATAATCTTCTTTCAAGATTCTATGCAGGAGCTCGCAAAAAGGCCGGAGAGCTGTACTGTAAGAAAACGAGGCAAGCGATTCGTTATGGCCTACAAAGGCATTTCCGAACCACTTGCAATGTTGATATAGTGAGAGGAACTGAGTTCAATGGTTCCAACAAGATCTTCAAAGCCTTTCTGGAAAAATGGAGGGGGTAACGTCAAACGACACCCGCCCAAGTGACATGCAACGCATTCAAGAAAGCCTGGATTTGAATACTGCCGAAGGGTTACAGCGGAAAGTCTTTATTAATATTATGATTTATCTTACCAATCGTGGACGAGAGAATGTAAGAGAAATGACACCAGATGATTTACAGCTGCACACGGAGGAAATCGGTCACCGCTATTTTTCATTAGGAGATAAACTGACAAAAAATCACAGCCGGATGGTGATGAGCAGTCACAAGCTGGACTCATATTTGAGATACCAGGTCACCCAAGATGCCCAGTGAGTAATTTTATCAAGTACAAGAGTAAGTTGCACCTTCTTTGTCCATCGATGTGGCAAAGACCAAGGTCAAAGGTCAATGAAGATGATCCTGAATGGTATGTAAACATACCAATAGGAAAAAAATCAGCTGGGAGACTTTACTAAGATCATATCTGAAAATCATGGACACCAGTTGGTTTCTCCAGATGAGCCTGAAAAGAGACCCACACATGTTGGAGCCTCATATGTGTATATATGAAACCTGATAAAGCCTGATATGGAAAGGTGTCAAGGCCTGGACTCAGGCTATAGCCTGAAAACTGGCATCCCTGAAAAATGCTGAATGTAAAAGTACACAAACCACTGCTTGCACGCTACGAGTGTCACATCACTGGATCACGCCGGCTTCCCTACGAGACACATCAAGACAGTTTCTGGGCATCAATTGGAAACTAGTGTCAAATACTACAGTGGCACCAGTGAGGCCCAAAAAGAAGGAATGTCTGATGCAATTCTTCAGCCCTCGGTGTCAGGCCAACTGTAGATCCACATCCTGGACCTACCAAAGTTAGGTCTAGTTCTTCTCCCAGGCAATCAGAAACTATTGTCAAATATTACATTCTCACCAGTGAAGCCCAAAAGGAAGGAATGTCTGATGCGATTTCTTCAGCCCTCAGTGTCAGGCCAACCGTAGATCCACAGCCTGGGCCTATAGCAAAGTTAGGTCTAGTCCTAGTCCCAGGACCAGGTCTTTGTCCAGCCCAAAGCCTACAGTATGTTTAGCACCGGCAGCTGTTAGCCTGGCAAACTGTTCAATGGGTGACAGCCAGGTTGAACTTCTCCTCATCGACATTGCCGAATCACCAGCCATATTGAAAGAAATTACAAACTCTCCTGTGACGGTCACATCAACAAACGAAGCTAACACAAATTTTGATTTTCATGGCTGTGTTGTAAACATATATAATAAATAGACTTACGTATCGGGGCTATAGGATTGTAAATATGTTACTGTGACTAGTGAGGAGCAGAGATTGTTCATGTTGCATTTCTTTTCGCGTTGGATATTTGAAACTGTTTTGAACTTTGAAAGACTATAAATATGTTACTGTGAGGAGCAAATAGACTCTTGATGTTGGATTTTTGCTATTCTGGTGACTAAATCCTCTTGATCTTGTTTCCTGTTTGTTAGAGCTAGACTAGACCTAAAGCTAGACCTATTCATGAATCAATGAAAAGGATGAGGTATATAAAACAAGTATGGACTGCTCTGTAATCGGATGGTGTTGGAAATTATCACTCCATCAGTGGTGTTCGTACCCGCCCTTTTATCACCCCGAGGCGAACACCACCTTGGGAATGATAATTTCCACCATCATCGGCATGAGCAGTCAATAATAATAATAATAATATTTTTGCTTATATAGTGCTTGATACGTCGTGAATGCCCGAGTTTCTAAGCACTTTACATTATTACCCCAGTCATCTGATTCTAGCTTGCCTGCACACAAAGTATGCACTTTCTCCACTCCCTGGGGAGCATTCAAACAAGAACTACCAGGCTCAAATTGCTAAGCATACCACATTGGCTTTCGCATCCTACCGGGTACCCATTTAACACCTGGAGAGTGGAGAGTGGCAAATGTAGATCAATGTCTTGCCAAAGGATATTAGTGCCACGGCGGGACTCGAGCCGAGGACCTTGTGATCGACAGTCCGGTGACGTATCCACTCGACCACGACACCTATACAATGTTTGTACACTATCGTATCTTATCGTAACTCACCCTAGCCTTACTGCCCATCACAGCAGCAGCGGTCTCTACAATGACTGTCATGGCAAGCTGTCCAGTCTTACAGAGCTCCTTCTCTTCATGAGCCATGCATGCTGAGATAGCATCGATCAACACGTGAGGATCCATGTTGTCATTGAGAGACTTCTGACGGCTATGAGCGGTAGGAAGCGGGCCTAGGAGAGGAATACATTGTTGTGATTAAAGACCCATCATAATAATAATAATATTCCGCTTTTATATAGCGCTTAAAAACAAATGTCTCTAAGGGCTTTACAGATATACTATCACAGATTTTCACATTTAACCCCCCCCCCCCCCCCCCTCGAAAAAAATCCTACTACATATAAAACTCTTTTCTGTAAACTCTCTATTTGTGGTCTTCACCCTTTTTTGTAATTCTAGCGTATACATTTTGAGTAGTGCCATAAGAGAGAATGTACAGTACTTAAGAGAAAAACAGAAATTAGTGATATTTTCATACAGACAAACAAGAGATTTATCCAAAAATACGTCACAATCCGCAGAACAAACTGCCAATTTGAGATTTGTATAGACTTTAAGTGATCCAACATTTAGAACATTCATAACCTTCTTATCATGTCCAACTCATTTCAAACTTTCGCCATTTTTTTAAATCTTCTGCTTCCATGCTAAAGAAGTTATTACAAGGGTTAGATTGCCCTTTAAATTAAAGATTGAGTTAGTATAGGAGATTAATGCAGTGTAGTTGTCACTGGAGCACAGGTCGTAGAACTGACAATTTACCTGCTTGCTGAGCGACTGCCACCAGTGTAATGTGCCTCACGACATTCATCATGAAGGGAAGGGAACTAGGACGTAGATCTTTGATTGTAGCGGAAACTGTATCAAAGAGGAAGACATGAAATTTGTATATGTGGATAATTAATAGTCATTTATGATTTGCTCCTGCGTACATATCAGACATGCTGGCCCTAAATAATCCTAGAGCAAATTTGCAATCAGCAGGTAAACATCTTCTTGAGAGTTCTTGAACATGTTCTCTGCTAGGCGATAGATCATTCACTGCTTCTGCACCCCTGTTGTGGAACAGTCTTCCTCAGTATATCCGCTCTGTGACCTACAGGTGTACTCTCCACTTCCCTAACCCAACTACAGACATACCTATTCCACATTGCTTACAACTAGTCACTTCCGCAGTCTTTCCCAGGTGAAGTATGAACAGATTCATCAGTATTTTCAGTCTCCTCAGCACCTTTTATTAAGCCACTAGATATTGGCACTCTAACAATTCCCAGATTTGATTGGATTGGAAAATAAAAACTTTACTTAAGTGTACTGATATTGCCATATTTCCTTTCTTTGTTGCTTTCTCATAGTATATGACAATTCCTTAATGTTTTTTTCTCACTACTTTGATTGATTTCTGCATGATTGTTAGCATTTGTTTTCCACTTTACTCTAAAAAAGTATATATAATTGGAAATTATAGATTGTAAAAATGCAGTACATATTTTTTTCCACAAACTAATTAGATAATCCATTTACACTTCATGTTATTTCATGACGAAAACTCATTGTTTAAAATTGTAACCCTATTTGACTTTCACTACTTCTAGAGCTTAGCCTAAAGTAAACACAATGTAATTCCTCTCACCGAGAGGAAGGGAGAAAGAGTGCTAGTTTTCAGAGTTAAAATTATTGTTATATCGCTAATTCTGGGTCATTTTGCTTCATTCCAACTTTTATTTTGGTCTTCATCCAAATTATAGGTGACTTTTGGACATGAAAATATCTTGAAACAAGTAAAATATATATTTCCTACTTCTCATTTCCTCTGAGGCAGAGCCCAAGTAAGAGTTTTTTTTACCCAATACGGAAGATGATGAAGAGTACAGGTGCAATCCAATATCATAATCTCTTACGCAGAGCTGCAAGGTTCTGTCCAAGTTTTAACGAAAGAAACAAAATGGGGGTCGTGATACCCCACCTGAATTACATTGGTTCCTGTGTTATAGTGGTGGGGTATATTTTTAACAAGAGCTTTTCGTAATGTGGCAAATTCTTGTTAGCAATTACCAATGAATTCATTTGATATTTCTTCGATTTCCCTGCAGTACTTACCAATCATGGATGTCAATGCATTCTGGAAGCATATCCTGGAGAGGTGATCATGGCACTTGTATGCATGACTAGTAGTCCTTGGAATCTCACCATCATGGAAACTAGATAATTAGAAATAAATAAATAATTTTAAATATGTATAATTCGTGTTGTTCATGTGATCATAAATTTGCGACTGCGATTATGTAGAAGTCCATGTATACATTATTCAGAAGAAAAAATAACATTTGGAGAAATTCATCATTTTGAAAGCAAAACAGAGTATGTTAATACATGGCAACCTTTCAAAGCAAAAATTAGGAATCTCTCAAGACAAAATAAATATATTTTTTTTGTATACTTTTTACAGAGAGGGGTTGAGAAAATAAGAGGAATCGCAGGTTCATATCATTACTCTGAGAGTCAAAATATAAGAATGGTTGGAAGCTATTCTTTTAGAAACAGGAGTACATCAACAGATAGCCTTAAATGAATGAATGATGGCATAATATTTCACCTAAGGTACCATTTTTTTTTTTATAGCCATCTTTCTTTATATCTGCACAAGCCTTACTTTAAGTACGTACAAGGTCTAAGCAAAATTTTATTGAGGCATATTAGTTTAAATTGTCTAATTTTTTTAAAAATTCAAATTAGTGGTTAAGTGGATACTTCACCAAACCGTGAATCACATGGTTCGCGGCTCAAACCGACTGCAGTACTAATACATTTGCCACTCTCCACCCAGGTGAAGTAAATGGATACACCGAAAGAAGAAATGCTTTGAATGCTTTAGCACCTTACTATGGCGACTCAGCTACAGCTGGTTTAAAAATATATCTTGTATTAAGCTCAGTTGAGTATGTACATATAGCAGCTGCACTATACATGTATAAATGGACCTATTATTATTGTTGTTGTTATAATCTGATATGGTTTGGGCCTAGTTTCCAATTTTCATATAAAACTTAAGCAGCTCTTATGAATCCTTACCTTGTGTGGAACAGCAGCTGCTGAATGGTCCTCTGTTCATCGCCCAAGCTGAGCATGCTGACGATGAAATGGCGGATGACTTCCCATGCCTGACGACGATAGAACACGTCGGTCGTCGGGGAGGTTAGCTTACTCAGAGCAGTCTCTATCACCTGGGAAATAAGAGAGACAAAATATACATCAGGGGGGCGTTTCACAAAACTTGTTATCAGTGACAAATGACTTTTATTTTTTATAAGCTACTGACATCCTTGCCCCTGATGGTTATCAGCAGATTTGTCACTGTTTTTTTGTCATTTGTCATTGAAAAGGCTTTGTGAAAATGGTCCCTGGTATTATCTCAAGCTGTGATATATTAATCATGTATGATTACAACAAAATGAAATACCAATACTATTAATTAACTAATTTGGTTTGAAACATGTGATTGCATGTGTCATCATTATCAATATCGTTGTCATCATCATCATTATCATTATCAACAGTAGTAGCGTGATAATCCTCATCACCATCATCACCATCATTATCATCATCATCATCATCATCATCATCACCAACATCACATCACAATAGTTATCATCATCACCGTCATAACCATCACCATCATTGCCATCTTGATCAAGCTACAATATATAATTCATGCATGGTTGCCAAAAATTATGTGTAATACCAAAAATACCATTTGGTTTAAAACTTGTGATTGCATGTGTCATCATCATCATCATCAGAATCATCAACACCATCATTATCAACATAAAAGTTGTGGTAATCATTATAATCATCATGATCATCATCCTCATCAGCATATCATTATCATAATAATCCTTCTCAACATCATCATCGTCATCACCATCATCATCACCTTCATCATCTTGATTTCCATCATCATCACCATCTCGATCATTATGATCACTATCACCAAAGAAAAAAACAAACCAAAAATCTCAAAACCGAAATCCTAGTTTGTTGTGCAAAGAATGAGGTATGAGCATATTGATGATGTGTCGACCTATCTTTGTTACCTTGGATACCGGTAGATGAACAGGAGTCTTATGATCAGGGAAGAGAATGGTGATACACGGACCGTCATTCTCATCATCTTCATACGTCAACTGTGAAAAGAAAATTAAAACATTACCATGTAAAAAAACTTCATGCATGTATTTGTAAACCAGACTGTCTTCGATAAGTTTTGAACAAATACTATTACAGTACATTTTCACATAAAGAGTATTAGATAAAGAGCCCAATTAAATTTCTTGATATTGCAACAACATTGGGAGATACATCTTCAACCTGGTATTGTAGTATATGTCTCGGGTAACGAAACACAGAAATATTCTCGCTATTTATACATGTATGTCTCGACAACCTTTTCAAACTTTTCCAATAGTATAAAACAAAAGAAGATTGATAGCATCTGAGAATTAAACATCAAACAATATAGAGAAGGCAACAAACATGTATACCTCTTATCATAATTCAACCTTCATTCACTTACATCAACTACAAATATTAAAAAATTGAAACATCACTTTCACAATACAATAAAGGGTATTAAAATAAAACGATGGAAAATAATTACATATGGCTAAAGAAGGTGGTAGCCGAAAAAGGAGAAGTTATTGCGAGACTTGGCCAAAGGAGTTATTTAAAGTATAGATTTAAAGTCAAAGTTCATAATTTTCTTTGATGCACAATAACAAAATAAGAAGGCATAAACATTTAAACTTACCCTTTGCGGTTCTCTAAGCATCTTCCTGTTGCCTCCACCTAGCTTGCCTAACACACGGAACGCCACGCGAGCAATCTGGTCGCTACGGTTACGCAGTGTCCTCCAGAGGGCTTGCATCAGTTCCGCTCTCACCGGCTGGATGTGCTCGTAGAGAAAGTCAGGCTGAAGATTGTCTACGCAGAGCTCCAACGTTCTCAATCCCTGCGGTCATAAAAATCAAAACCCTTTATTTAAAATGGGAATTCTTAGAAAGCTTGGGGATATTTAGGGGCTCAAGAAGACGCATCCAGAACACATAATGCAAATTTGTTAAAAACCGTAATTTTATCACACAGAAGTGGAACCAAATTGTTAGGATATGGATGCTGGTAAATGCATATACCATCTTGATGATGCCTTATGTTAGCTAAACTTTCATTTAGTTATGTCAAAAACTCTATTTTAATCAAATGACATCACTATTAAACTTTTATGGATTTTGTGTTCCGAATGCGCCTTTTCGAATAAAGATGTTGGGAAGGTACAGATTTTTAGAAGCGTATGATTCAAAATGAAAAGAAAATGGAGGAAAAAAGTATCCAGAAACATTTATGAATGCAGAGGGAACAACTAACCTGGCTAACAAGAGTCTGTGATCTGTTGAGAGCTGAGAATGACAGAACTCTGTCTCATGGGTACAGTGATACACACCTCAACAAACACTATCATCAGTATCACTTAAAAACAAAACAGATCTCCAAAACCATTTTGGAGAGGGAGAGAAACTAACCTGGCTAACGAGGGTCTGTGATCCGTTGAGAGCCGAGACTAACGGATCCATGAGCATGGGTAGGTATGGAAGCAATGAACTCAGTCGCACAGGTACAGTCAGACAGAGCTCCACAAACAGATCCTTCATGTGCTGCTTGTGAAGGCCACTCTGCAGCTGGTTCAAGCCTGTTACCAAAAAAAAGAGAGGAAAAAAAAAGAAGAAATTATTCAACAGAGTTACAGTACATCAAGGATGATGAAGAGATACGTGTACATCTTACCATTTGATATTACAGCCTTTTAGTCATATTTCTTAACATATAATATTGTAAAAATTAACCAGACCAGTTTGTAGTTAAAGGGACTGGGTAACATTGCCTCAGATTCTGAAACAAAATCCTGGATTTAGCTCATGCTGCAATCATAATTATAAACCTTTAAGTCAGTCAAGAATCCCATGACTTTTACAAGCCAATCATCTGTCTGATTATCGAGATATTTATGATTGGAAATCTAAATTTCATTTTTCGTTTTCTTAACAGTTTCTATATCCCTACTGTCTATTGGGGAAAATGGGTATGGTAAAAACCGGTCACTCAAAGATTTTTACTTTGTTGAGGCACTTTACGATCATTTTGAAGCGCATTTTTGTTTAGGGCTTCAATATTACACCATATCAAAGACACTGATAACACGTAGGGCCATGCATCTCAGATTTAACATTGTTAAACAATGCCATTAATAGAATGATGCCAGTTCATTCTGACATGGAGAGAATATCCAAGTTTGTGATTCAAGAAGGTGGTTGATGAAACCATAAAAGATGAGAAACCAGCGATGGCAGACGTGTACCTTGTAGGAGAAAAACAAAACTGTCCCACTCAACGTTTTCTAAATTCCTTCCTTTCTTTCTTGATCCGCAAATACAATCAAAATGCTACATGAATTTTACGTTCTTCTTTATTTCTGTTATGTTATTTTTGTAACTTCTCTGGGCCACCCCGTTTCACTCGAACACTTAAAACAATTTGCTTATTTTGTTTTATAATAACGTAAGAAGACTTCTGTATAGCAATATTCTGAAGAATTTCTATGTCAAAGTATATGATATAGCATGTATGCAAACTTATTTTGATTCTTTGTACATTTGTAAAATGTGAGCATGACTAATTTCCAATATTGGACAATAAATTGAAATTGAAATTGAGATGTTAAATTAGCGATGGTGGACATGTTACCTTGTAGGAGGTTTGGCAGGAGGGGCAGGAACTCTTGATAGAGGAGGTCGTGGCTGCCTCCTCCGATGGATCGAAACAGCGCCCTCAGGAGTAGGAAGTAGTTGTAGGGATCCTTGGCCGTGGTTGCAAGCTCCATCGATCGGTTCACTATCTTATGAAGGTGAGGCTGGTGGTGGAAATGAATAGGAAATGATAATAATAACGATGAGAACAGTGAAATGTTTGTAAACTGCACCCCTTGTAATTATTATTATTTTTTTTTTTTTTGTAACTCAAGAATGAAAGGTGGATGGGTTAAAGTAGGGCTTACATACTCTACATACTTACATACATTAAAGAGCTATGGAAATAAGATTACCTCATTATCTCAGAATTAATGCAATTCTATATATAAACATTTTCAAGAGTAATATACTGGTATCTAATCTCAAATCTGAATATTTCCATACCTTTAGCATTTGTTCATTCTCATTAGCAAAGAGGGAGACTGAACCAAAGACTAGCTTGAAGAGCTTCAGGTACAGGTTGGAGCGTTCTTGATTAGCTGTTAAGAAGAAAAAAAAGAACACCCACTATAGCACATCTCAAATATAAAGCAATTTCATATTTCACATACAAACACAGTTCGGAATGTTCCGCTCAAGCTGTAATTAGCACTTTCACCCATAATTATTGCAAATATGTTTTCATACAATCCCTGTCTGAAACAAATAAATTCCATCATCAATAACTAAGAAAATGAAAATTTATGAATTTTTCTGTACAGAGCAATTTTTCTGATACAGAGCAACATATGTCAGTGTTGCCAATTTGTGTTACACTGATGACATCTTTAAAACTTCTTAACTTTCCTATTTCTAATTGGATATTGCTCAAACTTACACTGACCTGTTCCTCTCATTTTTCTGCTTTTTAAAACCAAGTTATTATAATGATGGACTTCCCTTTTAATATAAAATTCATAAAATGTAAATCTGCTTCGCTTAAAATCATGCACATCTGATGATTTCACTAACAACAAGATAAAATTAATTTCAGAATACAAGCTAACGACGATACTTACTCCCCATCTCCTCCATCCTCTCGAGGAGATACTCCACCAGGATGGTTGCAAACGTAGCGGATGTGGTCAGGTTGGCAAGGAAGGAGTTTGCTATCAGCTGCAAGGCGTAGTTCTTGTAGATCCGCTCCACCATGTACTCGATGGTCGTCTGGAAGATCTCTCGGAACGTCAGCGGATGCATCATGTTGAACTGGATAAATAGTAATAACATTTTTATTATTATTTAATAATTTGTTTGTTTGTTTTTGTCTTCTTTCCCAAAATAAATTATACAATTATCAACACAAGCATGGGGTTGTGCTTTAAGTTCACCACTTTTTATAACTTATTTGTAGTCTAATCTTATTCTGTATTTCTCTTTTTGTTCTGGTTGAAATTTTTCTAATGTTTATTATATTATTATTATATTGAATAATTACTTTGTATATCATGTATATTGTTTTTTTAATTCTATTCATGGAAATGTGGAAATAAATCAATTCAATTCAAAGAAGAAAGTTTAATTAATAAGCAGTAACGCAGCTTGCTTAGCTATCTGGCAGCCATTTAACTATCATTTGATACATTCTTTTATTTTCAAATTTACTTCTGCACGATATCATTATCAAGACTTTATCTGCCTTAAGATATGGTAAACTTTGCTCTGAGCTTAATTTTGACAAGGATAGAGTGCCAGGCCTACATGTACGTATACTGTCAGGTCCCAGGTAATAGTTAGAAATTTAGTTAGTGACCATAAAACAATGGGATCTACAATTTCAATTTAAAATCCATAACTGAATATTTAAATAAAGCCTTGTTTACATACACACACATGCTAAAAGCAACCAGGATAAAGTATGATGGTGAAATGTGACGTAAGCCTAATCGCTCCACATTTCTGTACTTGCAACAAGCAGCTATTTTTTGTCATCCTCCCTTTCATTCAATTGCAGATTTTTTTTAAAAGACAAAAGAAGACAACAACATGGATTACTGCTCCATATGGTGGTTTACTTAATAATAATAATAATTATAGGCATTTCTATAGCGCTGTCTATCTAGAAATTCTATCCCGAGGCGCATTAATTATTACCCCGGCTTTAGCCTAGATACCATTACAGCGCTCCAGCATTGTAAGGAATTAATTCCTGCCAGGTACCCATTTACTTCACCTGGGTCGAGTGTGGCAAATGAAGATTAATACCTTGCCAAAGGACATTAGTGCCGTAACAGGGATCGAACCAAGACCTTTGAATTTGAAGTCAAGTGCTTAAACCACTCGACTAAAACACTTACCACTCCAGCAAAATGTTCCAGGACTTCTTTCTCTTCTTTGAGTCTAACGCTTTGAGTATTGGCTGCTCTTATACTAGTCTGTCCTGTCGGGGAGATCTGGATCTGATAGATATCCAAGGCCTTCAAAGCTGGAAAAAAGAAAAGAAAAGATATACTGCTTATTCTATTGCACTGATAATGAAAATGACTTTTCCTAATAAAATGCACCAGTTAAAACATATCATAATAATAATAATAATAATAATAATAATAATAATAATAATAATAATAATAATCTTTTAGACCACTCCAAATTTTATTAAACCGAAATGAAAATTCTTTTTGCCCAATTGATCGTGAGCCCGGCAGCCACTGAGGAGCGCCAGATCGACGTTGCTCTATCCCTTATTGTTGAGCGCCAAACAAGGTAGCAGCAACTCCCATCTTTTAACGTCTTTTGGTATGACGCGGTCAAAGTGCTTATGGTATCCACTCCGGTCAAGTGGATACATCCATTTAACAAATGGGTGGACAGGAGCAATGTAGATAAAATGCCTTGCCTGAGAACATAAAAGCCCACAACCTTTGCATTCCCAGTCAAGTGATCTCTCTCATTCTCTCTCTCTTTCTGTCTTTGTCTCTGTCTATTTCTCTGTCTTTCTCTGTCTCTCTTCCTCTCTCTCTCCTCCATCCACACTCTTTCTCTTTCTCTCTCACCACCACCCCCCCCCCCCCTCCGTCTACCCAAAATTGCATCTCAACAATTAAACATTTTAAACATTAACTGGTGACATAATCCAACAAGAGGAGAGAGGGGGTGTTTCAAAAAACTTGTCATCAGTGACAAATGACAGTTTTTGTTATAAGCTACTGAAATCCTTGCTTCTGATTGGTTATCAGCAGATTTGTCACTGATTTTTGTAATTTGTCATGGAAAAAAGGCTTTGTGAAACAGGGTCCCAGGACTCACCATGCTTGACTAACTTGATGAAGACAGCCGTTTCCTTGGGATGAAACTGTTTGTTCTGGTTAGGATCTGTAAAAACAAAGGTATGCATAGAATATTGGTAACCACCAAGAGATAACATGGCATCGTTCTAAGAATAACACAGCACTGTGAGCCCTTTAATACAGAACACAAAATTAAATGTATACAACTGTACAAGCACACAATATGAGATATGGAAAAGCTAGATTTTTCACAACTATAACGCTGCCTTTATTTGCTTTATAATGTATTCTGATACAGGTATCTATCAGTTATTTTGCAACTAATGAAATATCAAATTCATCCAGTCACTACAAGGCCTCTAAAAGATCCTTTGCCAAAGAAAGATAATTTGATTATCGTTTTAATACATTCTTTTGTTCTGGAAACCTTGCCATGCAGGACTTATGCAAATCATTGTCATTTTCCAAAGCTTATAAAGCGTATCACTCGGCACTGTTGTTTCATGCCATCTACAATAAAATATAATGTAATTGTAATATCTGAACTGTGAAATTGCTATTAATTAAAAGAACTCAAGTAGTATCAGTGATCAGTCAGTGCTCCAGTTGATATCATGATAATGGAATTGTCATTAAAAGACTGAAGTTAGATGCTGCTTGTAAGTGTCGGCTTGCATGGTGATGTAGATATACAGAAGGCTTGCGGGTGCACCATGTGAGAGAGGGAGAGAGGATTGAGGAGTCCTGAAAAGGACTCTCGGTAATCTTTCTTGAGGGTGTGTAGTCCTGAAAAGGACTGTTTGTGTAGTCTTGAAAAAGACTGTTGGTTATCTTTCTTAGCTAATAGTTCTAAGGAGAACTATAGCGCTTGGAGAGGATGAGTGGCGGGAGTGGCTCGACGTTTCGAACAGGTTGACTATCCGTCGTCAGGAGTTCCTCTCTCACATGGTGCACCCGCAAGCTCACTGTATAAGACTGAAGTTGTTTATGGATATTCAGTACCAACCTGTTGAGACCTTGCAGGCACTGACACCCCACGTGATGGTCTTGACGCCACACACCACCGTCTTAACCAAACTCCTGCAGTCTACCACCGAGTAGTTATTGAAATGAGTCAGGCCGGTGGGAAGGTACTTCTTGGGTTTGCTCTCGTCTTTCTCGCGGGTAGGGAAGAGAGAGGAGAGGGGGGCGGTGGTGATGGAGGACACCCCCGGGGTGACGGGCGGGGCCGGCGTGGTGGGGGTTGCTGGTGGGATGGTGGTGGCGGTGGTGGAGAGGGAAGCGAAGGACATGGTTTGGGGTGTGGTCGGGGTGGGTGGTGGGGGTGGTAGTGATACTGATGCTGTTGATGATGATGTGGTGGTGGTGGTGGTGGTAGTGGTGGCGGAGCTGGATGCGGTTGTGGAGGATACTGAAATGGAGCGTGATACCGGAGGTAGCATCTTCTCTTGCGCTGCCTCTTGTTGTTGGCGGCTGAGAAGAAAAGAATGATTTTCATGTTAATCTTCCTTCATCTCACTCTGGGAAAGAATGATGTGTTTCTCTAGTCTTAATAAACTTGAAGAATTTGACTGAATAAAAGGAAATGTGCTGTAAAAGTCAAAAAAATTCATTTTGGTCACATTCTACCAACCATAATCACTTGACAGAAAACCATTGTTTACAGAAACCTAAATTATTTTCTTTCTTTTTTTCTTCAACTAAAGTTGTTGTAGCTGTCCATAGCTTACAAATTAAATCTTCATCTCCCTAGCACAGAACATACCAGTCAAACCTGTCTATAGTGACCGCCCAAGGGAAACACAAAAAGTGGTCTTTGTAGACAAGTGGTCTTTTTGGACAGGTTCCTTTAGTACATGTTTCAATGAGAAACCATTTTCAAGAGAAACAAAAATGTGCTTGTTGTAGACAGGTGGTCTTTGTAGACAGGTGGTCACTAAAGCAGGTTTGACTGTATATATATGAGAAACTATATTGTTGTGTTTATAATCATAAAAGAACCGTCGAAATAAAAGGTAGACAAAATAGAAATTTATTCACCATTTATCAAAGATGACAGGAAGCTGGTTATCGGCGATGGTGTGAAACTTGAGCACAAAGACCTCAAGCATTCTCATCAGGATCTCCCGAGCCTGCAATACAAACAATTTCTGTTGTTTGTTTTTAAAGGGGGTGAAGAAGGAGAAGGGAGGGGGAGGGAGAAGATGAGGGCGGGGGCAGGATGAGGAGGGCGGGGGCAGGATGAGGATGAGGGGGGCAGGAGAAGAGAAAGAAATGACGAATGAGTGAGTGCAATCAAAAGATCAATGTGATGAAATGGTGTATGCTTAGCAAAGCTTAAAGCCCCACTGCACTACTTCTATCTACTTGCGCCCTCTATATAGCAAACAATGCCTAAGCGGTGACCGTTAATTGAGAGCTGATTTGATGAGATAACCACATGTCAGTGACCATGCAGGGAGGTCTAATCCCTCCAGGCCAAACTAGTGCAGATCGGGGCTAACACGGCACAAGGGGCAACTTATACAATCGACCAAAAATCAAATTTTAGGCTCCATGGATCAATGCCTTTTCTTCTCTCTTCTTTAGGGGAGGGGTTGTGTTTTGGTTCACTTGACAGTGCCTAGATATCATTTGTATATGTTGCCTCATGCATTCTGTAAACATATCTTTGATTATGACAGAATTGTCAGAACAATTAAATGTCAAGAGAGGGCCAGTACCTATGGATTAGTATGTACCCACGCAGTACTTATATATCAGAATAAAGCTTTAAAATGAGTAAGAAGGGCGAAAATGCAATTGTTTTCATTACTTCAATGAAATGAAAGTATCAAAGCATGCAAAAAATAATATGAAAAACATGATATAGCTCGATTATAAAGCATGCTATGTAATTAAAGAAAATGTGTGTTACTTTTACACTTCAACAATATATTATGACAAATATAATAGTTGGATTATAGAGCATTTACTTTTGGATATTAACCATGTTCTGACTGGGGGAGGGGGAGTCATTTTGACTCTTTGAATTTTGAATTATTTTGAGTTACCAGTGAGAGCAAAATAATCATATAATGTGTCATTCATAAATTCATATCGTAATGGGCCGATACTATGTGGTGTAGATTTAGAAGTACAGTGTATGGTTTTTTGCCAAATTCCACACATTCTAAGGTGAAAAAAATTAGTATACATCGTACTGATTTTTTTTCTGACTACTTAAATCTTTGATGATTGTGTCTTTGTCTTTGTATTTGTTTAAGAAAAGAAATCAAGTCCACGAATATTCTACCCGACAGGCGTTTTCCTATCACCTTCCTAGAACGAGAACAAGCTTTGCTCAAAATACCTTAATATATACAGGTCCTAAGTTCTGGAATTCTCTCGATTCTGTGATTAAAAGGTCTGTAAGTGTACATGTATTCAGAAGAAAATTGAAAAGTTATTATTTGAATACATATTGTCATTCCTGATTCTTGACTATTCTTGTCTCCAAACTGTATACTTAGGTTCATTACAATGAGTAACTATAAACGGTATGACCATACCAACTATGTTTATAATATACTCATATGGAGAACAAACTATATTGTAATATTGTTTCAATAAGCTGCAGATATATTCCCTTCCCTTTTCCTTGTCTTTTGTAGTTAACTGTGAGTATCGGTTCATGTATCCCTGTAATCTCCCTTTCCCTGTTTTAGCGTGTATTTGTATTTTATAAACTTTACTTTAGTTAATTATGTCATGTTTAGTTTAAGGAGCCTATCCACAACAAGCTCTGCTTTTCCATAGGCTCCGCCACTGTATCTCTTAGGTTAAACTTAATGGACAATATTTTGAATAGTGTGTACCGGTATTGTATGTACATGTATAAAATAATCATTTTAAATATGTTGTTACACTCTTTGTAAAATGAGATATTGTGGAAACCAATAAACTATCTATCTATCTATCTATCTATCTTTAATAACAAGCAGAAATTGCATAATTTTTACAAGCACACACTTGCTCATCTAACCACATGAACTTTGGCATCCTACCGGGTACCCATTTAACACCTAGGTGGAGAGTGGCAAATGTAGATTAACGTCTTGCCAAAGGGCATTAGTGCTGCGGCAAGACTCGTACCCCGTACTGTGTGATCTGCAGTCGGGTGACTTATCCACTAGACCACAATACTTCTACTATTCTTCTGCTAGCTGCTATGATGAATAATGACACTCAATCTATCACAGCACACTTCAAAAATTGTTATCAATGACACAACAAGCGTGAGTGAAAAGTTGTGAAATCACAGCAGATTTGTATCCATTTTCATGGAGCAATAAAATGTAGTTTGAGGATGAAACCTTTGACATGAAAATAATTTATGAAAATATTTAAATTGGCATCATACACAGGTTCTCGAGGGATATGGCAAACTGAGCAATATCATGTATGAATGAATATTCATCCATTTTCATGGAGCAATAAAATGTAAGGTTTTTAAAAATACATTTGGTTAACAAATTTGGTTTATTAAATGCTAGGAATCAAGGAAATTAGTGTTGCCACATGAAGAGGCAAAGCTAATTTAACACATGGCAAACATTCACAATTTTATCCTAAATTCTTACATCAAATGAACAATATTTTGTTGGGATGTCATAAATTTGTTTTGTTTTTTTTCATTACCACTTTGAAGAGATTAAACTGATTGCACTTGGCTTATAGACACACTTTATATGAATAAATATATAACCTTTTATTGAAGGATGTAATCACTAAAAGAAAGGGTTGCCAATTTGTAGAAGACATTCAGCCATCTATGAGTAAACTTACGTTAGCCCCATCCTGTTCACTCTTCTGTCGGATGCATTCGACCAGTTTGAGGAGCAGTTTGCAGCAAATTTATTGTAAAACGTAATCACTAAAAAAAATTGTTGCCACTTTGGATTAAACATTCAACCATTGATGGGTAAACTTACGTTAGCCCCGTCCTGTTCGCTCTTCTGTCGGATGCATTCGACCAGGTTGAGCAGCAGTTTGCAGGACATGGTCTGGATGTTACAGGGCAGGGATTCATCATGGACGTTCTTTGAGAAGAGATGGACGGCCATAGAGAGGTGCTGTAGGGGTAGCTGCTGTCTCACGTGGTGTACTAGGTCGGCCAGGGTGCTGTATGCTAGCGGTCTGTAGGAACAGAAATAACTTGAGTTAGCTAAAATAAGAATTTGATATACAACACAACATTTGTTTAAAAACAGTAATTCGTTGATGCTAATGGTCTGTGGGGATAGATATAACTTGCGTTACCGGTAGCTAACATGAGAATTAAAAATAAAACAAAACGTGGTTTAAAGACATATATTTGTTGATGTATACTAATGGTCTGTAGCAAATAGAAGTAGCTCATATGTCAGCCAAAATATCTATCTTATAATATTACTTAATATAATTAATTTCAGTATGTCTGTAATCATTGCTATTCTGAGTTAAATAAGTCATATCACAATAACATGATATACATGTACACTGTTTTAAAAGTCTTTTTGGCATGAATTCTCCAATTAAATTCATGCAACTATATTGCCAGTTGATTACATTAAAAAAATACCACTTTAGAATTGGCAGCACATTCCTATCAGATCATTTAAGTATTCAATAAATGAATCACCCACAGCTTCTCACCTTAGAGATTCCTTGCTGGTCCATCCGCTACCTACCAAGACATGCTCCTCAAACAGCTTGTCAATACTGGGAACAAACTCTGTAAACAAATTCATAAACGATAGACACAACAGCATGTGTTTATAATGTAGAAGCAATAAAATCATAGAAACACATCACGACTTGAACATAATTCCCAACTAACTCATCATATCCCTTATGTGGTAACATTGATAAAAAGATTTAGGTTAAAGACCATATCTGATGAAAATGCAAATTTATAAAAATGGAAAGCTGAATGAATGTAACATACAAATTTAAAGGAATAACAAATATATCCCTTTCAGTATTGCACAAAAGCATATGAAAACCTCATTCTCTGCACCCCTTCATATTACGGTTCAACAGGGGTCAAATTTGACACTGTTACGGTGATGACACAAGGTAAAGATTTGATCGGTCAGTAATCTAAATAAAACTCAAATAGAGGGCCAAAAGCATGACTCACTGTTCCTGAGGTCTGTTCCGAGGATGTGTCTTGCTGCAATCAGGAGTTCCTTACGCAGATGGGCAACCTCACTAGGGCAATTGCCAAACAATCCCAGCATGCCTTTCACCATCTGAGGGGCATAGGAGTTCACCAAATCCTAAGAAAATAAAAAAAGATAGGTTATTATTCTTGAGGATGTTTGTACCTGGTAGTGTAGAATTTTATCTATCTATCTACATGTACATGTAAGTATTTTCTCCTGGTTCGGAAGTTGATTGCAACATCTCTCCATTTCACTCTTTTGCCATTCTGGTGCACTCTTGCAGTTTTAGTCCACTCCAGTTTTTGACATTCTCTTCCCAGTTAGTTCTGGGTCTTCCTCTCGGTCTCAGTTCCTTCCACTCTTCCCTCCAACACATCCTTTAAGAGGCTTTGGTGCCTTTTAGAATTGGCCTTATTGATTTCTTAACATTCTTTGTAACATTTCTTCTCCTTCCATGACCCAAAACAATGTTTTTGTTGTAAGTCTTCAAATTGGTTCAAAGCCTGTTTGAAACAGTTTCCATTAAGTCACATGTAACATTTTAACATGACCTTATTTATGTATTTAGCACTCTAAATTCACTCATGGAAGCTTATATGACAGAAAACAAGGCTTTGTTTGAGGTAAGATATTGAAGAAAATAAAAATGTTACCAACATTATCTTAATAGAGCCAAACCTGCTCCACTGATCACCTGTATAGAAAGACCATCTGTCTATAAAGACCACATTTTTCATTTCCCTTGAATACGGTTTCTCATTGAAACCTGTCCATAAGAAACCTGTACATGAAGACCATCTGCCTAGAAAGACCACTTTTAATGGTTCCCTTGAGCGGTCTTTATATACAGGCTTGACTGTAGAAAACAAAAATTTGCCAACATTATCTTAACAGAAAACAATACCCATTTGTCATTTAATATAATAAATAAATGATGACAAATGGGTATTGGTTTATTGGTTTATTACCTGGTATATCTTGATGATGTAGGCCAGGAACGATAAAGTCTTGATCTGCGCAGCGATGAAATCCACATACATCTCCTTGTTGAAATTAGGGGATGCTCTGCTCGTAGAAAAAAACAAAAAAAACATCGTCATTTCACAGCACTTTTTTTAGCCTCACATGTAACGCAGTGTAGCATTGTGTTATTTACTTCACAAAGACCAGACTCAAATGTCGTTAGTGGTATCATCTGCTAAGAGCCAGAAAAAGAAAATTATTTAAAACAAATCAAGATTTGTGGTAATAATGTCCTCTCCAAGGGACTTTGTAATGAGGATTGATGCCTTACCATAGGGCACCGGCACATGGACTTGGTTTCGATGCTAAATCTTCCGGTTAAAAGACCAATGCTCTACCACAGAGCCATTGCAAAAGAAAAAAATAAACAGAGAGAGAGAGACAGAGAGTTTGTTTGACAAAAATTACTTTATTGCTAAAATGCCATCTAACCTTGCTTGTTGTGTGGGTTGTAGTCCAATGGTATTCATGACCAGGGGTATGAAGTCAGCTACGACGTTGTGTACATTCTGCTTGTAAAGCTGATACATGAGAACCACGATGATTGGATACTCGGCCAACACTTTTAGCGAGTTCACCCCTTTGGGGAGGATGGTTTGCTGAAGATCAAAACAAACAAAACAAAATTGTATTTTAAAAATTAATTATTGATAGTGACATTACCAAATCTTGAAAAAAACTGACTGGCCGTCAACCCGTTTGATTTTATTAAAGATGATTTCCAGCAAGTTTTTGTATTTTTTTGTTATATTACTTGTTCAAACAATCAACCTACTGCATGATAAACATGCCAGAATTAATTAGAGCTAATAAGCCTTATTCTCTCAAAATACGATTCCCATACCAGAGCTCAAGATTAGCTTTAATCACATTAGTATCTGAAATTAATCACTGATATACGAAAGCTCGACATGTTGTAAGCAAAATCAGGGAAAATGCAATTTAATTGAACTTCTTCACTTACATACAAACTTGAATATTTGTGTAATTCCCTTATCTTTAAAGCCCCACTGTGCTACCTGTAGCTACTTGCTCCCTCGATATAGAAACAATGCCTAATCGGTGACCATTGGTCCCCCATGATCCTCTTTTTCTTATGTTACTTGAGAGCTGAGTTGATGAGATAGCCACCTGTCAGTGACCAGCCTGGGTGGTATAATCCCTCCTAGCCAAACTAACTAGTACAGACGGCCTTTAAAAGACAGATTATTTGATCCTGTATACCTGAACTTTCTGTCCATCAGCTTGTTGTATAGTGATGATCGTTTGGCAGGAGAAACCAGCCTTATCAACAAAGAGCTGAATGTTCATAGGGTCTGGAGCAGGCGTACCGGGGATCACATCAAGGAAGTAGGTTTTCTGAAGAAACAAAATCAAAATCGTTGTTCAATTCAATTAAGTTTAATTCATTTCCATAAAAAGCACATTACAAGAACACATACATTTGCAAAAGGTTCTGTTAATAACATGCAAAATCTTTCACTAGAATATACATAAGTACATTCAAATAAAATTAAACAATCATGGAAAAAGGGAAGTTATAAAAACCCAAATAAATGAGTTTGTCGAGATATCTCCCCCAAAATAATTCAACAAAATTTAATGAAGATATTAAAGAGTTCAAATTACATGAATGTATTTTGCCCCAAAGAAAACTTGTATAATGGACTATCAAATCATTAGGTTGTTAATTCATAAATTTATGATTTCTCTCATTCTCTAGACTCATTTCAAATAAACTTGAACTTGTATTCAATTTGGCAGATTTTCCTGCGATACTTCATTCAATGTGCATTGTTCAACTTAAATAGAATCTGATTTAGAGGGCCAGCATCTTCGTTAACTGGAATGAGAACTTTGGACAGTGATTCAAATGGTTCCAAGATGAAATACAGATTGTTGGTTTGTTTAATGAAATCTTTAGATGTGGTTACATGTATTTGCTTACCATGTTCACTTGAATGTCCTTGTACACAGACTTGACAAACTGCAGAAAGTGTTGCACCTGTAAAAAATATATATATATATATATATGTTAATAACAGGTAGTATATAAGGGATATGACAAGTAATATTATTTACCCTTTCTTGTCATATCTAACAAATGATAACGTTTTCATAAGCAATCCTTTCTGTCTCCTCCTCCTCTTTCGTTTTCTTTTTTCCTTCTTCTCCTTCTCCCCCCCCCCCCCCTCCCTCCCTCTCTCTCTCTCTCTCTCTTCCTCCCCCTCCCCCTCCTCCCCCCGTTCTCAGCTGTTCATTGGTTGGCATACGATGCAGCAACTCCAGCAGAACTCCAGCAAATGTAAATAATTATTTTCTTAGCAATCACACCCCCCCCCCCCCCTCTCTCCTCCTCCTCCCTCCTCCTCCCTCCTCCTCCTCCTCCTCCTCCTCCTCCTCCCTCCCTCCCTCCCTCCCCCCCCCCTCCTCCTCCTCCTCCTCCTCCTCCTCCTCCTCCTCCTCCTCCTCCTCCTCCTCCTCCTCCTCCTCCTCCTCCTCCTCCTCCTCCTCCTCCTCCTCCTCCTCCTCCTCCTCCTCCTCCTCCTCCTCCTCCTCCTCCTCCTCCTCCTCCTCCTCCTCCTCCTCCTCCTCCTCCTCCTCCTCCTCCTCCTCTCACTTTTCACCTATCCCTCACCTCTGGTTGCATGGTTGGTCTGTAGTACTTGTGAAGCTCAATGATGATCTTAAGACAAACCAAGACATTCTCTTCATTCTCTGCCTCAAGGAGGATGAACATCAACTCAAGGATCTGCCTCACAAACGTTCTCAGCTGTTCATTGGTCGGCATACGATGCAGCAATTCCAGCAGCAGTTTTCGCAGGTGCTATCAAAAATAAATGTAAATAGTTCTTTTCTTAGCAATCACACCACATATAGCTCTTGATAAGGCGTAACAAACAAAAAAAGATGTTGTATGGCCCGTTGCGACCGACCCTAAAAATCTTGAAATCTACGGTCGGCTTTTTAAAACACTTTTTTTTTTTAACCGTTTTTTTAGAGAGAAAAAATATGTATTAAAGCTAAAAACTTAAAAATATTAGCCCAAAGAGGGAGACAGGAAAAAAATTCAAACTGACCGACCCATGTTTAAGCACCTAAAGGGCAATACAACATTTTTTTTTTTTAGGCCTGAATTAACAACCATGATATGAAAATGTGCAAGTACATGTTCTACCTACCGGTACTAAAGAGAAAATTAGTAAATGGTAAATTCATTTGTTTTGGTACAGATGTAATATTGAATCAACAACGATTGAAACATTGTGCAATAAAGACTGATCATTTCTTACAGTTTGTCTTTACAGGCTTACATTCAGAACGTTTGGTCCCAAACTCCACAGTTGTTACGAACCATAATAATGTACTGTAGGCAAATTCTCATTTGCTTAATTTATACTGGGAATCTCGCTCAACAAGCCTAGCTTTTCTGAGATTCCCTTTTTTCAGTTATAAAATCAAGCAATATAAAATATTTTGTCTTATTCTAAAACTTAAATGTACTCTGTAAACTTATTTTATTACGAACATACTTTGTCAGTATTTCGTTACTTGTATAATTCATTTGTTATATTATATATTGTAATACTGTATGGTTTATATATTTAACTTGTGGATATTTGAGTGGAAAAATAAATCAAATCAAATCAACAAATGTTTGGGTCATTGAAAAGCAAGATGGAGATGGACATGTAGAGACTTACCTGGAGAGGCGACTCAGCAATGAATTGAGGTTTTTCATCTTTAAGGACTTTTAAGAAGTGTGGAATAGCTGTCTCTAGGAAGCTATGGTACTGCGATGACGAGATGATGACCTGAAGAAAAAAAGAACAAAATAATTATTGATCAAACTTCAAAAACAATACTATAGAAAAGTTGGAGTAAAAAATACATGTTAAGAGCATCATGAATAATTCAGTCATCCATTTTAATAGCTAGAGGTATACAATAGAAACAGATATGAATCTATTGAATAAGAAGTATCTACATGTACGCTATATGTATAGGACAGAAACCTTAACTATTGCAGTCAAACATTAATACCATAAAAACTCCAAAGCTCTATGAGCTGAAAGAGGTTTGATATACAGTAGAGTACATTATCTGATCTGGATATATTGATTAATTCAATACATAAGCAATATAGTTTGATAACATATGGTGTAGTTAGATCACGCAATGCAAAATACACATGATCAGATGATCAACGCGAACTCACTGACGCCCTTATTTTATTAGCGAAATACAGAGAACAATAATTATTGTCTGAAAGAATACAACAAAGCAGATACGTACCTCAAAATTTTCACTGATCTCCTGTGCAGCTTTTAGCCTGGTTTCATCAGCTAGTTTGAGAAAAATAATTCATCAAGAAATACAAAATTTAGAACTCTTCAAAACCTCAATGACCTCATCACAAGAAGAAAAAGATTGTGGTCATTAAAGGCATCGTTTAACAATGTTAAATCTGAGATGCATGGCCCTACGTGATTTCAGTGTCTGTGGTATGGTGTAATATTGAAGCCCTAAAAAAAAATGGCGCTTCAAAATGATCAAGAAGTGCCTCAAAAAGTAAAAATCTTTGAGTGACCAATTTCACCAAACTCGTTTTCCCCAATAGACTGTAGTGTTTATAAAAACCGTTGAGAAAACAGAAAATTGGATTTTGATTTCCGATCATAAATATCTTGAGAATCAGACAGGTGATCAGCTTGTAAAAGTCATGGGGTACCTGACTGACCTAAAGGTTTATAATTATCACTGCAGCATGAGCTAAATCCAGGATTTTGTTTCAAAATCTGAGACAAAGATACCGGTACCCAATCCCTTTAATTATGTGCAGTCAGATCTTTTCAGCTATAAGAACATGCCAAGTATTCATAAAGAACTCTATTGGTCTTCACCTAGATATAAAAACTAGATTGTTCCTATAAGGAAAATAATTAAAGAACAATCAAGTCTTAATATCATGGCTTATGACCATGGAGATACTTCAGCACCTGGTTCTCCTCGCATATGTTAGTCATCATTCTGCAATTAGACAGTAAACAATTTATCTACATGTGTCGTGTACAACTCGTCCCCCCTTCCTTATCATTTTCTTTCCCCTCCCTCTATTTATATCCTCTTCTCTCCTTTACCTCCTCCACCGTGTCCACCTTTCGTTTCTATCTCTCTCTCTCTCTCTCCCCCTCTCTCTCTAACTCTCCCATCCCTCTTTGTCTATCTCCCCCTCTCCCTCTTACTACTATTTTTGCTCCTCAATCCAGTCTCCTTACGACCTTTTTCTCTCTTCTCAATCTTTAAATGTCGACTCCTTTCTTAAGTTTTCCCTATTTCTATGTAATTTATACTTGTGCTTTTTTTGTTAATGTCATGATCTCGTGTGAAATTATGTACATTATGTGACGTACACACCTAAATGTGCTGCCAGTGGAGGCCAATTTTCTATGTTTTGAATATGGACCAATAAATTTTCTTTCTATCTATCTATCTATCTATCCTGCAGTAGATTGGTTGTTTGAACCAGTGAAATAAAAATAAACGCACACAAACCTACTGGGTATCATCTTCAATAAAAAGCACAACTCCCATTTGCAAATAGTAACCTGTGCGCACATGGAGTCGGGCCTACAGTATTGCTTGGAATAAAGTTGACAGTCTCACACTGTGTCACGCGTGACTGCATGCATTATCCCATAGACCTTGGTGTGACTTGGTGGTAATGTGTCTACTTTATTTCAAGCAATACTGTACTTACCCAGATTTCCTTATCTTTCTATGCTCTTTACTCAGCCACAATACATTTTCTTCCAGAACTGTTTGGCACATGTCATTTATTTGTAATTTTGAATATTCAGTGTAGGTTTTGTTGAATTTTTTGAGAATTTATTTTCTATATTAACCAGAACTCAAGTTTATCCACAATTATACACAATTCCCCCCCGCCAAATATTAGAGGAAACAACTTAGTTAAAGTTACATCTACATCTACATCTAAGGTGGTACTGGACAGGACCAATTGGTATATACGTCCAGATTTCCGTGGCATCGCAACCTGTCAACATTGATCAAGGCAGGTTTTAATGAAGACGGGATGAGAGCCTTGCGTTCTCTGTGGCGGCGAGGGGGTTGATAAGAGGAATGCTTACATGATCTTGAGTCTGCAAGGACAGTGACATTGTTGCGATATTTATTCATTACTGAGGTTGGGTCTGACGATCCTGTAGGCACTGGCATTCTTCTTCATCTGATCTCTTTTAACATCATGGACCTACAAACAAACATAATCGTACATCATAATTTAAGACTTTTTGAAAAAAAACATTTAATCAGAATAACACATTTCAAATTTCAAGACTCACCAATCTTTCTATCAAAAGATACAGCCCCAAAAAACCTAGGCAATATTCATCCAATTTTTGTCAGAATCTACGAAAAAGACGTACACGCAGAAATATTTTGTTTTGCTAAACAGCTGCATCGCGCGATATGCAAGCGTTACGTTGACGCGTGCAAGCGTTGCTTAGCTGCAGCGCTACTTGAGCGCGATCGCAAGCTCCACCTCTTTTCAGTCTTTTGCCTTCATTGTGCATCCATATGCGGGTCCGTTCCCCGAATACACACACACAAGCAAAAATCATGTGTGATCCCTTGGGGCTAGCAAAAAAATACGCACACAAGACTAGCTATATTCGTTACGACTGGGACTACATATCGCGCGTGGCGTCATTTCTAAAAAGTGGCAAACCTCGGAGGTACGATGGAAACAATGTTTAAATCGCTGTTTTGACCAAGATATTTTTTAAATTCCGAGATGACGCCCCTTTAGAAATACAGAGAAAAACTTGCTATTTCATACGACACCTCATTTATTGAGTATCCCCTTCAGGATCACAAGCAATAAAGGTTTGAAACTCCATTTGGTAATAAAAACATTGACCAATTTTGCATGATCGCGCAACGCACGTAGACTGCATAGGGGTGCGTGCAATCTCTATGGGAAGTATTTTAGCACACAAAATCGAGTGCGCGTTTACTCATGACATTAGCTTAAATTTTATTAAAATAAAGTAAGAGATTTAAGTATCTGAATTTGATTCTTACCAATCTTTGAACGTTGAAAGATTTCAGCTGTTAATCATAATGCTCCACATCGCTTTTAATTTGGCGTTCTGAGCTGAGATTCTAA